>CANXME010001176.1:600000-1037787 GCA_948144175.1 Closterium sp. NIES-65
CGTTGTCCTGCGGGTGCAACGCTGTGCAGCTGACTTGCTGCAGCACTAGCACACCGTGGACTTGCAACGTTGGCGAACCGCTACTCTGCTACGCTGGAGCGGTGCGAGCGCTGCTGCGCTGGAGTGTGGTCGACCGTGCTGCGCTGGAGGTCGACCAGCAGCCTAGCTAGCTCTGATGTAGTCAATGCTGCCAATGTTGTTGCTATCATTATTGTCATGTTTTCCTGGTGAAACTCTTGCCAATTCTCCCCGTGAACTAGCAAGAAGCGTGAACACAAGGAAACGACTAAGTGAACAAACGCAGAGATCACACGAGCACACGTGCCTAGCCCGTAGTCTAGCTCCCGTTGCAGCAGTTATCTCCGCAGGGGCCACCAAGCGGCGCCTGTCCATTCAAGAATAACTAGCGTCAACGTGGCATTCGTGCGTGCGGCGTGGTGCAGAGTCGCTGGGATGGGGCTTGGTGGTGGAAATGTGAAGCCATGCTCTAATCCTTAATCAAGCGAGAATTCATTGATGGCAGTTGCGCGTGGACGCGGATTTTTGCATACGAGAGCTGTGAGTTGTTAGCCTTCGCGAATAGGTCGATGGTGTGTGATCCCCAACGCCTTTTCCAATAATCGAAACTAGGGGAGCTTGTGCGAGTAATCATCGTGGTCTTCCAGTTTGGACAATGCATCTGCATGCTCATTGAGGGCACTAGGAATCTATTCGATGGCCAACCGTGTTTTGTGCGCCATGCAAATTTCGACCGTGGACTTGCAGAGGAGAGTGAGCTCATGCTGCATAGAGCCACCTTTGCACAGAATGAAGAAGGCTCCTTGGTTGTCTACTCGAATGAGTACGTGGCGGCCTTAGACCTGGTCAGCAAATGTTCACAGCACCCATAACACTCTCTCGAGCTCTCGATATGGAGCGAAGCTCTTTTGGCATGGGGCTGCTTCCTGGCGAACTTCCACTAGGGAAGGATGAAAGGGTCACACCGCAGCTGTATGCACTAGCGTCGACATGAATTACAGTATCCAAGCTCTGGGGCATGTGAGACGAGGCCTCGTTAAATAAGTCAAAATGGTCAAGCCAGAAATGGAGCTCGTCACAAACCTTCGAGTTTAGGGTCACTTGTGTGTTCCATGATGGCGCCTCATTGATGAGTGCAAAGAGTTGATGGCTGAAAGAGCGCGCCGTGGCACCAAGGGCGAGTGCCATGGATGTGAGAATGCCGTTGACTCGAGCAACAAGGCAATGTCAAACTCATATGCTATAGTTTGTGTAGGCTGTAGTGGGGTAGACAATATGGGGTACAACACTTTTAGGTTTTCCTACTTGTACCCACCTGCTTGCTAGTTCATTTATTCCTCATTTCTTCACATGGTATAGAGCAGGTTCCCTCGTGGGAACACTTCCTAGGGCCCACCACTGAAAATCGAGAATATATATATATATGTATATATATATATATATATTTTTTTTTCTGACCAGAACGCGAAACGCCCCTGCCCGAGGCGCGCCCCGTGGGCCGCCCTCTCGTCGCGTCCCCTGCCCTTAGCGGTTCGTCGCGCCCTTCTCGAGGCCCCTCTAACGGCCCCTCGCGCCACCCCTAGCGGCCCCGTCGCCGCCCTTAGTGGCCGCGTCGCCACCCCTAGCGGCCCCGTCGCCACCCTTCGCGGCCCCGTCGCCGCCCCTAGCGGCCCCGTCGCCGCCCTTCGCGACCCTGTCGCCGCCCGTCGCGGCCCCGTCGCCGCCCCTACCGGCCCCGTCGCCGCCCTTCAAGGCCCCTCCCGGCCCCTTCGCGGCCCCGTCGCCGCCCCTAGCTGCCCCGTCGCCGCCCTTCGAGGCCCCGTCGCCGCCCCTATCGGCCCCGTCGCCGCCCTTCGCGGCCCCGTCGCCGCCTCTAGCGGCCCCGTCGCCGCCCTTCGCGGCCCCGTCGCCGCCCCTAGCGGCCCCGTCGCCGCCCTTCGCGACCCCGTCGCCGCCCCTATCGGCCCCGTTGCCACCCTTCGCGGCCCCGTCGCCGCCCCTAGCGGCCCCGTCGCCGCCCTTCCCGGCCCCTCGCGACCTCTTCTCGGCCCCGTCGCCGCCCTTCGTGGCCCTGTTGCCACCCTTCCCGGCCCCTCCTCGGCTCCTCCGCCACCAGCAGCAGCCGCCGCCAGCAGCAGCCGCCGCCGCCAGCAGCAGCCAACAACAGCGGCGGCCACCACCAGCAGCAGCCTTCGCCGCCGACAGCAGCGACTGCCACCGCCACTGACAGCAGGAGCTGTCGCCGCGGTCGTGGCTCTATCCCTGCCGACGCTCCTCGGCCCTGCCCCACCGCTTGCCGGCCCCTACCTACCAGCCCTGGTGAGAGCACTGCCGAGCCACACCTAATATTGCTGCCCCTAGCCTGCTGCCACTGCTGTCATGGCTACCCCTAGTGTTCTAGTCTTTGATGCTGAGGGTCGGGCTGTTGACTTTGAGGTCTGGGTCGATGATCTACAGCTTTTCCTACAGTGCGATAGGAAGGATGGTCTCTCCCTGTTTGATCTCACGTCTAGCGCCTCTACTGCCCCTGCTGCCGTTGCTGACAGCAATGTTCGCTCACAGTGGGCCACACGCGATGCTGCTGCACGTCTTGCTGTGCGTAGTCACTTGCCGTCCACTGAGCGCGCGCACTTGAGTCAGTACAAGAGTGCTAATACCTTGTACGATGCTGTAGTTGCACGCTACTCTTCCCCTGCCACTGCTGCCCTTAGCCGCCTCATGCTGCCGTACCTGTTTCCTGACCTCGCCGCCTTTCCCACTGTCGCTGACCTTGTTACGCACCTTTGCACTAGTGACACCCGCTACCGCGCTGCGCTTCCTGCTGAGTTCTGCACCAAGAACCCCCCCCCCCATGTACATCACCCTCTACTACATAGTCAACCCGGCTCCCTTACTCCCTTCGCTCGGTCAGGGACCACTTCCTCTCTATTTGCCCCACCACACTCACCGTTAACCTCCTCGAGGAGCGCCTCCTGGCAGCTGAGAAGAGTATAGTTGCTGTAGGAGCCTCTCGTGGTGACCCTCGTGCCCCCGTCTTTGAGGGGTGCTCCCCCTCCCCCCTTTTGCCCTCTGTTGCCTCTGCTGCTGCCGTCGACTTCGTTGGCACCGAGTCGGTCGGCGCAGCGTATGCCCCTAGCTGGCGACGCCGCACCGGCAAGGGCAAGGTGGGCAAGGGCGCTGGAGGGGCAGGCGGGGGCGGTGGAGGTGGCGATGGAGGAGGCAGAGGGAGTGGGGGTGGTGGTGGGAGTGGTGGCGGGGGTGGGGGCTTCGGTGGCGGCGGTGGAGGCGGAGGCGGTGGCGGCGGCGGCAGTGGGAGCGGAGGAGGAGGCGGTGGCGGCGGTGGCGGAGATGGCGGCGGAGGAGGTGGAGCTAGTCGGGGTGGCCCTGCGCAGCGAGGCGGCTTCGATGGTGGTCAGCGCCAGTAGCAGCAGCGCACTCGTGAGACCCCGGCCCCCCAGCAGCTTCGTGAGTGGTACTCTGCGCGTCAACAGGGTGGGGGTGCTGGTCCCTGTGCCTACGTCCTGCGTACCGGCGACCGCACTGGTGAGCCGTGCTGTGGCCCGCACACCACCCATCGCTGCTTCGGCCGCCTGACGGACGCTTGGCGTCTCCAGTTCCCTGACGCCACTGAGATCCCCCACTGGGGCGAGCTGCTTAGGTCGGGGGTTGCTATCTTTGAACTGGATTATGATGCTATTCTTGCTGCCATGTATGTCGTGTCTACTAGTGATGAGGGTGACTGTTACCTGTGTGTTCCGCCTCACCCGGGCATTGAGGCTGCTGCTCTAGGTGCTGGTGAGGTTGCTGCTCTAGGTGCTAGTGCGTTTGCTGCCCCTGGTGCTGGTGAGTCTGCTCTCTCAGGTACCACGTCGGCTCAGGCCTTACACACCTTCACCCTTGACTCGGGTGCTTCCCGCTCCTTCTTTCGAGACCGCACCACGCTTACGCCGCTTCGTCGGCCGGTTGCGGTCTCCCTGGCGGACCCCTCTGGGGGTCCTGTCCTTGCCCACTTCTCCACTGTCTTACCGTGTCCGGCAGCCCCCTCTAGCACCCTGTCAGGTCTCTACCTCCCCTCGTTCTCTACGAACTTGGTGAGTGGTGCTGATCTACAGGATGGGGGGGTTGACCAGTTCACTCCTGCGAGTCAGCGGGTGACCCACTGTACGTGTGCTCGGACGGGCCGAAACTTGGCCACATTTACCCGTCAGGCGGGGTCGAGCCTGTACACACTGACTACTGAGTCTCCTCCGATTGCTGAGTCTGGTCAGTTAGCTGCGTCGAGTCAGGTGTTTGCTGCAACGTCCAGGTCTGGTCCTGAGTCTGCTCCCTGCTCGTGTCGTCTTCTGTCCCACCAGACTCTCCTCTGGCACCACCGCCTTGGTCACCCCTCCCTGCCTCGTCTCCAAGGCATGGCCTCCCGTGTCCTTGTCTCTGGTCTCCCCCGGTCCCTCCCTCCCCTCCCTCCGAGGTCTGCCCCTACCTGCGTTCCCTGCGTCGAGGGGCGGCAGCGCGCCGCCCCTCACTCCTCCGAGTTTCCTCCGACAGAGGCTCCGCTGCAGACTCTTCACATGGACGTGTGGGGCCCCGCCAGCGTCCGTGGCCAGGGTCACGAGCGTTACTTCCTGTTGGTGGTTGATGACTACTCGCGTTACACCACGGTGTTCCCCTTGCGCAGCAAGGTTGACGTCACTGAGGTGTTGATCGTCTGGATCCGCGCAGCTCGTCTCCAGCTCAGAGAGAGTTTCGGCTCGGACTTTCCTGTTCTGCGTCTGCACTCTGATAGAGGCGGGGGGTTTTCCTCTGCCCTTTTGGGAGCCTTCTGTCGTGCACAGAGCATCCACGAGACCTTCACGCTTCCGGCCTTTCCACAGAACAATGGGATGCTGAGCGCCGCATTGGCATGGTCATGGACGTCGCTCGTACGTCCATGATCCATGCGGCGGCTCCCCATTTTCTGTGGCCGTTTGCGGTTCAGTACGCAGCGCATCAGATCAACCTTCAGCTCGAGGTCTCCTTGCCAGAGACCTCCGCCACCTTGCGGTGGACGGGGAAGGTTGGCGATGCGTCTGCGTTTCGTGTCTGGGGATCTCGGGCGTTTGTCCGCGACTTGTCTGCGGACAAGCTGTCCCCCCGTGCGGTTCCCTGCGTCTTCCTTAGCTTCCCCCCTGACGCGCCTGGTTGGCAGTTTTACCACCCCACCTCGCGCTGTGTTCTGTCCTCCTAGGACGTCACGTTTGACGAGTCGGTTCCTTACTACCGTCTCTTCCCCTACCGCACCGCCCCCCCCCCCCCCCCCCCCCCCCCCCCCCCCCCCCCCGCCGCCGCTCTTCCTTGCGCTAGGTCCCCCCCTGGTAGACCCCCTTCCCCCTCAGGGTCCTGCCACGTCAAGTGTGTCCCAGGTAGACGCAGTGGAGCCTGTCGAGGTAGCTGTTGACTCTGGTACTGCAAGGGGTGCTAAGCCTGGGGGTGCTGAGTCTGGGGGTGCTGAGCTTGGGGGTGCGGAGCCTGGGGGTACGGAGCCTGGGGGTACAGAGCCTGGGGGTGCTGAGCCTGGGGGTGCGGAGCCTGGGGGTGCTGGGTCTGCTCGTTTGGCCTCTGACGGTGCTGGGTTTGGGGCCCCTTCGGGTGCCTCGTCGAGGCGGGAGCTACCCTCTCCGCAGGAGCTGCGCGAGTGGTTTGCCCGGCGCTGGAGCCGTGCTGCTGGAGCTGGAGGTGCTGCTGTTACTGCTGACCCTGGGGTCGGCACTGGAGTTACTGGAGCCACTGGTCGTGGAGGTGCTCGTACTGGCGGTTCTGGAGCTGCTGGGCCTGGGGTTGCTGCTGAGCCTGCTAGAGCTGGCGCTGCTCGAGCTGGAGCTGCTGGGGGTGTTGGCACTGGCGGTGCTGCTGGCGCTGGTGCTTCTGAGGGTGCTGGAGTTGGCGCTGCTGGAGGTGGAGGTGCTACAAGCGCTGGTGCTGCCGCTGGGGGTACAGGTGCTATCCCTGCTGGTTCTGGAGGCGCTGCGCGGCCGCGGTCGTACTTCGTTCTACTCCTTGAGCAGGTTCGTGGTCTCCCGCCCTCTACTGGTCCTGCTCCTCCCTTAGAGTGTCCACAGCCTGTCCAGTCGCAATCACAGCTACAGCCCACCTCCCCCTTGCCTGCTCCTTCTCCCTACACTGGTCCTACTAGAGGTCTTGCTGAGCGTCGTGAGCCTGCGTCTCGTCCTGCGTCGCCGGTTCGTGCTGCTCGCACTAGTAGTCGTGCTCCGCGTCCTTGCCTCCTGTGGTCCCAGGCACACCCCAGATGGCACTGCGTCCTTCCACTGCTCCTCTGCGTGTCCCGTCGCCGTCTTCTCCAGAGTCCTCTCTTCCTGTCCTTGCTGACCCAGAGTCTGACTCTCTTCGTGCTGCCAGTCCTACTGTCACGCGTCTCCTGGCTACTGTTGTCACTGACCCTTCCTTTGAGTCCACTGCTGCGTTTGCCTTGGTTGCTGAGCTTGTCGACTTTGCTGCTCGCTGTCGCCTAGACTACGCTGCTACTCTTGTTGCTCAATCTAAATCTGTCTGTCCTCCGTCCGTCGGGGGTGAGTGTGCTCTTAGCACAGACGTCCTTGAGGACAGGCAGGAGGAGTTCCAGTGTTTTGCGGCTGCTTTCCCTCATCTCGTGTCCACGCTGATTACCTCTGAGCGAGACAAGGATGCACCAGACATCCCGACTCCTCGATCGTACGCTGAGGCGATCGAGGGTCCCTACTCCTCACAGTGGCAGTCAGCCATGGACGCAGAGATGGCTTCCTGGAAGTCCACAGGCACCTACGTTGACGAGGTTCCCCCACCTGGGGCGAACATCGTCAGTGGCATGTGGATTTTCAAGGTGAAGCGGCTGCTGGGTTCTCCGCCTGTCTTCAAGGCGCGTTACGTGGCTCGAGGCTACAGTCAGCAGCAGGGAGTTGACTACTTTCAGACCTTCTCTCCCACCCCGAAGATGACCACTCTTTGGGTGCTGCTGCACATAGCCGCTCAGTGCGACAACGAGCTTCACACTCTTAACTTCAGCACAGCTTTCCTGCAAGGCAGCCTGCACGAGGAGATATGGCTGCGCCGCCCACCTGGCTTCACTGGGTCGTTTCCCCCTGGTACCCAGTGGAGCCTCCGGCGGACAGTCTACGGTCTCCGCTAGGCGCCCCGTGTGTGGTATGACACACTGAGGACTACACTTGCGGCTCTTAGGTTTGCTCCTTCTACTGCAGACCCGTCGCTGTTTCTGCGCACTGACACCTCTTTGCCGCCGTTCTACATCTTCGTGTACGTTGACGACTTGGTCTTTGCCACTGCTGACACTGCTGGACTCGCCCACGTGAAGTCCGAGCTGCAGAAGAGACACACGTGCACAGACCTGGGTGAATTGCGCAGCTACCTTGGCTTGCAGATCACCCGGGACAGAGCAGAGTGCACCATTACCCTGACTCAGTCACACATGGTGCAACAGGTCCTTCAGCGCTTCGACTTCACGTACTCCTCGCCTCGGCCCACTCCTCTGTCTACTCGCCACTCGCTCTGAGCTCTGCCTTCGGATGAGTCCGTAGAGCCGAGTGGCCCGTACCCAGAGCTTGTTGGCTGCCTCATGTACCTCATGACCTGCACACGACCTGACCTTGCATACCCTCTTAGCATCTTGGCACGCTATGTTGCTCCTGGGAGACACCGACCAGAGCACATGGCTGCAGCGAAGAGGGTGTTGCACTACTTGTGCAGTACGTTGGGCATGGGGCTAGTGCTTGGAGGGCGACGTTCAGTGGTCCTCACAGGTCACGCAGACGCTTCTTGGGCTGACGACCAGGCTACGCAGCGGTCGTCATAGGGTTACACCTTCAGCCTTGGTTCTGGCTCTGTTTCGTGGCGGTCTACCCGCTCGTCTTCTGTTCTCGGCTCCAGCTGTGAGGCTGAGATCTACGCGGGGGCCATGGCTGCACAGGAGCTACGCTGGCTCACCTACCTGCTGACTGACCTAGGAGAGCCGCCTCGTTCTCCTCCAGTTCTGTACGTAGACAACAAGGCCATGCTGGCCTTGTGTTGGGAGCACAGACTGGAGCACAGAACGAAGCACATTGCTCTTCGCTACTTCCTGGCTCGTGAGCTGCAGCAGCGTTGTAAGCTGCGCCTTGCTTACGTGGCCTGTGAGGCCAACACTGCTGATATCTTTACCAAGGCACTTCCGCCTTGTGATCATCAGCGCTTCCTTACGATGCTAGGTCTTGTGCCTACTTGGCCTCACTTGCTCACTTCTTGGCCTTGCTTGTACTGTGATCTTTCTATACCTGCACTTGCTTGTTTACCTTCATATATGATCTTGCATGTGAACTGGCCTTGTGGCCTTGAACTTGTGCTCGGAATGTTTGGTGACGTTGTGATCCACCCTGAGCTTGCTTTGCTTTGCTTGACTGGTCTTGTGACCTCTTGTTCTCCCCCACTTTGCCTATGGGGGTGTGTCAAACTCATATGCTATAGTCTGTGTAGGCTGTAGTGGGGTAGAAAATATGGGGTACAACACTTTTAGGTTTTCCTACTTGTACCCACCTGCTTGCTAGTTCATTCATTCCTCATTTCTTCACAGGCAATTTAATACCGGGTGGTTGCGCTCGTAGGGAAGAAGCAGCAGATGTAGTGCTTGTTTGAGTTGCGCCTTTCTCTCCTGAGTAATAGTGAATCTATTGGATGCAGTATCCAACTCTATTCCTAGGAAGTGAAATTCTTGAGTCACGGTTAGGTGAAACTTTTTTGCGTTGATGACGGGCCCTGACTCTTTGAGGTCTCAAACGATTGAGGCAGCAGCGTCAACGTGAGACCCTTACGCCCTGAGCTTCGTAATTGGTTTGCTCAGCGTGGGGCATCTAGGGTGTAGTGTTCGCTGCCAGTACGTCATTCGCACAGATGACCTCGCTGGTCACACAATGCGGGAAGGTTGGTCACACAATGCGGGAAGTTTGGTCACACATAGTCCCGCTGCTTCTCCCGTCTTGACGACGCGTGGCGCGCAGAGTTTCCCGATGCGACTGAGCTTCCCTGCTGGCCAGCGCTGCTTAGGCAGGGTGTGTATATCTTTGGTCTTGACTATGACGCTATCCTTGCTGCCATGTATGCGTTGTAGATGCTGGGAGTCATTCCGAACTCGTAACTCTTCCTAATTTGTGTTCTAAGACAGTAGTGGTTGCCATAGTGCCGTTCATTCAAACTGAAGTTGCGTCATCAATACTTGATGAAATTGTGCAATCTAAATTGCATGACGTCAAGAAGCTCCAGTTCCAAGTTATAGTATATTATTTGGAGTTGTGACCAGAACGCTATGAACGTTTAAAGCTGCTGTGCAGAAATCCGTGTCGGATACCTTCCTCCTTGTCTGCTTCATGTCCCTTCCAACCTTGCTCAGTCCCCCTTGCACCTCCCCTTTTCTCCCTTCCCTCTCTGCCCCAGTTAGCCTTCATCTTCTTCTCTGCCAGCTGACTCCCCCTTTCCACTCTTCTTGCTCATCCCCTTGGTGTTGCTTGACACTCTGCTACTTCTCTTGATGAGCTCTAAGCTCCGTCACACACCAGCTCACACCTCCAACGCCTACTCTCCATTGCTCGTCATATCTCCCTAAGGTCACTGCTTGCTCTGATTTACAGCATAGCACTCGTGTTAAAAGGAAACATACAAGCAATGAATAGGACATTCGGGTATCCTCCAATTCTACCAGCGCTACCTCCGCCATTCTCCTTTCCTGCCTCCCCGCCTATGCTAGCAGCTATGAGATGCTTGGCACAGGTTTGCAGCCGTCCTGCTTCTACCCACACTACCCCGCCCTTGCTGCTTAACCTCCAGCTGGTACTGACGCATCCAGCTGGCTTCCCGAACCTATCCTGCACACATGAAACAAACAAGCATGCATACATTCACCCATCCATCACATCCCGCGGTACTACTTCCTGCTGCCGCTGCCTCGACTGCCTCTGTGCTTACAGCCGCCCACTTTGCTTACGTAAGCTCCTGCCCTCGCTCGCCCATGCAACCCACCACCCCGCAGGCTCGGCAGCTGCCAGCTCCCCTCCACCCCTCTTCATCTTCGAAAGGTCATGTGTCTCCTCAGCTCCCCTCCTCGGTACCATTCGACTCGCTATGTACAATATCTACAGTATGTACATTCCTTCCCGCGCCACCTTACCCTTCACATTCATGCAAATGTGACAGCTGTCGGATACCTTCCTCCTTGTCTGCTTCATGTCCCTTCCAACCTTGCTCAGTTCCCCTTGCACCTCCCCTTTTCTCCCTTCCCTCTCTGCCCCAGTTAGCCTTCATCTTCTTCTCTGCCAGCTGACTCCCCCTTTCCACTCTTCTTGCTCATCCCCTTGGTGTTGCTTGACACTCTGCTACTTCTCTTGCCCCCTTCCATGACCTGCCGTGGCCGTCCTCGCCCTGGTCATGGGACCTGTGTAGCTGCCTCCCCTCTGCTGCTTCCCTGCAAGGGCGACGTTAGTAACATGGTCCATGATTCTCTTGCCTGATGCGTCCTCCAATACCAGCACGCCTGACTCCCAGACCTCCTTCACTTCCCACCTCTGCTCAGACACTCCCACATCCAGTCCGTCTTGCTTTGCCCGTCGCACGTACACTGCCTGTCCTTCCTCTACTGCCGTCGGCTTCCCCGCCATCTTGCTGAGCTGTCGCTGCTTGTAGCGGTGTATGTCCCGCAGCTGTGCCACCTTCAGGCTCTCCATAGCCGCTGGCAGCAGCTTCTTCAGGTATTTAGCCCGAGCGTCCGCCAACGCCACCCACTTCTCCACAGTGTTGGTCCTTACTGTATCGAGCAGCAGCCTCGGTGCATCCACCGGCAGAATGGGGTGCTTGCCAAAGAGCAGATAATATGGTGACACGTCCTTCAGTGACGCCTGCTTGCTAAACCTGTACCCCGCCATCACCCACGCCAGCTTCTTATCCCAGTCGCCCTTGTTTGCTTCTCCATACACTCGCAGCCCCTTCTTTACTATCTGCACCAGCCGCTCTGTTAAGCCGTCACTCTGTGGGTGGTACCTGGAGGTGGTGCGGTGCTGAATGCCGTTCTCTGCTAACAGCTCCTTGAATTCTCCCTGGAATTCTGTCCCTTGGTCGGTCAACACTTCTCCACATGCCCCGAACCTCGTCAGCACCATCTCCTCAAACGCTTCTGCTACCGCTCCAGCCGTCTTGGCCACCAGGGGCCTAGCTTCCGCCCACTTGCTCACATGCTCGATCATCAGCAGCACGTAGCGTCTACCCCTCCGAGACACCGGTAGCTCTCCCGCAATATCCAATGACCACCGATACCCCAACTCCACAATGTTCAGGGGCTGTAGTTCCGCCTGGCTCTTCAGCAGACTGGCCTTATTTCTGCAGCACAGCTCGCACCTGTCCACCCACTCCTTGACCTCCTTCCGCATCCCTGCCCACCACCACCCTGTCTGCAGCAGCTGCTGAGTCCGCAACGGGCCATAATGCCCCAGCTTGTTGTGGACTTCGCGAATGATACCTTCCCTCTCCTTCGGTGCTGGCACTCGTTTCCACCCGTCCTTGGTTTGTAGCTGCACTTGCTCCTGGAACCACCGGTAATGCTGCCCTCGCGCCCTCGCTCTTGCTCCGGCTCCCCCATCCTCCGCTGTCTCCCCTTTTATCCACTTCAGCGTCTCCTCATCTTGCCATACGTCTGCCGGTCCCTTCTGCTGCTCTCCTCTCGTCCCGCCTTCTCTCACCATGGCCGTCAGTGCTGCTACTGGGGGCTCTGGTCGATCTTCTGGCTCCGTCCTCTTGCATGCCCCAGGCGGGTTCCTGGAGAGTCCATCCACGTGCTGCATCGTGGCGCCTGGCCTGTGCTTCACGGTGAAGTCGTATTCTTGGAGCTTCATCGCCCATCGCGCATTTCTTCCGGTCAGGCACTGATTGTGCATCAGCCACAGCAGGGGCTGATGATCTGTAACCAGTGTGAAGTGCCGCCCTTGAAGGTACACGCGGAAGTGCCCCACTGCCCAGACTGCTGCCAGCCCCTCCCCTTCATAGGACGAGTAATTTGCCTCCGCGGGGCTGCAGGTCCGGCTGGCGAACGCCACCACCTTCTCTCCTCCGCTGTCCATCTGACTCAGTATTGCCCCCATTCCGACGCTACTCCAGTCTGTATACAAGGTGAATGGCTGCTTCCCGTCTGGCAGCTTCAGTACTGCCCCTGACTTGACTGCTTCCATCAGTCCCCGTAGTGCCTGCTCCTGTGCTTCCTCCCACTGCCACTTCTGCTCCTCCCGCAGCAGCCGATTCAAGGGTGCTGCTCGCTTGCTGAAGTTCTCGATGAACTTACGGTAGTAGTTGAGAAACCCCAGCAATGCCCTTAGGCTGCTTCTGTCCTTCGGCCTTTCCACCCGGTCCAGCACCTCTACTTTCGCTTTCTGGATGCTGAGCTCTCCTCCGGCTACTTCGAACCCCAAGTATGCGACGCTCCCATGCCCGAAGCGGCACTTCCCCGGATGGCAGGTCAAGCCGGCTGCCTCTAACGGAACCGAGCCGCCCGACCCGAGCCGACCCGAGCCGCCCAGCCCTAACGGAACCGAGCCGCCCGACCCAAGCCGCCAGCCCTAACCGACCCGAGCCGCCCGAACCGAGCCGCGCCGCCCGACCCGAGCCGCCCGAACCGAGCCGCGCCGCCCTACCTATACCGAGCCGCGCCGCCCTACCTGTACCGAGCCGCGCTGCCCTACCTACCATACTGCTCCTACTGCTTTTCCTACTGCTGCTACCATGGCTAGCCCTCCTGTCCTAGCCTTCGATACTGAGGGACGCCCAGTGAAGTTCGACACCTGGCTTGATGACCTACACCTCTTCCTACAGCTCACTGCCAAGGAAGACATCTCGCTGTACGATCATGCCTTAGGCCACGCTACTACTCCTGCTGCTACTGCTGACAGCACTGCCCGCTCACAGTGGCAGACTCGTGATGCCCATACTCGCTTCGCTATTCGCAACTCTCTGCCGATAGATGAGCGCGAGCACTTTGGGCAGCACAAGACTGCACAGGCACTGTACACTGCGGTCGTTGCCCGCTACTCCTCGCCGGCCTCTGCCGCTCTAGGCCGTCTCTCTCTTCCCTACCTGTTCCCGACCTAGCTTCCTTCCACACTGTTGCTGATCTCATTACCCACCTCCGCACTAGTGAGGCTCGCTTCCGCGCCGCTATGCCTGATGAGTTCCTTGCCAAGAACCCACCCCCGCTCTGGCTCACTCTCTACCACCTAGTCACGCGCCTCCCTGACACTCTGCGCTCAATCAGGGACCACTTCCTAGCTCGCTGCCCCACCGAGCTCACCATTGCCCTCCTCGAGAAGGAACTGCTTGCAGCTGAGACTAGCATAGTCGCTGTAGGTGCCTCTCGCGGTGACCCCCGTACCCCATTCTTTCAGGGGTGTTCTCCCTCCCCCCTTCTTCCCTCTGTGGCCTCTGCTGCTGCTGTCGACCTCCTTGGTGCTGAGAAGGTCGGGACTGCGTCTGCTTCGAGTGGGCGCCGCAGCGGCAAGGGCAAGGGGGGCAAGGGCGGTGGTGGTGAAAGCGGGGGTGGCGGTGGTGGGGGAGGTGGTGGTGGCGGGGGGGGTGGCGCGGGTGGGGGAGGTGGCAGCAGTGGGGGGGGTGGCGGCAGCGGCGGGGGAGGTGGCCGGGGCGGAGGAGGTGGTGGGGGTGGCGGTGGACGAGGCGGCGGCCAGGGTTGGGGTGGTCCAGGAGGTGGTAGCGGCGGTGGTGGTCGTGGAGGCACTGGCGGTGGCCAGGGCCAGCAGCACACTCCGTCGCCCCAGGAGGTCCGTGAGTGGTACTCTCAGCACGGGGGGGGGGGGGGGGGGGGGGGGGGTGGCCTTAGCTGCACGTACGTCATTCGCACTGGTGACCGCACTGGCCAGCCGTGTGGGGGACCGCACGCCACACAGCGTTGCTTCGCTCGTCTGAACGACGCTTGGCGTGTTCAGTTCCCTCAGGCCACTGAGCTGCCCCGCTGGGTTGATCTCCTGAAGAAGGGGATTGATATTTTTGCTCTAGACTTTGATGCTATTCTCACTGCCATGTATGTGATGTCTACTAGTGGAGAGGGTGCTGAGTACCTGAGTGTCCCGCCCGACCCGGGCATTAGGACTAGTGCGTCTGCCGCTCCAGGTCCTCGCGTGTCCGCTACCCCAGGTGCTGGTGAGGCTGCTGCTCTAGGTGCGTGTACGTCTGCCCCCCCTAGTACTGTGTCGACTGCAGCACTGCACACCTTCACACTGGATTTAGGTGCCTCTCGCTGTTTCTTTCGTGACCGCACTGCCCTTGAGCCCCTTGCTCGACCAGTTGCTGTCTCCCTCGTTGACCCCTCTGGGGGACCGGTCCTTGCGACCTCCTCCACTGTCCTTCCCTGTCCTGCGGTCCCGTCGGGCACACTATCAGGTCTCCACCTCCCCTCGTTCTCTACAAACTTGGTGGCAGGTTGTGCACTACAGGACGCGGGTGTTCACCAGTTCACCCCTGCCTACGAGCGTGTCACACACTGCACGTGTGCCCGTACAGGCCGCCACTTGGCTACCTTCACCCGGCAGCCGGGGTCGGATCTGTACACACTTACTACTGCCCCCCCTCAGGTCGCTGCGTCTGCGTCCGCGTCAGGTCAGCTGTCCGCCCCCTGCTCGTGTCGCTCTCTAGCGCACGAGACTGTCCTCTGGCACCACCGACTGGGCCACCCGTCTGTGCAGCGCCTTCGTGCCATGCACTCCCGGTACCTTGTCTCTGGTCTTCCAAGGGTCCTCCCTCCCCTCCCACCCTCGCCTGCTCCTCCCTGTCTTCCCTGTGTCGAGGGGCGGCAGCGCGCCGCTCCTCACTCCTCCTCGTTTCCCCCGACGACTGCTCCTTTGCAGACGCTCCACATGGACGTGTGGGGCCCAGCCCGCGTCCGTGGTCAGGGTCAGGAGAGGTACTTCCTGATCGTTGTTGACGACTATTCGCGCTACACCACGGTCTTCCCCTTGCGAGCCAAGGGTGAGGTCCCTGATGTTTTGATCCCTTGGATCCGCAGAGCTCGTCTCGAGCTCAGCGAGCGTTTCTGCTCGGACTTTCCTGTCCTGCGCTTGCACTCTGACAGAGGTCGTGAGTTCTCCTCCGACCTCTTGGCAGCCTACTGTGCTGAGCACGGCATTGAGCAGTCGTTCACGCTTCCGGCCTCTCCACAGCAGAATGGGGTTGCGGAGCGCCGCATTGGCCTGGTCATGGAGGTCGCTCGTACCTCCTTGATCCATGCGGCTGCCCCCCACTTTCAGTGGCCGTTTGCGGTCCGGTACCCTGCGCATCAGCTCAACCTCTGGCCCCGTGTCTCCTTGCCGGAGACCTCGCCCACACTGCTGTGGACGGGGGAGGTTGGCGATGCGTCGCGTTTCCGGGTCTGGGGATCTCGAGCTTTTGTCCGCGATTCGTGTGCGGACAAGCTCTCCTCTCATATTGTTCCCTGCGTCTTCCTCGGCTTTGTTCCGGACGCGCCTTGTTGGCAGTTTTACCACGCCACCTCGCGCCGGGTCTTGCCCTCTCAAGACGTCACTTTTGACGAGTCTGTCCCCTACTACCGCCTCTTCCCCTACCGCACTGCCCCGCTCCCACCCCCGCCTCTCTTCCTCGCGCCAGGTGCTGCTGTCGTAGACCCCCTCCCCCCTCAGGGTGCCGCTCCCTCAGGTGTGTCTCAGGTAGACCCGGTCGAACCTGTTGAGGTTGCTGTCGACTCTCGTCCTGCTGGGGGTGCTGAGCCTGGGGGTGCGGAGACTGGGGGTGCTGAGCCTGGGGGTGCTGACTCTGGGGGTGCTGAGCCTGGGGGTGCGGACTCTGGGGGTGCTGAGCCTGGGGGTGCGGACACTTGGGGTACTGAGCCTGGGGGTGCTGAGCCTGGGGGTGCGGTGACTGGGGGTGCTGAGCCTTGCGGTGCTGGGCCTGAGGGTGCTACACCTGGACGCGACCTCTCCTCGGAGCAGTTGCGTGAGTGGTACTTACTGTACTGCAGCCTCCGGAGTGTTACCTCTGGGACCAGGCGCACTACAGGGACTGGGGCTGGTACTTCTCCTCCTAGTCGGAAGCTCCCCTCTCGTGAGTGGATCCGTGAGTGGTACGAGCGCCGTTGCACACTTCGGAGTGGTGCGCCTCGTCTCACGGACCCGGCTGCCCCTGGTACTATGGACCCGAGTGTTGGAGCTGCTGCTGGTGCTGCGGACCCTGGCGTTGGAGCTGCTGCTAGGGCTGCGGACCCTGGCGTTGGAGCTGCTGCTGGTGCTGCGGACCCGAGGGTTGGAGGTGCTGCTGGTGCTAAGGGACCCGGGCGTTGGGGCTGCGGCTGGTGCTGCAGACCCTGGCGTTGGAGCTGCGGCTGGTGTTGTGGACCCTGGTGTTGGAGCCACTGCTGGTGCTGAGGACTCGGGCGTTGGTGCTGAGGCTAGTACTGAGGACCTGGGCGTTGGAGCTGCTGCTGGTTCTGGTACTGCCGCTGGGGGTACAGGTGCTGTCCCTGCTGTGTCTGGAGTCGCCGCGCGCCCTCTGCCGTACTTCGTTCCGCTCCTTCAGCAGGTTCTTGGTCTCTCACCTCCTCCTGGTCCTCCTCCCTTAGCGTGTTCACAGCTTGTCCCGTCACAGTTACAGTTGCAGCCGGCCTCCCCACTACCTGCTCCTTCTCCTTACACTGGTCCTACTGGCGGTCTTACTGAGCGTCGTGAGTCTGCGTCTCGTCCGGCGTCGCCTGTCCGTCCTGCTAGCGCTAGTGCTCGTAGTTCGTGCCAGCGTCCTCCTCCTGCCCCTGGCACGCACCGGATGTCTCTACGTCCGTCTACTGCTCCTCTCCGTGCCCCTGTGCCTTCTCCTCCTGCGTCCTCTCTTCCTGCTCTTGCCGACCCTGAGTCGGACTCTCTTCGTGCTGCCAGTCCTACTGTCACGCGTCTCCTTGCTACTGTTGTCACTGACCCTTCTTTCGAGTCTACTGCTGCGTCTGCTCTCGTTACTGAGCTCGTCGACTTTGCTGCTCGCTATTGCTTAGACTACGCTGCTAGTCTTGTCGCTGAGTCTGAGTCTGTCTGTCTTCCGTCCGTCGGGGGTGAGTGTGCCCTTGGCACGGACGTCCTTGAGGACGGGCAGGAGGAGTTCCAGTGTCTGGCTGCTGCTTCACCTCATCTCGTGTCCGTACTGCTTACCCCTGAGGGAGACCCGGATGCACTTGACATCCCGACTCCGCGCTCTTACGCGGAGGCGATAAAGGGTCCCTACTCCTCTCAGTGGCAGACAGCTATGGATGCAGAGATGGCTTTCTGGAAGTCCACAGGCACCTACGTTGACGCTGTCCCCCCTCCTGGGGCGAACATCGTCAGTGGCATGTGGATCTTCAGGGTGAAGCGGCCGCCGGGTTCTCCGCCTGTCTTCAAGGCGCGTTACGTGGCTCGTGGCTTCAGTCAGCGACAGGGAGTTGACTACTTTCAGACCTTCTCCCCCACCCCGAAGATGACCACTCTTCGGGTACTGCTGCACGTTGCTGCTCACCGGGACTACGAGCTGCACTCTCTCGACTTCAGCACAGCTTTCCTGCAGGGCAGCCTGCACGAGGAGATCTGGCTGCGCCGCCCACCTGGCTTCACTGGGTCTTTCCCTCCTGGTACCCAGTGGAGTCTGTGGCGTCCAGTCTACAGTCTCCGCCAGGCGCCACGTGAGTGGCACGACACACTGAGGACTACGCTTGCGGCTCTTGGGTTCGCTCCGTCTACTACCGACCCGTCGCTGTTTCTGCGCACCGACACCTCTCTGCCGCCGTTCTACATCCTCGTGTACGTCGACGACTTGGTCTTTGCCACAGCTGACACTACTGGACTCGCCTACGTGAAGTCCGAGCTGCAGAAGAGACACACGTGCACTGACCTGGGTGAACTGCGCAGCTACCTTGGCTTGCAGATCACCCGGGACAGAGCACGCCGCACCATTACCCTGACTCAGTCACACATGGTGCAGCAGGTCCTTCAGCGCTTCAGCTTCACGTACTCCTCGCCTCAGGCCACTCCTCTGTCTACTCGCCACTCGCTCTCAGCTCTGCCTTCGGATGAGTCCGTAGAGTCGAGTGGCCCGTACCCAGAGCTTGTTGGCTGTCTCATGTACCTGATGACCTGCACACGACCTGACCTTGCATACCCTCTTAGCATTCTTGCACGCTATGTTGCTCCTGGGAGACACCGCCCAGAGCACATGGCTGCAGCAAAGAGGGTGTTGCGCTACTTGTGCAGTACGTCGGGCATGGGGCTAGTGCTTGGAGGGCGGAGTCCAGTGGTCCTCACTGGACACGCAGACGCTTCTTGGGCTGACGACCAGGCTATGCAGCGGTCGTCACAGGGTTACACCTTCAGCCTTGGTTCCGGCTCTGTTTCGTGGCGGGCTACTCGCTCGTCTTCTGTTCTTGGCTCCAGTTGTGAGGCTGAGATCTACGCAGGGGCCATGGCTGCTCAGGAGCTTCGCTGGCTCACCTACCTGCTGACCGACCTTGGAGAGCCGCCTCGTTCTCCTCCAGTCCTGTACGTCGACAACAAGGCCATGCTGGCCTTGTGTCGGGAGCAGAGACTAGAGCAGAGAACAAAGCACATTGCTCTCCGCTACTTCCTTGCTCGTGAGCTACAGCAGCGTGGTCAGTTGCGACTTGCGTACGTGGCCTCTGAGGCCAAAACTACTGATGTCTTCACCAAGGCACTTTTGCCTTGTGATCATCAGCGCTGCTGTACCCAGCTGGGTCTTGTGTCTGTTTTGCCTCACTTGCTCTCCTCTTGACCCTCTTTGTACTGTTACATATATATATCACTGCTCTTACTTGTTAAGTCTTATATATCTATATGTACTCCTGCATGTGAACTGGCCTTGTGGCCTTGCACTTGTGCTCGGATTGTGTGGTGACGTTGTGATCCACCCTGAGCTTGCTCTGTTTTGCTTTACTTGACTGGTCTTATGACCCCTAGTTCTCCCCCACTTCGCTTATGGGGGTGTGTCAAACATTATATATGTTTTTGTAGTTGTTAAGGCTACAGTGGGTTAGCCTATAGGGGGTACACATTCCTAGGTTTTGATACTTGTACTCATTTCACTCTTAGTTCATCCTTTCTTGTTCAACACCTCCAGGCCTAGTAGTTCCAGTACCTCCAGTACCTCCAGCAGCACCAGCAGCACCCCCAGTCCTAGCAGCTCCAGTACCGTCAGTACGAGCACCTCCAGGACTAGTGGCTCCAGTATCTCCTGTGCCGACCCCAAGTTCAGCAGCAACAGTAGCACCTCCAGCTCCAGCAGCACGGCTCCAGCGCCGAGCAAACCACTCGCGCAGCTCCTGTGGAGAGGGTAGCTCCCGCCTCGATGAAGCACCCGAAAGGCCCCCAAACCTAGCACCGTCAGAGGCCACACGAGCAGACCCAGCACCCCCTGGCTCAGCACCCCCAAGCTTCGCACCCCCAGGCCCAGCACCCCCAGACTCAGCACCCCCAGGCTCAGCACCCACAGACTCAGCACCCCGAGGCTCAGCACCCCTAGCTATACGAAAGTCAACAGCTACCTCGACCGGCTCGACTGCGTCTACCTGGGACACACCTGACGGGGCAGGACCCTGAGGGGGGAGGGGGTCTACCGGGGGGGGACCTGGCACAAGGAAGAGCGGCGGCGGGAGGAGGGGGGCAGTGCGGTAGGGGAAGAGATGGTAGTAAGGAACCGACTCGTCAAAGGTGACGTCTTGGGAGGACAGAACACGGCGCGAGGTGGGGTGGTAAAACTGCCAACCAGGCACGTCAGGGGGGAAGCCAAGGAAGACGCAGGGAACCGCACGGGGGGACGGCTTGTCCGCAGACAAGTCGCGAACGGCCATAGAAAATGGGGAGCAGCCGCATGGATCATGGACGTACGAACGACGTCCATGACCATGCCAATGCAGCGCTCAGCAATCCCATTTTGCTGTGGAGAGGCCGAAAGCGTGAAGGTCTCGCGGATGCCCTGTGCACGACAGAAGGCTCCCAGAAGGGCAGAGGAAAACTCCCTGCCTCTATCTGAGTGCAGACGCAGAACAGGAAAGTCCGAGCCGAAACTCTCTCTGAGCTGGAGACGAGCCGCGCGGATCCAGTCGATCAACACCTAAGAGACGTCACCCTTGCTGCGCAAGGGGAACACCGTGGTGTAACGCGAGTAGTCGTCAACCACCAACAAAAAAAGTAACGCTCGTAACCCTGGCCACGGACGCGGGCGGGAGCCCACACGTCCATGTGAAGAGTCTGAAGCGGAGCCTCTGTCGGAGGAAACTCGGAGGAGTGAGGGGCGGCGCGCTGCCGCCCCTCGATGCAGGGAACACACGTAGGGGAAGGCCCCGGAGGGAGGGGAGGGAGGGACCGGGGGAGACCAGAGATAAGGACACGGGAGGCCATGCCTCGGAGACGAGGCAAGGAGGGGTGACCAAGGCGGTGGTGCCAGAGGAGAGTCTGGTGGGACAGGGTACGACACGAGCAGGGAGCTGACTCAGGACCAGACCAAGACGCTGCATCAAACACCTGACCCGACGCCGCTACCTGACCAAACTCAGCAACCGGAGGAGACTCAGTAGTCAGTGTGTACAGGCTCGACCCCGGCCAACGGGTAAACGTGGCCAAGTGTCGGCCCGTCCGAGCACACGTATAGTGGGTCACCCGCTGACTCGCAGGAGTGAACTGGTCAACCCCCCCATCCTGTAGATCAACACTACTCACCAAGTTCGTAGAGAACGAGGGGAGGTAGAGACCTGAGAGGGTGCCAGAGGGGGCTGCCGGACACGGTAAGACAGTGGAGAAGCGAGCAAGGAAAGGACCCCCAGAGGGGTCCGCCAGGGAGACCGCAATCGACCGACTAAGCGGCGTAAGTGTGGTGCGGTCGCGAAAGAAGGAGCGGGAAACACCCGAGTCAAGGGTGAAGGTGTGTAAGGCCTAAGCCGACATGGTACCTGAGAGAGCAGACTCACCAGCACCTGGGGCAGAAGACGCACTAGCACCTAGAGCAGCAGCTTCACCAGTACCTAGAGCCGCAGCCTCAATGCCCGGGTCAGGCGGAACATACAGGTAACAGTCACCCTCATCACTAGTAGGCAATGCATACATGGCAGCAAGAATAGCATCATAGTCAAGATTTAAAGATAGCAACCCCCGCCCTAGACAGCTCTCCCCAGCGATTGATCTCAGTGGCGTCAGGGAACTGGTGACGCCAAGCGTCCATCAGGCGGCCGAAGCAGCGCTGGGTGGATTCGAGCCCCTGCACTGCTCACCAACGCGGTCGCCAGTACGGAGGACGTAGGTGCAAGGACCAGTACCCCCACCTCGCTGACGCCCAGCGTACCACTCACGAAGCTGCTGGGGGGACGGGGTCCCACGAGTGCGCTGCTGCAACTGGCGCGGACCACCACCGGAGCCACTCCTCTGCGCAGAGCCTTGACCAGCTCCACCGCTGCCGCCGCCGCCTCCGCCACCTCCGCCGCCTCCGCTCCCACCGCCACCGCCGCCGCCTCCTCTGCCTCCACTGCTGCCACCGACGCCTCCACCCCCGCCACCACTCCCACCCCCTCCACTGCCTCCACCGCCATCTCCACCGCCCTCGCCAGCCCCTTAAGCGCCCTTGCCCTCCTTGCTCTTGCCGGTGCGGCGTCGCCCGCTAGGGGTAGACGCAGCGCCGACCGACTCGGTGCCAACAAAGTCGACGGCAGCAGCAGAGGCAACAGAGGGCAAAAGGTGGGAGGGGGAGCACCCCTCAAAGACAGGGGCACGAGGGTCACCTCAAGAGGCTCCTACAGCGACTATACTCTTCTCAGCTGCCAGGAGGCGCTCCTCGAGGAGGTCAACGGTGATTGTGGTGGGGCAAACAAAGAGAAAGTGGTCCCTGACCGAGCGAAGGGAGTCAGGGAGCCGGGCGACTATGTAGTAGAGAGTGATGTACATGGGGGGGGGGGGTTCTTGGCGCAGAACTCAGTAGGAAGCGCAGCGCGGTAGCGGGTGTCACTAGTGCGAAGGTGCGTAATGAGGTCAGCGACAGTGGGAAAGGCGGCGAGGTCAGGGAACAGGTACGGTAGCATGAGGCGGCTAAGACCAGCAGTGGCAGGGGAAGAGTAGCGTGCAACTACTGCGTCGTACAAGGTCTTAGCACTCTTGTACTGACTAAAGTGCGCACGCTCAGTGGTCGGTAAGTGGCGACGCACAACAAGACGGGCAGCAGCATCGCGTGTGGCCCGCTGTGAGCGAACAGTGAGAAAGTACGAACGAGAAGTGAAATGACTATGAACGAAGTGAGTACAAATAGGAAACCCTAATTGGGTTGTACCCCCTATGGGATACCCCACTATAGCCTACAGAAACAAGTAAGCTATAAGTTCTGACACACCCCCATAGGCAAAGTGGGGGAGAACAAGGGGTCACAAGACCGGTCAAGCAAAGCAAAGCAAAGCTCAGGGTGGATCACAAAGTCACCACGCATTCCGAGCACAAGTTCAAAGGCCACAAGGCCAGTTCACATGCAAGATCATATATAGAGATATACAAGAGCAAGAGTATATATATGCGAAAGTACAAGCAAGGTCAAGAGGAGAGCAAGTGAGGCAAGACAGGCACAAGACCCAACTGCGTGCAGCAACGCTGATGATCACAAGGCGCAAGTGCCTTGGTGAAGACATCAGCAGTGTTGGCCTCAGAGGCCACGTACGCAAGTCGCAGCTGTCCACGCTGCTGTAGCTCACGAGCAAGAAAGTAGCGAAGAGCAATGTGCTTCGTTCTGTGCTCCAGTCGCTGCTCTCGACACAAGGCCAGCATGGCCTTGTTGTCTACGTACAGGACTGGAGGAGAACGAGGCTGCTCTCCAAGGTCGGTCAGCAGGTAGGTGAGCCAGCGTAACTCCTGTGCAGCCATAGCCCCAGCGTAGATCTCAGCCTCACAACTGGAGCCGAGAACAGAAGACGAGCGGGTAGCCCGCCACGAGACAGAGCCGGAACCAAGGCTGAAGGTGTAACCCTGTGACGACCGCTGCGTAGCCTGGTCGTCAGCCCAAGAAGCGTCTGTGTGCCCAGTGAGGACCACTGGACTGCGCCCTCCAAGCACTAGCCCCATGCCCGACGTACTGCACAAGTAGCGCAACACCCTCTTCGCTGCAGCCATGTGCTCTGGTCGGTGTCTCCCAGGAGCAACAAAGCGTGCGAGAATGCTAAGAGGGTATGCGAGGTCAGGTCGTGTGCAGGTCATCAGGTACATGAGGCAGCCAACAAGCTCTGCAAACGGGCCACTCGACTCTACGGACTCATCCGAAGGCAGAGCTGAGAGCGAGTGGCGAGTAGGCAGAGGAGTGGCCTGAGGCGAGGAGTACGTGAAGCCGAAGCGCTGAAGGACCTGCTGCACCATGTGTGACTGAGTCAGGGTAATGGTGCGGCGTGCTCTGTCCCGGGTGATCTGCAAGCCAAGGTAGCTGCGCAGTTCACCCAGGTCAGTGCAGGTGTGTCTCTTCTGCAGCTCGGACTTCACGTAGGCGAGTCCAGCAGTGTCAGCTGTGGCAAAGACCAAGTCGTCGACGTACACGAGGATGTAGAACGGCGGCAGAGAGGTGTCGGTGCGCAGAAACAGCGACGGGTCGGCAGTGGAAGGAGCAAACCCAAGTGCCGCGAGCGTAGTCCTCAGTGTGTCGTGCCACTCACGTGGCGCCTGGCGGAGACCGTAGACTGGACGCCGGAGACTCCACTGGGTACCAGGAGGGAAAGACCCAGTGAAGCCAGGTGGGCGACGCAGCCAGATCTCCTCGTGCAGGCTGCCCTGCAAGAAAGCTGTGCTGAAGTCGAGAGAGTGCAGCTCGTAGTCACGGTGAGCAGCAACGTGTAGCAGAACCCGAAGAGTGGTCATCTTCGGGGTGGGGGAGAAGGTCTGAAAGTAGTCAACCCCCTGCCGCTGACTGAAGCCACGAGCCACGTAACGCGCCTTGAAGACAGGCGGAGAACCCGGCGGCCGCTTCACCCTGAAAATCCACATGCCACTGACGATGTTTGCCCCAGGAGGGGGAACAGCGTCAACGTAGGTGCCTGTGGACTTCCAGGAAGCCATCTCTGCAGCCATAGCTGCCTGCCACTGAGAGGAGTAGGGACCCTCTATCGCCTCCGCGTAAGAGCGCGGAGTCGGGATGTCTGGTGCATCCGGGTCTCCCTCAGGGGCTAGCAGTACAGACGCGAGACGAGGTGAAGCGGCGGCCAGACACTGGAACTCCTCCTGCCTGTCCTCAAGGACGTCCGTGCCAAGGGCACACTCACCCCCGACGGACGGAGGACAGGCGGACTCAGACTCAGTGACAAGACGAGCAGCGTAGTCTAGACGACAGCGCGCAGCAAAGTCGACAAGCTCAGTGACAAGGGCAGACGCAGCAGACGACTCGAAGGAGGGGTCAGTGACAGCAGTAGCCAGGAGACGCGTGACAGTAGGACTGGCAGCACGAAGAGCGTCCGACTCCGGGTCGGCAAGAGCAGGAAGAGAGGAAGCAGGAGGAGAAGGCAAAGGGGCACGCAGAGGAGCAGTGGACGGACGCAGTGACATCCGGTGCGTGCCAGGGACAGGAGGAGGACGCTGACGCGACCCGCGACCACTAGCGCGCTCAGTACGAACAGGCGACACAGGACGAGACGCAGGCTCACGACGCTCAGTAAGACCTCCAGTCGGACCAGCGTAGGGAGAAGGAGCAGGCAAAGGGGAGGCAGGCTGTAGCTGTGGCTGTGACCGGACAGGCTGCGGACCCTCTAAGGGAGGAGGAGGAGGTGGAAGACCAAGAACCTGCTGCAGGAGCGGAACGAAGTACGGTCGGGGCCGCGCGGCGACGCTAGAAACAGCAGGAACAGCACCAGCAGCCCCGGCAGGAGCACCCACTCCAGCAGCACCTCCAGCAGCACCACCAGAAGCTCCAGAACCTCCAGCCGCAGCACCAGGAGCACTGTCAGTCGGGCCGCCAACGGCAGGCTCAGCGCCAACACCCTCAGCAGGACCAGCTCCAGGAGAACTCTCAGACTCAGCAGCTCCAGCACCCACAGTACGAGCACCGGCGGGGCGCGCAGCAGCAGTGCCCTCTGCAGCCGAAGAACCACCAGCACCAGCAGCACGCCTCCAGCGCCCGGCAAACCACTCACGCAGCTCCTGTGGGGAGAGTGGCTCCCGGCGAGACGAAGCACCCCCAGGCACAGCACCCCCGGGCTCAGCACCCCTAGACACAGCACCTCCAGGCACGGCACCCCCAGGCTCAGCACCCCCAGGCCCAGCACCCCCAGGCACAGTACCCCCAGACTCGGCACCTCCAGGCTCAGCACCCCCAGGCACAGCACCCCCAGGCTCAGCTCCCGCAGCAACACCAGAGTCACCAGTGACCTCGACAGGCTCGACCGCGTCTACCTGGGACACACCTGAAGGGGCAGGACCCTGAGGGGGGAGGGGGACTACCGGGGGGGGACCTGGTACCAAGAAGAGAGGGGGTGGGGGGAGGGACGGAGTGCGGTAGGGGAAGAGGCGGTAGTAGGGCACCGACTCGTCGAACGTGACGTCCTGGGAGGACAGAACACGTCGAGAGGTGGGGTGGTAAAACTGCCACCCAGGGGCGTCGGGGGGGAACCCCAGGAAGACGCAGGGAGAAGCACGAGGGGACAGCTTGTCCGCAGACAGGTCGCGAACAAACGCCCGAGATCCCCAGACCCGGAACGCCGACGCATCGCCAACCTTCCCCGTCCACAGCAGGGCTGGGGAGGTCTCCGGTCGAGAGACCCTGGGGTGGAGGTTGATCTGGTGCGCAGCGTACCTGACCGCAAACGGCCACAGAAAATGGGGAGCAGCCGCATGCATCATGGACGTACGAGCGACGTCCATGACCATGCCAATGCGGCGCTCAGCAATCCCATTTTGCTGCGGTGAGTCCGGAAGCGTGAAGGTCTGACGGATGCCTCGCACACGACAGTAGGCACTCAGGAGGCCGGAGGAGAACTCTCCACCTCTGTCCGAGTGCAGACGCAAAACAGGGAAGTCAGAGCCAAAGCTCCTCCGAAGCTGGAGACGAGCTGCGCGGATCCAGTCGATCAGCACCTCAGTGACCTCACCCTTGCTGCGCAAGGGGAAGACTGTGGTGTAACGCGAGTAGTCGTCAACCACCAGCAGGAAGTAGCGCTCCTGACCCTGTCCACGGACGCGGGCTGGGCCCCACACGTCCATGTGAAGCGTCTGCAACGGGGCCTCTGTGGGAGGAAACTGGGAGGAGTGAGGGGCAGCACGCTGGCGCCCCTCGACACAGGGGACACAGGTGGGGCCAGGGCCCGGAGGAAGGGGAGGGAGAGACCGGGGAAGACCAGACACAAGGACTCGCGAGGCCATGCCTCTGAGCCGAAGCAGAGAGGGGTGGCCAAGGCGGTGGTGCCAGAGGAGGGTCTCGTGAGACAGACGACGACACGAGCAGGGGGCAGACTCAGGACCAGACCTGGACGCTGCAGCAAACACCTGACCAGACGAAGGGACCCTACCAGACGCAGCACCTGGAGGAGAAGCAGTGGTCAGTGTGTACAGGCTCGACCCTGGCCGACGTGTAAACGTAGCCAGGTGGCGACCTGTATCCTCCTCCGTGCAGTGGGTCACCCGCTGACGAGCAGGGGTGAACTGGTGGACACCCGCATCCTGGAGGTCAGCACCACTCACCAAGTTCGTCGAGAACGAGGGGAGGTAGAGACCAGTCAGGGTGCCAGAGGGGGCCGCCGGACATGGGAGGACAGTGGAGAAGCGAGCCAGGACCGGCCCCCCAGAGGGGTCAGCCAGGGACACTGCAACCGGCCGACTCAGCGGCGTGAGAGTGGTGCGGTCCCTAAAGAAGGAGCGAGACGCTCCAGAGTCAAGGGTGAAGGTGTGAGAGGCCGAAGCCGACACAGTACCTGAGAGGGCAGACTCACCAGCACCTGAGAGCACAGACGCACTGGCACCTAGAGCAGCAGCCTCACTAGTACCTGACGCGGCAGTACCAATGCCCGGGTCGGGCGGGAAACACCGGTAACAGTCATCCTCATCACTACCAGTCACAGCATACATAGCAGAGAGAATAGCATCAAAGTCAAGATCATAAATAGCTACTCCAGCCCTAGACAGCTCTCCCCAGCGGGGGATCTCAGCGGCCTCCGGAAACTGCTGACGCCAGGCGTCGGTCAGGCGGCCAAAGCAGCGACGGGCTGTGTGGGCGCCTCCACACCTCTCCCCTGCACGGTCACCGGTGCGAAGAACGTAGGGGCAGGGACCAAGAGCACCACCGCGCTGACGCTGCAAGTACCACTCACGGAGCTGCTGAGGGCCGGGGACGGTGCGAGAGCGCTGCTGCTGCTGCGGCTGCTGCTGCTGCTGCTGCTGCTGCTGCTGCTGGCGCTGACCACCCCCAGAGCTGCTCCGCTGGGACGAGCCACTCCGACCCCCGCCTCCACCACCACCCCCGCCTCCACCGCCACCCCCGTCTCCACCGCCACCTCCCCCACCAGGACCGTCGCTCCCACCGCTCCCACCGCCTCCTCCGCTACCACCTCCGCCGCCACCTCCGCCTCCACCTCCGCCACTAGTACCTCCACTCCCGCCACCACCTCCACCGCCACCCCCACTCCCCCCGCCACCCCCACCTCCTCCGCCACTGCCTCCTCTAGATCCACCCGCTCCCTTGCCCCCCTTGCCCTTGCCAGAGCGGCGTCTGCCGCTGGGGGCAGACGCCGCACCGACCGACTCAAAACCAGCGAGGTCGGCCGTAGCAGCAGAGGCGACAGAGGGCAGCAGGGGGGAAGGAGAACACCCCTCAAAGATGGGGGTGCGAGGGTCACCCCTAGAGGCCCCAACAGCGACTATACTCTTCTCAGCCGCTAGCAGGGACTCCTCAAGGAGGTCGACAGTGAGGGTGGTGGGACAGACAGAGAGAAACTGGTCCCTAACGACACGAAGGGACTCAGGAAGACGGGTGACGAGAAAGTAGAGAGTGATATACATGGGAGGAGGGTTTGCGGCACGGAACTCAGCAGGAAGGGCAGCGCGGTAGCGAGCGTCACTAGCGCGGAGGTGGGTAACGAGGTCAGCGACAGTGGGAAAGGAAGCGAGGTCAGGGAAGAGAAACGGTAGCATGAGGCGGCTAAGGGTAGCGGAGGAAGGGGAGGAGTAGCGTGCAACTACAGCGTCGTACAAGGCCTGAGCGGTCTTGCACTGACTAAAGTGGGCACGCTCAGAGGAAGGGAGGTGGCGACGCACAGCAAGACGTGCAGCAGCATCGCGGGTCGCCCACTTGGAGCGAACGGCAGAGTCAGCATCAGCAGGCGGGGCAGGGACAGCTCCAGAGACAAAGTCAAAGAGAGAGACCTCATCTATCGCATCACACAGTAAGTACAGCTGCAGGTCTTCAATCCAGACGGCAAAGTCAATGGCCCTCCCCTCAGCGTCAAAAGTAAGAACATTGGGGGTGGCCATGGCAGCAGCTGAAAGTCTCACCGGGCTGGAAGAGTCGGGTAGGTCAGCAGCAGAGGAACACAGCTCAGGGACAGCAGCACGGCTCCTCAGGTGGCTCGCGTGGCTCAGGCGGCTCGGGCGGCTCGGGCGGCTCGGGCGGCTCGGGCGGCTCGGGCGGCTCGGGCGTCTCGCGCGGCTCGGGTGGCGTAGGGGCTCACGGGCGGCGCGGGCTGCTGGGGCTGCTCACGTGCAGCACGGCGGGCTGCAGCAGGGCCGGTGGTGGGCTGTAGCAGGGCCGGTGGCGGGCTGTAGCAGGGCCGGCGGCGGGCTGTAGCAGGGCCGGCGGCGGGCTGTAGCAGGGGCCGGGGGCGGCTGTAGCAGGGCCGGTGGTGGGCTGTAGCAGGGCCGGTGGCGGGCTGTAGCAGGGGCCGGTGGCGGCTGTAGCAGGGCCGGTGGCGGGCTGTAGCAGGGCCGGCGGCGGGCTGTAGTAGGGGCCGGTGGCGGCTGTAGCAGGGCCGGTGGCGGGCTGTAGCAGGGGCCGGTGCGGGCTGTAGTGGGGCCGACGAGGGGCCGAAGTGGGGCCTAGGCGGGCCGGCGGGCTGTAGGCGGGGCCGACGCGGCGGGCTGTAGCAGGGGCCGGTGGCGGGCCTAAGCGGGGCCAGCGCGGGGCCGACAGGGCGTAGGTGGGGCCGGCGCGGGGCCGAAGAGGGGCCTAAGCGGGGCCGACGGAGCCTACGCTGGGCCGACACGGGGCCGAGACGGGGCCTGGGCGGGGCCTACGCGGGGCCGACGAGGGGTACGCGGGGTCGACGAGGGGTACGCGGGGCCTACGCGGGGCCGACGAGGGGTACGCGGGGCCTACGCGGGGCCTACGTGGGGCCGACGAGGGGTACGCGGGGCCTACGCGGGGCCGACGAGGGGTACGCGGGGCCGACGAGGGGTACGCGGGGCCGACGAGGGGTACGTGGGGCCTACGCGGGGCCGACGAGGGGTACGCGGGGCCGACGAGGGGCCTAAGCAGGGGCCGACGAGGGGCCTAAGCGGGGCCGACGAGGGGCCTAAGCGGGGCCGACGAGGGGCCTAAGCGGGGGCCGACGAGGGGCCTAAGCGGGAGCACGACGGGAGGGGCGACTCGGAGGGTCGCTAAAAAAAATGCGCGCCTCGGGGCGCGCTTCGGTGGGCCCTAGGAACAGGCCCTAGGAAGGGACCTGCTCTGATTCCATGAGAAAGTACGAACGAGAAGTGAAATGACTATGAACGAAGTGAGTACAAATAGGAAACCCTAATTGGGTTGTACCCCCTATGGGATACCCCACTATAGCCTACAGAAACAAGTAAGCTATAAGTTCTGACAAACAGTGCTGTCAGCATCAGCAGGCGGGGGAGGAGAGGCACCAGAGGTGAGATCAAACAGGGAGAGTCTGTCTGCCCTATCGCACTGTACGAAGAGCTGTAGGTCATCGACCCAGACCTCGAAGTTAACAGCACGACGCTCAGTATCAAAGGTAAGGACACTGGGGGTAGCCATGATAGCAGTGGTCTAGCAGGGAGTGCTCTCACCAGTCCGGGTGGGTAGGGCCGGGGCGCGCCGGTGGGAACAGGGCTGCAACCGCGATGGCAGCGGCTCGGCAGTGGCTCGGCGGTAGCGGCTTGGTAGTGGCGGCTCGACGGCGGCCTCGGCGGCTCGGCGGCTCGGCTGCTCGGCGGCTTGGCTGCTTGGCGGTCTGGCGGCTCGGTGGTTCGACGGCTCGGCGGCTCGGTGGTTCGGCAGCTCGGCGGCTCGGCGGTGCTGCTGCTTGGCGACTTGGCGGTGCAGCTGCTTGGCAGCCCGGCGGCTTGGTGGTGAAGGGGCCGGGGAGGGGCCGAAAGGGGCTCCGACGGGGCCGCAAGGGGAGGCGACGGGGCCGAAAGGGGCGGCGACGGGGCCGCAAGGGGCAGCGACAGGGCCAAAAGGGGCGGCGATGGGGCCGCAAAGGGGCCGCGAGGTGCCTCCAAAGGCGGCGACGGGGCCGCTAGGGACGGCGACGGGGCCGCAAAGGGACCGCGAGGGGGCCTCGAAGGGCGGCGACGGGGCCGCTAGGGGCGGCGATGGGGCCACAAAGGGGCCGCGAGGGGCCTCGAAGGGCGGCGACGGGGCCGCTAGGGGCGGCGACGGGGCCGCAAAGGGGCCGCGAGGGGCCTCGAGGGGCAGCGTCGGGGCCGCTAGGGGCGGCGACGGGGCCGCGAAGGGGCCACGAGGGGCCTAGGAGGGCAGCGACGGGGCCGCAAAGGACGGCGACGGGGCCGCTAGGGTGGCGACGGGGCCGCTAAGGGTGGCGCGAAGGGCCATGAGAGGGGCCTCTAGGAGGGCGGGACAGGCCGCTAAGGGCAGGGGACGCGACGAGAAGGTGGCCCACGGGGCGCGCCTCGGGTAGGGGCGACTCGCGCTCCGGTCAGGAAAACAAATCGATTTCAGTGGTGGGCCCTAAGAAGCGTTCCTACTTGATCACTTCTTGATTCTGACATGGTATTAAGAGCTTAGGTTCTAGACCTAGGACCACTTACCTAAGGGCCCACCGCTAGAAGCGCCCTCGAGCGCCGTATCGACTTAGCGCCCTCGAGCGCCTCTCTCCTAGTGCGCCCTCGTGCGCCTCTCCTTCTCCTGCTGCCCGTGCGCAGCTAGCTAGTGCCGCGCGCGGCATTTTTTTTTTTTTTTTTTTTTTTTTTAGCGCACGAGCCCGCTAACAGCCCGCGCGCGGCCTTTTTTGCGCGTGCGCCGACCGTTAGCCGCCCGCGCGACTAGCGCCGCCACGAGCAGCCCGCTAGCCGCCCGTCGACCGGCCCTCCTGGCCGTTCAGAGCGCCGCAGCCCCGCCCGTAGGCCGCCGCGTCGCCCTCGTAAGCCGCCGCCCACGCGCGACTGCAGCCCACACACAGCCACGGACCGCCCGCTACAGCCGCCCACGCGCAGGCCCACCGTCGCGCTGTGCCACGTAGCCTAGTCCGAGCCGCGCCGCGCCGCCCTGCCCGAGCCGCGCCACCCGAGTCGCGCCGCCTTGACCGAGCCGCGCCGCCCCACGTGCAGCAACTACTTCTCCTGTTCCTGCTACTGCTGCTACTGCTACTGCTACTGCTGCTACTGCTACAACCACTATGGCCAGTCCCATTGTTCTCACTTTTTACGCTGAGGGCCGACCGATTAAGTTTGATGACTGGCTCGATGACCCACACCTGTTCCTCCAGATCACTGCCAAGGACGACGTTTCCCTATATGACCACACGTCCGGCGCTGCCCCCGCACCTGCTGCTACTGCTGACAGTACTGCTCGCTCACTGTGGCAGACTTATGACGCCCATGCTCGCCTAGCCGTTCGCAGTCACCTGCCGTTAGATGAGCGCGAGCACTTCGGCCAGCATAAGACCGCTTAGGAGCTGTACGATGCTGTAGTTGCACGCTACTCCTCCCCTGCTACTGTTGCGATAGGCCGTCTCTCACTGCCCTATCTCTTCCTGGATCTGTCAGCCTTTGCCACTGTAGCTGACCTCATCACTCACCTCCGTACTAGTGATCTCCGCTACGGTGCCGCGCTCCCCCCCGATATCCAAGCCAAGAACCCCCCCCCCCCCCCCCCCCGATGTACCTCACCCTCTACCACCTAGTCACTCGCCTTCTTGACTCTCTTCGCGCTGTCAGGGACCACTTTCTCGCTCTCTACCCCACATACCTCATTGTCGACCTACTCGAGAAGGAACTCCTTGCAGCTGAGAAGAGCATCGTAGCTGTAGGTGCCTCTCGTGGCGACCCTCGCACTCCCTTCTTTGAGGGATGTTCCCCCTCCCCCCTTCTCCCCTCCATTGCATCTGCTGCTGCTGTCGACTTCCTAGGTGCTGTGGGGGTCGGAGCTGCGTACGCTCCTAGTGGGCAGCGCAAGGGCGGCAGGGGCAAGGGGGGCCGGGGAGGCGGAGGTGGCGGCGGGGGAGGTAGTGGTGGAGGGGGTGGAGGTGGCGGGGGCGGTGGCGGCGGTGGTGGGAGTGGTGCTGGTGGTGGGGGGGGGCGGTGGCGGAGCCGGGGGTGGTGGAGGCGGCGGTGGTGGAGGTGGCCGGGGTGGTGGCAGTGGTGGCGGCGGTGGAGCTGGTGGAGGGCGCGGTGGAGCAGTACAGCGTGGCGGGTTCGGTGGCGGCCAGAGGCAGCAGCAGCAGCGTCCCAGTGAGACCCAGTCGCCCCAGCTGCTCTGTGAGTGGTACACTCAGCGTGGGGGGTCTGGGGGTGGAGGCACCTGCCCGTACGTCATCCGCACAGGTGACCGCATTGGCCAGACCTGTGGGAGGTTTCACACGGCGCAGCGCTGTTTCTTTCGCCTCGACGACGCCTGGCGCGAGCAGTTTCCTGACGCCTCTGAGTTGGCCTGCTGGGCTGATCTGCTTAAGAACGGGATTGATACCTTTGCTCTTGATTATGATGCTATCCTTGCTGCTCTGTATGCATTGACTGTTAGTGTTGAGGGTGACTGTTACCTGAGTGTACCGCCCGACCCGGGTATTGGGACCAGTGAGGCTGCAGCTCTAGGTGCTAGTGTGTCTCCTGCTCTAGGTCCTGGAGAGGCTGCTGCCCTAGGTGCTAGTGCGTCTGCATCTGCTGGTACCGCACCTACTAAGGCACTGCACACCTTCACACTGGACTCAGGTGCTTCCCGCTGTTTCTTTCGCGACCGTACTGCCCTAGAGCAGCTTCCTAGACTGGTTGCTGTCTCCCTGGCTGACCCCTCAAGGGGTCCGGTCCTTGCGACCTCCACCACTGCCCTCCCTTGTCCTGCTGTCCTGTCTGGCATGCTGTCGGGCCTCTACCTCCCCTCGTTCTCTACGAACTTGGTGGCGGGTTCCGCACTCCAGGACGCGGGTGTTCACCAGTTCACCCCTGCCTATGAGCGTGTGACGCACTGCACGTGTGCCCCGACGGGTCGGCACCTGGCTACCTTCACTCGGCAGCAGGGGTCGGACTTGTAAACACTGACCACTGAGTCCCCTTAGGTAGCTGCGTCTGCGTCTGCGTCAGGTCAGCTCTCTGCCCCCTGCTCGTGTCGCTCCCTGTCGCACAGGACTGTCCTCTTGCACCACCGCCTTGGTCACTCGTCAGTGCAGCGCCTTAGCGGCAAGCACTCCAAGTACCTTGTCTCTGGTCTTCCCAGAGTTCTCCCTCCCCTCCCACCCTCGCCTGCTCCTCCCTGTCTTCCCTGTGTTGAGGGGCGGCAGCGCGCCGCTCCTCACTCTTCCTCGTTCCCTCCCACAGAGGCTCCCCTGCAGACTCTTCACCTGAACGTGTGGGGCCCCGCCCGCGTCCAGGGACAGGGCCACGAGCGGTACTTTCTGCTGGTTGTCGACGACTACACGCGCTACACCACGGTCTTCCCCTTGCGTACCAAGGGTGAGGTCCCTGATGTCTTGATCCCCTGGATCCGTGCTGCTCGTCTCCAGCTCCACGAGCGGTTCCAGTCGGACTTTCCTGTCCTACGTCTGCACTCTGACAGAGGTGGTGAGTTTTCCTCTGACCTCTTGGCAGCCTACTGTGCGGAGCACGGCATCCGCCAAACGTTCACACTTACGGCCTCTCCACATCAGAATGGGGTTGCTGAGCGCCACATTGGTCTCGTCATGGAGGTCGCTCGTACCTCTATGATCCATGCGGCTGCCCCCCATTTCCTGTGGCCATTTGCAGTGCAGTATGCCGCGCATCAGCTCAACCTCTAGCCCCGTGTCTCTGTTTCGGAGACCTCGCCTACCCTGCGTTGGACAGGGGAGGTTGGCGATGCGTCGGTGTTCCGAGTCTGGGGATGTCGAGCCTTTGTCCGCGATACGTCCGCGGACAAGCTCTCCTCCCGTGCCGTTCCCTGTGTCTTCCTTGGCTTTGTCCCTGACGCGCCTGGCTGGCAGTTTTACCACCCCACCTCGCGCCGTGTCTTCGCCTCTCAGGACGTCACCTTTGACGAGTCGGTACCCTTTTACCGTCTCTTCCCCTACCACACTGCCCCGCTCCCCCCTCCCTCCGGTTTGCCTCACCCCTCGTGTCCCGTCGGTAGACCCCCTCCCTCCCCAGGGTGCTGCTCCCTCAAGTGTTTCCCAGGTCGACCCGGTCGAGCCTGTCGAGGTAGCTGTTGACTCTGGTCCTGCGCGAGGTGCTGAGCGTGCTGAGCCTGGTGGTGCTGGGTCTGGGGGTACTGAGACTGGGGGTGCTGAGACTGGGGGTGCGGAGACTGGGGGTGCTGAGTCTGGGGGTGCGGAGACTGCGGGTGCTGAGCCTGGGGGTGCTGCGACTGGGGGTACTGAGCCTAGAGGAGCTGAGGCTAGGGGTTCTGAGACAGATCGTACTGCGCCTGTTGGCGCTCCCTCTTCACACCAGCTGCGTGAGTGGTACTCCCAGCATTATAGCCTCCGTCGTGGGGCTACTGGAGCTGGGGGGTCAGCTGGAGTTGGGGCTGGTGGCCCTACGGGTGCAGTGTCGCAGCCGGAGCATCCCTCCCCTCAGCGGCTACGTGAGTGGTACGCTCGGCACTGCAGCCTCCTTATTGGAGCTCCTGGTGTTGAGGTACCGCCCGCTGGAGGCCCTGCTGCTAATGGAGGTCCAGGAGCTGCTGGAGGTGCTGCTGGTGCTGGTGCTGCTGGAGGTGCTGCTGGTGCTGCTGGAGATACAGGAGCTGCTGGAGGTGCTGTTGGTGCTACTGGAGGCTCAAGAGCTGCTGGACGTGCTGCTGGTGCTGGTTCGGCTGGAGGTTCTGGTGCTGTCTCTGCTGCTTCTGGGGGCACTTCGCGGCCGCGGCCGTACTTCGTTCCGCTCCTTCATCAGGTTCTTGGTCAGCCGCCTCCTCCTAGTCCTCCTCCCTCCTTAGAGTGTCCTCCGCCTGTCCAGTCGCAGTCACAGCTACCGCTTGCCTCGCCACTTCCTAGTCCTTCTCCCTACACTGGTCCGACAGGCGGTCTTACAGAGCGTCGTGAGCCTGAGTCTTGTCCTGTCTCGCCTGTGTCTCGTCCTGTGTCACCTGTTCGTGTTGCTCGCACTAGTCGCCGTGTTCCGTGTGAGCGTCCTCCCCCTGTCCCTGGCACACACTATATGACTCTGCGTCCTTCCACTGCTCCACAGCGTGTCCCTCTGCCGTCTCCTCCTCCGTCCTCTCTTCCTGTTCTTGCTGACCCGGAGTCTGACTCTCTTCGTGCTGCCAGTCCTATTGTCACGCGTCTCCTGGGCACTGCTGTCACTGACCCTTCCTTTGAGTCTGCTGCTGCGTCTGCCCTAGTTGCTGAGCTTGTCGACTTTGCTGCTCGCTGTCGTCTAGACTACGCCGCGAGTCTTGTTGCTGAGTCTGAGTCTGTCTGTCCTCCGTCCGTCAGGGGTGAGTGTGCTCTAGGCAAGGACGTCCTTGAGAACAGAGAGGAGGACCTTGAGTGTCTTGCAGCCGCTGCGCCTCATCTCGTGTCCATGCTGCTTGCCTCTGAGGGAGACCCGGATGCTCCAGACATCCCGACCCTGCGCTCTTACACTGAGGCGATCGCGGGTGAGTACTCTTCACAGTGGGAGTTAGCCATGGTCGCAGAGATGGCATCCTGGAAGTCCACTGGCACTTACGTTGACGAGGTTCCCCCTCTTGGGGCGAACATCGTCAGTGGCATGTGGATTTTCAGGGTGAAGCGGCCGCCAGGTTCTCCGCCTGTCTTCAAGGCTCGTTACGTTGCTCGAGGCTTCAGTCAGCGAGAGGGAGTAGACTTCTTTCAGACCTTCTCTCCCACCCCGAAGATGGCCACTCTTCGGGTGCTACTGCACGTTGCTTCTCAGCGTGACTACGAGCTTCACTCTCTTGACTTCAGCACAACTTTCTTGCAGGGCAGCCTGCACGACGAGATCTGATTGCGCCGCCCTCCTGGATTCACTGGGTCGTTTCCTGCTGGTACCCAGTTGGAGCCTCCGGCGGCCGGTCTACGGTCTCCGCCAGGCGCCACGTGAGTGGCACGACACATTGAGGAATACTCTTGCGGCACTTGGGTTCGCGCCTTCTACTACCGACCCGTCGCTATTTTTGCGCACCGACACTTTGCTGCCGCCGTTCTAGATCCTCGTGTACGTCGACGACTTGGTCTTTGCCACTGCTGACACTGAGGCTCTCACCCACGTGAAGTCGGAGCTGCAGAAGAGACACACGTGCACAGACCTGGGTGAACTGCGCAGCTACCTTGTCTTGCAGATCACCCGGGACAGAGCACGCCGCACCATCACACTGACTCAGTCACACATGGTGCAGCAGGTCCTTCAGCGCTTCGGCTTCACCTGGTCCTCGGCACAACCGACTCCTCTGGCTACAGGTCACTCGCTCTCAGCTCCACCTTCGGATGAGTCCGTAGAGCCAAGTGGTCCTTACCCAGAGCTAGTTGGCTGCCTCATGTACCTGATGACTTGCACTCGTCCTGACCTCGCGTACCCTCTTGGCCTTCTGGCCCGCTACGTGGCTCCTGGTAGGCACCGAAAGGTGCACTGGGATGCTGCAAAGGGGATATTGCGCTATTTTTGCAGTACATCGGGCATGGGGCTCGTGCTTGGAGGGGGGAGCTGAGTTGTTCTCACTGGGCACTCAGACACTTCTTGGGTTGACGACTAGGCTACTCAGCGGTCGTCACAGGGTTACACCTTCAGCCTTGGCTCTGGCTCATTTTCGTGGCATTCTACGCGTTCTTCTTCAGTTCTTAGCTCCAGTTGTGAGGCTGAGATCTACGTCACAGCCATGGCTGCACAGGAGTTACGCTGGCTCACCTACCTGCTGACCGACCTGGGAGAGCGGCCTCGTTCTCCTCCAGTGCTGTATGTCGAGAACAAGGCTGCCATTGCCTTGTGTGAGGAGCACAGACTGGAGCACAGAACGAAGCACATTGCCCTCAGTACTTTCTGGCTCGAGAGTTGCAGCAGCGTGGTCAGCTTCGTCTGCGTTACATGGCCACTCAGGCCAACACTGCTGATATATTCACCAAGGCGCTTCAGTCTGGTGATCATCAACATTTCTGCATTTTGCTAGGGCTTGTGCCCACTTTTCCTCACTTGTTGTAGATCTTGCTTGTACTTTGATCTATATATATTCCTGCATGCTTGCTTTGCTAGGTATATATAACTGTGATGCTTGTGTTACATATATGCTTCTTGCTTGTTCTTAGAGTGTATAGTGACTTGGTGATCCACCGTGAGCTTGCTTTGCCTTTCTTGACTGGTCTTGTGACCTCTTGTTCTCCCCCACTTAGCCTATGGGGGTGTGTCAAACATTGTATATGTTTCTGTTTTTGTAGGCTACAGTGGGTTAGCCTTTAGGCTGTACATTTCTCTAGGGTTTCATACTTGTATTCCCAAATGTTCCTACTTGATTACTTCTTGATTCCAACATTAAAAACGGTCTTCAAATTGCACTTGTAACAGTTGCCCCTGCTGACTCAAATGTGTACACTCAGGAGGCTCGCATGTGCCTTCAATGTAGCTCCAATCTCTTCATGCGAGCTCACGGTTATATAACGGTTTTTACCGTTTGAAAAAACGGAATAACCGTTTTGTACCTGTGGCGAAATGATCATGCAAAGCGGCATGATATTCGCGAGAAGTTTACCGTCCCGTGAGTCAACTCGGAAAACAGTTTTTCAACTGTAGATTCCGAGCACCCCCTGTGCCACACGCACGACCGGGATTTTTCTCGGTCGTGCTGTACACCTAGTCCGCGGTATTTTAACCAGGTGAACTTTGTTCTTTCAAACCCCCTTTGTTCGTTTCTGGGCAATGTTTCGAGAACCCAGAGTCATCGAGGTTACGCATCTGCAGCCGAAAGCACTTCCGTCTAAGGAACTCACACTTAGTGCTTCAAGATAGACGGATTGACATTTGTCACACTCGGCATTCACTGAGTTTTTTCTGCTGTCATCTCGCGCAGGGAATGCTAGGTTCTACCCTCATAAAGTTTGAAACAACCCGACTAAATAAGTTTGATAAAGGAGAAGTACCCTCGCGTGGTTAAGATAGCGCTGGTTAAAATACCGCGGACTAGGTGTACATCGCGCCATGATTTCAATCATGCGCTTTTACAGTGCGGGACAGGGCCGAAACGTGCCCTGTCTTGTTGCGATCTTGCAGTACAGTGCACGCGCAGCAGTGGCGACAAACGCCCCAGCCCTAAGGGCCACACGCGCGTGTGTTAGGACTAGCGCGTGGGTCTCGACTTTCACGCTTTTGACCAGCGCGGAAATAGTCAAGGGACCCCCTTGACCAGTCAAACATTCGAGCCCTAACAAAAACGCCCCGCGGTACACCACCCGCTCGCATGGGACTTTTATGGGTCGCTCGCGTGAGCCTCGCATGAAACATTGTAGTCCATGCGAGCTTCGTTTGAGCTCCATTGGGTTTTCATTTGGGCAACGATGTTGGAGGCTCATTTGAGCGCTTCATGAGAGACTCATTTAAAACCGGGGTTCCAAGAGTTATGAAGTCAGGAAGGTTGCTCGTGAGTGGCGTGAGTGGCGTGACTGGCGCGCGAACCAGTTTTGTGGTTGCGGATCGCAGAGCCTGAGTACCTCGCATCCGTAACCAGATCTTGAATGCAACTGTAGGAATTCATTCGCAAAAATTTTGGACGGCCTTCGAAATTGTAAGCGAAATTGTTATTGCTATCGTTCTCATCAGTACAGCAATTTTGCTTGACGAAATTTGTTTCAACAGTTTGCGAAGCGAGCGAGCAACAACTTTTGGGCTGTTTGGGACTCCGGTTTTAAGCGCTTCATGAGAGACTCATTTCAGTGCTTCATAAGAGGCTCATTTGAGCGATTCATGAGAACAGTGAAAACGCAAATAAAAATGCACTAACACAAAATGCAATTACGAATGAAAACGAAACACACAAAATGCGAAGACGAATGCGCAAAACACACACACAAAATGCAAAATCGTATTTCTCACGCCACAAATTACCTTCAAACAAAACTCCCCATTTTCTTTTGTCATCAACGAATAGGCGGTAGGTTGTCGTGCAAGCCATGTATTGCACTCAACAGTTTTGAGACTAAGAAGGTAATGGGCTCGAAGTTGAGAAGTGTAAGCAGACAGTCACTTCAAGTAGTTCAGTATGTAGTTGTTGATGTGGACACCTCCACGCTTGAGAGCTGTGACAATCACTAGGGCCTCCTTCTCATGAATTTTCCAACTCTGATTTGTTAAGCTTCTTACTTCATATCAATCGGCTGCGATTCGCTTCTGTAATCCTAACTACTGAACTACTCCAAATACATAATTGTTAAAGCCTGCTTCCACCACCTACTCCTTTCCTTGTTCAGGTAGGGGAAAGCAATCCAAAGAAAGTGCTCCCGCTGCTACGAACATCACTCTATTCTGCCATACTTGAACAATCAAAGTCATCGGTAAAATCTTCATTCGCCAACGTTCGCACACGTCTCGTAAATCGTCTTGAGGGAGACATTTTGCGCATGATGAGTGTCATCGATTATTGTGTCAGATAATGAACAGGGGATGAATGAACTAGAAGTAGGATGGGTACAAGTAGTAAACCCTAATTTGGGTTGTAACCCATATGGGCTACCCCACTACAGCCTACAGCACCAAGCAACACATTGTTTGACACACCCCCATAGGCAAAGTGGGGGAGACAAGAGGTCACAAGACCAATCAAGAAAGGCAAAGCAAGCTTAGGGTGGATCACGAAGTCACCACACAATCTGAGCACAAGTCGTCGACGTACACGAGGATGTAGAAAGGCGGCATAGAAGTGTTAGTGTGTAGAAACAGCGACGGGTCAGCAGTAGAGGGAGCAAAGCCAAGAGCCGCAAGAGTCGTCCTCAGTGTGCCGTGCCACTCGCGAGGCGCCTGGCGGACACCGTAGACTGGCCGTCGGAGGCTCCACTGGGTACCAGGAGGTAACGATCCAGTGAAGCGAGGTGGGCGGCGCAGCCAGATCTCCTCGTGCAGGCTGCCCTGTAGGAAAGGAGTGCTGAAGTCAAGAGAGTGAATCTCGTTGTCACGCTGAGCAGCGACCTGCAGAAGAACCCGAAGAGTGGCCATCTTTGGGGTCGGGGAGAAGGTCTGGAAGAATTCAACTCCCTGTAGCTGACTGAAGCCTCGTGCAACATAACGCGCCGGAGAACCCGGCGGCCGCTTCACCCTGAAAATCCACATGCCACTGACGATGTTCGCCCCAGGTGGAGGAATCTTTTTCGACGTAGGTGCCTGTGGACTTCTAGGATGCCATCTCTGCGTCCATGGCTAACTGCCACTGAGAGGAGTAGGGACCCTCTATTGCCTCTGCGTAAGACCGCGGGGTCGGGATGCGTGGTGCATCCGGGTCTCCCTCAGGTGCAATCAGCATGGACACGAGATGAGGTACAACAGCTGCAAAGCACTCAAAGTCCTCCTGCTTGTCCTCAAGGACGTCCGTGCCAAGAGCACACTCACCCCCGACTTACGGAGGACAATCAGACTCAGACTGAGCAACAAGGCTAGCGGCGTAGTCTAGACGACAGTGAGCAGCAAAGTCAACCAGCTCAGCAAATAAGGCAGACGCAGCAGTGGACTCAAAGGAAGGGTTAGTGACAACAGTGGCCAGGAGATGCGTGATAGTAGGACTAGCAGCACGAAGGGAGTCAGACTCCGGGTCCGGACCGTCAGCAAGGGAAGACGCAGGAGGAGACGGCAGAGGGATACGTAGTGGAACAGAGAAAGGACGAAGTGCCATCTGGTGTGTGCCGGGGACAGGAGGAGGACGCGGACGCGGAAGACAACGAGTAGTGCGAGCAGCGCAAACGGGCGACGCAGGACGAGACGCAGGCTGACGACGCTCAGCAAGGCCTCCGGTCGACCCAGTGTAAGGAGAAGGACCACGCACTAGGGATGCTGGCTGTGACTGCGACTGTGACTGGTCATGCAACGGACACAGTAAGGGAGGAGTAGGACCAGTAGAAGGTGGGAGACCAAGAACCTGCTAAAGGAGGGGAACGAAGTACGGCCGTGGCCGTGAAGCACCACCAGAACCAGCAGAGACAGCTCCAGCACCCTTAGCTCCAAGGCCTCCAGCTCCAACTCATGCAGCACCACTAGCTCCAGCACCAGCAGCACCACCAGCAAGAACAGCTCCAGCGCCTCCAGCTCCAACTTTTGCAGCACCACCAATAGGACTAGCTCCAGCGCCTCCAGCTCCAACTCCTGCAGCACCACTAGCTCCAGTACCAGCAGTACCACCAGCAGGAAAAGCTAGAACGCCTCCAGCTCTAGCTCCAGCAGCACCGCCAGTAGCTCCAGCTCCAGCAGCACCACTTCGAAGGCTCCAACACCGAGCAAACCACTTGCGGAGCTGCAGCGGAGAGAGAGACTTCGGCCGCAACAAGACACCCGAAGGGCCTCCAGGCTTAGCACACTCAGTCTCAGCACCCCCAGGCTCCGCACGCTCAGGCTCAGCACCCCCAGGCTCCGCACCCTCCGACTCAGCACCCCCAGGCTCCGCACGCCCAAGCTCAGCATCCCCTGACGCACCACCTCTAGCAGCACCAGATTTGACAGCTACCTCGACAGGCTCAACAGGGTCTACCTGGGACACACCAGAGGGAGCAGGACCCTGATGGGGGAGGGGGTCTACCAAAGGAGGACCTGGTGCTAGGAAGAGTGGCGGAGGAGGGAGAGGGGCAGTGCGGTAGGGGAAGAGACGGTAAAAGGGAACCGACTCGTCGAACGTGACGTCCTGAGAGGGCTAGACACGGCGCGAGGTGGGGTGGTAAAACTGCCAGCCAGGCGCGTCAGGTACAAAGCCAAAGAAGACACAAGGAACGGCATGCGAGGAGAGCTTGTTCGCACACGTATCGCGGACAAAGGCTCGACATCCCCAGACTCGGAACACCGACGCATCGCCAACCTCCCCCGTCCAACGCAGTGTGGGCGAGGTCTCCCGCAAGGAGACATGGGGCCAGAGGTTGAGCTGACGCGCAGCGTACTGGACTGCAAACGGCCACACAAAATGGGGGGCAGCTGCATGGATCATGGAGGTACGAGCGACCTCCATGACTAAGCCAATGCGGCGCTCAGCAACCCCATTCTGCTGCGGAGAGGCTGAAAGCGTGAACGTCTGGCGAATGCCCTCCGCACGACAAAAGGCCTGCAAGAGGTCGGAGGAAAACTCACCACCTCTATCAGAATGCAGATGCAGGACTGGAAGGTCCGTCTCGAACCGCTCACGGAGCTGGAGACGAACAGCGCGGATCTAAGGGATCAGAACATTAGGGACCTCCCCCTTGCGGCGCAAGGGGAAGACCGTGGTGTAACGCGTGTAGTCGTCGACAACCAGCAGAAAGTACCGCTCGTGGCCCTGTCCACGGATGCGGGCTGGTCCCCACACGTCCAGGTGGAGAGTCTGCAGGGGAGCCTCCGTCGGGGGGGGCGAGGAGGAGTTTGGAGCGGCGCGCTGCCGCCCCTCGACACAGGGAAAGCAGGGAGGGGGAGGCGAGGGTGGGAGGGGAGGCAGAGACCTGGGAAGACCAGAGAAAAGGAGACGGGAGTGCATGCCACGAAGGCGTGCCACAGAGGGGTGACCAAGACGATGGTGCCAAAGGAGCGTCTGGTGTGACAGGGCACGACACGAGCAGGGGGCCGCAAGCTGACCTGACGCAGACGCACACGCAGTCACCTGAGGAGGTGGAGTAGTGAGTGTGTACAGACTCGACCCAGGCCGACGGATGAACGTGGCCAGGTGGCGACCAGTTTGGGAGCACGTACAGGTCGCCACACGCTGCCGTCCAAGGGTGAAGGTGTCAACCCCCGCATCCTGGAGGACAGCTTTGCTCACCAAGTTCGTAGAGAACGAGGGGAGGTGGAGACCTGACAGTGACCCAGACGGAACTGCCGGACAAGGCAGAACAGTGGAGGAACATGCAAGGACTGGGTCCCCAGAGGGGTTAGCCAAAGACACAACAACAGGTGCAGTAAGAGGTGTGACTGTGGTACTGTCGCAAAAGAAACAACGGGAAGCACCTGAGTCAAGCGTGAAGGTGTGCAGGGCTGCAACAGACGTAGTACCAGAGAGAGCAGACTCACCAGCACCTAGGACAGCAAACTCACTAGCACCTAGAGCAGCAACATCTATAACTGGGTCTGGCGGCATACACAGGTAATAGTCCCCCTTAGCACTAACAGACAATGCATACATGGCAGATAGGATAGCATCAAAGTCTAGAGCAAAGATATCAACATTCTGCCTAAGCAGCGCCGCCCAGTCGGGGAGCTCATGCGCGTCGGGAAACTCTGCGCGAAAGGCGTCAGTAAGGCAGTAGAAGCAGTGGTGCTGAGTGTGAGACCTCCCGCATGTTTGACCAGTGCGGTCACCTGTGTGAATGACATACGGGCAGGGACCACTACCCCCAGCCGCCCCACGCTGAGCAAACCACTCACGGAGCTCCTGAGACGTAAGGGGCTGACGCTGCTGCTGCCGCTAGCCACCTCCAAGGCCTCCCCTCTGGCTGGTGCCACCCCTGCCGCCTCCACTGTCGCCGCCTCCACCCTCACTGCCGCCACTACCGCCGCTACCACCACAGCCGCCACCACTCCCACTGCCGCCACCACCACCGCCACCTGCCCCGCCGCGCCCACCACCACTACCTCCTCCACCGCCGCCCCCACCACCGCCTCCACCGCCCCCACCACCGCCTCCACTTCTGCCGCCCCCACCGCTCCTGCCTCCCCTGCCCCTGCCGCTGCGGCGCCTCCCACTAAGGGCAGACGCAGCTCCTACCTCCTCAGCATCATGGTAGTCAACAGCTGCAGCAGAGGCGACTGAGGGGAGAAGGGGGGAGGGCGAACACCCCTCAAAGAAGGGGGTGCGAGGAGTGCCACGAGAAGCACCTACAACGATTATGCTAGTCTCAGCTGCTAGGAGGTGCTACTCGAGCAGGTCGACAGTGAGGTCGGACGGGTCAAGTGCTAGGAGGAGGTCCCTGACTGCAGTAAGAGAGTCAGGGAGGCTGGTGACTATCAAGTAGAGCGTGATGTACATGTGGGGGGGGGGGGTTCTTGGTGAGAAGCTCGGCGAGGAGCGCAGCACGGTAGCGAGTGTCACTAGTGCGGAGGTGAGTGACTAGGTCGGCTACTGTGGCAAAGGCGGACAGGTCTGGAAACAGGTAGGGCAGGAGAAGGCGGCCTAGAGCAGCAGTGGCCGGGGAGGAGTAACGAGCGACTACAGCTTCGTACGGTGCTTTTGCTGTCTTATGCTGGCCAAAGTGGGCGTGTTCGGCTAACAACAGGTGGTTGCGAACGGCTAGGCGAGCAGCAGCGTCACGGGTAAGCCACTGTGAGCGGGCCGCACTGTCAGCTGTGGCGACAGGGGCGGGCGAGGCACCAGAAGTGAGGTCAAACAGCGAGGTACCGTCCTTAGAGTCTCTCAGCGGGAACAGCTGTAAATCGTCTAGCCATGCAGCGAACTCTATTGGGCGGCCCTCCGAATCGAGGGCGAGAACGTTGAGGGTGGCCATAGCAGGCAGAGCAGTCGGGCGCGCTAGTAGCAGAGCAGCACACTAGTAGCAGTGCAGCAGGGAGCGCGCTAGGAGCAATACAGCAGTAGGGCAGGGTGCGCACGGTAGGGCAGGGCGCACGGCAGGGCGCGCGGCGCGCGAGCAGAGCAGGGCGCGCGGCGCAGCGCGCGGGCAGGGCAGAGGCGCGTGGCGCGGGCAGGGCAAAGGCGCGCGCGCGGGCAGGGCAGAGGCGCGCGTGCGGGCAGGGCAAAGGCGCGCGCGCGAGCAGGGCAGAGACGAGCGCGCGGGCAGGGCAAAGGTGCGTGGCGAGTTGGCAGGGTAGAGGCGCGCAGCGGCGCGGTGTGCTGGCAGGGCAGAGGCACGCGGCAGCGCGGCGCGTAGGCAGGGTAGGGCGCGCAGCAGCACGGCACGCGGGCAAGGCAGGACGCGCGGCGGCGCGGCGCACAGGCGCAAGCAGGGCACGCGGGCGCAAGCAGAGTGCGCGGGCGCGGGCAGGGCGCACGACGCGACGCGCGGGTAGGGCGACGCGGCGGGCAGAGCGACGCGGCGACGCGACGCGGCGGGCAGGGCGACGCGACAACGCGACGCGCGGGCAGGGCAGATCGCGCTGCAGCACGCGGCGCGCGACTCAGTAGGGTGCGCTGCAGCATTTGGCGCGCAGGCAAAGCAGTGGGCGCTGCAGCAGGCTGCGCAGGGCAAGGCAAGGCAGGGTAGGGGAGGGCAGTGCAGGGCAGGGCAGTCTGACGTGATCACACTAGCGCGACGGGTGGGGTAGCGCTAATCGGTGGGCCCTAAGAGATCGGTCCTAGGCTAGGACCTGCTCTGAAACCATGTCAGAATAATGAACAGGGGACGAATGAACTAGCAGCAGGATGGGTATAAGTAGTAAACCCTAATTTGGGTTATACCCCATATGGGCTACCCCATTACAGCCTACAGCAGCAAGCAATAGATAGTTTGACATATTGCACTCGCTTCCTTCTTAAGTTGTTTTTAGAATCAGGGGTCTTGAATGGTGGCAGGTTTTGCTTAAGCAGAAAAGACGGCGGGTTGTGCCTTTATGCCAACATTGGTAGGGCGCATGATAACATCGTCGCAGTCGATCATCTCCCTCATTTGTTGACATGTTCTTGATGCTCAGGCATTCTCCATTGTCATCAAAGTAACGTTGTTGCTCGAAATGCGTAAGATTCTGGTGGAATTGCCCTCCAAGTCATGTATCATTGCGTCACTGATGAACTAGAACTTGGCATGATAAGGTTGTTTACTCCTCAACCTTTCAAGTATCGTCGGATACGCGAATATTCTTTACGCAAGTTATTAACACCTTTGATCGCCGATGAACACGCTCGGCATATCGCCTTATGAGGTTGATGTCGAAATTGCTTTGATGAAACGCTATGGATGACTGGGAGGAGATATGCAAGTGTGTCTTCCGGGCAAGACGTGTCCTCAGGAAGATCGGGGTGGCGTTTCGTCTGCATGTGAAGGTATAAACCAGAGCTACATGACAGAAATCGGACAAGAAGGAGGGGCAGAAGCAGCCAGATGGACTGTATGTGCTGGCTGAGCAAGAACATCGAGTGCTTAACCGCATCCGGCTCCTGGTGGGCAAAGGTTGGAAGTGGACCCATAGTTTTGGCGCGCGATGGAATTTATCACGGGGGCTCTGCATCCGCCTTAGAAGGCTACCCCTGAGGCCAGTAATTGACTACGCCTCTCACACTCAGTTACGACTGACATGTTTGCTTGCACTTGTATCATAAGTGTATAGTATACATATTCAAAAAAAAAAAAAAAAACTATGGATGACTGGGACCCTTAACTGATATGGATCGTTCAGCTCCCGTTACGAAATATTCTCTTGCTGGCCTTGACGAGACGTCCTGCGTCCGCATTGTATGCGAAATCGGCTCCTTCGTAGCAACTCAGGGTAGGAAAAAATGCAAGATATATTTTTTGCAATCCCATATTATGGTTGTATAGACGCAAATTGAATGAGATCCATTCACGAACCCATTTCTTGGTATCGTTACCATCGCGTCAGTTCAATGATGAAATGTTGCCCATCGATGTTGTTCATATTACCAATCCGTGATGAGCCTTGCAATCGGCAGGCATCTTCAGCTTCAACTTACGACGTCGGTTGAAGAGTGAACGTAACGCCATAAACTGCTCCTTTGGCGTTATGAATTTCCTTTCTTTTTTTTTTTCCAAAATTGCAGTTTTTTTTTATCACCGATCACAATTGAAGTTGGCATGGTGATTATGTCCAGATTGCTGTCGCCGCTGACTTCGTGCCGTCGTGATTCCAATTTTTTTGCACGAAAATCCTGAGGCGTGTTCAGCTTCAGTCACGGTCTCGACCTACTCGAATTCATCAGCAGAATTTCTCTGTCGTTGATGGAAGGTGTACGACAACGTGATGGTCGGAATCTATCACTGTGGATAGGGCCGCATTACCACACGCCTGAAATATGCGTCTCGTCGGTCCTTGTTCAATATTCCGCGGATATTCTCGATCGCTGATTTGTGATCCAAGCTCCGTGGCCAGCTCCAAAATTCTTGGCGAACACCTCCGTTACTCCAAGATTTGCAAGACGCGTTCTTCTAAAGTAGCTTTGCCAGTTTGATGTAGACTACTCCCCACAAAAAATCGAGCACCTCCGATGCTCGTGATTGAAAGGTCGACGATCCTCCTCCCATATGTTGGGGACCCCATGCCCGACTGCACAAGGCTAGTTAAATTCAAACAAAATATGCATTGTACTTGCAAGTTCGACTCCATCATCCGTGTGCTCCCGGAGGCCCAGCGGCTAAGCGTTATTGCAAAACCTTCTGCTCGAATTACCAAGTTTTACACGTCCAGAAAAGAAAATGTGCTCAAAGTAAATCATCCCAACCTGGGTACAATGTCGTGCCATATATATGCATGATACAAGGCCAGTAACCCCGGTGTTATGAGAAGGTTCCGAGGGTCGCGAAGGTTCCAAGGGTCGCAAAGCGTCCCGAATGGACCCTTCCCAAGTTCGTTAGAAGCTCTTCTATATGAACCGAATCGCATTGAATTCAGCGCACGCAACCTAGGTCAGTGCCTATAACTATAATAATCTTAATTAGGCAACGAAACTAGGAAATCAGGCAAAAACATGCAAGATAATACAAAGCTAAGCTAGATAATGCATAATACAGCAGAATCAAGCAATAAAAGTCTAGCAAAGTCGTCGTACTCTCACAATTGGACAACATGAACATCTATCAGGTATGCATGTTCCCACACTTACTTACAGGCCACCGTTGGCAGGCAGTAACATCTTCTTGGCTGCGGCCACGTTTGTTGCAAACGGTTCGAGATCCGGCAAGAAGGTGTTGTAGTCCGGTGTGATCACCATGTTGTGTGCCTCGTCAACTGCAAATTACACAGTTCGTCTGTTAGCACGAATGTTAGGTGGTTGCTCCCCATGAACCGGTACACCTAGGGGTGGATGCATGTTCGTGATCATCATCGCAAGATGATGAAGGGGATGGTGATCGTGAACGATGATTTAGGGCAACTTGATTTTGCTATGTCAAGTTCTCACGTTGGAGCCCTCGCACCTCCGCCATCATGGCCACAAACTCCGCCCTTTCGACAACGGTATCCTGTGGATGATGCTGGTCCCAATATTTTTACAAAGTAGTAACTCAAGAATAAATGAGCAAGTACAAGGGTATACATAGCAAACCTAACCCTCGCACTAACCAAGGTGTACACCACCTAGACTAAACAATACAAACTATAACAATTATAGTTTGACACACACCCATAGTCTAGGTGACGGTAGTCAAGTAGAGAGCAACACACAACGCAAGGGCAAGGGTCACAGGACGTCAGCAAGAACAAGCAACGGTCACAAGGCCAGTACAAAAGAGCAAAGCAACGCTCGGGGTGGATCTCAAGATCACCACACAGTCCGAGAACAAGTAAAGGGCCACAAGGCCAGTCCACATGCAAGTATATAGCATATATAAGAGATGCAAGAGTACAAGACATACAATACAAACATCTCTATAGAGGCAAGGGGCCACAAGGCCTGTCCACAAGCACAGAGATAGAATATATAATGAGATGAAAGAGCACAATACAAAGCATCTCTACACAAGCAAGTGAGAGCCTGTAGACACAAGGCCAAGCTAGGTGCAAAAACGCTGGTGGTTACAAGGCGGCAACGCCTTGGTGTCCAACGCTGTTGGACAACGGGTCGTGAAACACAGTGAAGGACAACTCAGGAGGCTGTGGAATGACAGGTGGAGATGGAACACGAGAGCCAAGAACAAGGTGAAACGGGCCGTCAGCACAGTAACGGGACGACGAGGCTCTAGGGACATAGCACGGCTGACAGGAGAACGACGAGACCACTGGGACGAGGAAAGGGACTCGACAGGGGGAACAAGAAGGGACGGTAGGGGACCACGAACAAAGCGTGTAGGTGCTGAGTCAGGCAGGTCTCTCAGTCGCTGCTGCTCCGCCTCCTCTGGCGACTGCTGCTGCGGTACCTGCCCCCGCTGCTGCTCCTGTGGCTCCTCCTCCGCTCTCTCCTACTGTGGCTGCAACAGCAACTGCTGCTGCGGCCGGGAATCTTACTCTACCCTCCGCTGCTGCGGCCGCAACTGCACCTCCTACTACGGGCGAGACTCCTACTCTACTCTCTTCTGCTGTGGATGCAACTGCACCTACTACGGTAATCGTGACACATCCTCTACTCTCTCCTGACGCTTCGACTGAGACTACTGCTGCTGCTGCTGCTGCTACTGCGGTGACTCTTCCGCTACTCTCTCTAGGTGCGGCTGTGACTCCTCCTCAACTCTAACCTGACGCTCTGACTGGGACTGCTGCTGCTACTGCTGCTGTCGTGACTCCTCCACTACTCTCTCCTAATGCTCTGACTGAGACTGCTGTTGCTGCTTCTGCTGCTGCTGCTGCTGCTGCTGCTGCTGCTGCTCCTCCTGCTGCTGCTGCTGTTGCCGTGACTCCTCTACTCTCTCCTGACTCTCCGACTGAGACTGCTGCTGCTGGTGATGCTGTGCCCTCACAAACCGATCCCGCTCCTCTCTCTCCAAACGAACAAGACGCTGCTCACGTGTCAGAAAACAGACAGTGCGCAGTGTAGGCACCGAGGTGACAGCGCCTCCAGCCCGAGCACCCCCAGAACAAGAACCTCCACCGACACACCCCAGGGCCTCTAGTACCTCCGGCAGGAACACCCCCAGACTCCGCAGCGACCGGCCGCGGAGGCGAACAGGGAGGGAACCGCGGGACTGACGGAAAGCCAGGGGTTGAGGCGGGGCGAGGCTGCCGACTCGAGGCAGTAGTGTTCTCCACTGGAGGGGGCTCCACACCCACACCCCTTGCACCCCCAGAGCCGGAGCCACCAGCTCCAGCAGCCCCAGTACCCTCGCCCCCCACAGTTGCACCTCCCGCGCCCCCAGACACGACAGAGACTGGACGCTGCGGGGGAGACGACTGCGGAGTGACGTGCGACACACCTAACGGGGCAGAACGCGAAGGGGGGGGGGGGGGCTACCAGGGCGACTGGGGAGGGGTCAGTGGTGAGGAAGAGCAGGGGGGAAAAGGTCTTAGAACCTTGGTGGGGAATCCTATAGTAACTTACCGACTCGTCGAAAGTGGCGTTCTAGGAACTGAGTGGAAGAAAACCCACCACCACGGTCCGAGTGCAGGCGGAGACCACAAAGGGTCTGGGCGTCACCCCTCGCTAGTAGCCACAGCTCAAGGACAGTAGGCACTTCGGCCTTCCGTCGCAAAGGTAAAACCGTGGTGTAGCGGGAGTAGTCGTCCACCACAATTAGGAAGTAGCGCTCCTGACGTGGGCCACGGACCGGGGAAGGGCCCCAGACGTCCAACTGCAGTGTCTGGAAGGGAGCCATGGTGGGGGGGAACGACAAGGAGTGAGGGGCAGCGCGCTGCCAACCCTCGACGCAATGAGTGCACGGCGGCGCAGGCGAGCGAGGAAGCGGGGCAAGCGACTTTGGGAGACCTAAGACAAGATGGTGACATACCATCCTACTGAAACGTGGGAACGATGGGTGACCTAGACGGTGGTGCCAAAGGACCGACGGCGTGAGTGACTGATGTCGGATTATTATAACTGATGCATGTTTGTAGGCTATAGTGGGGTAGCACATATGGGGTACAGCTTTCTAGGGTTGTATTTGTACCCAACTCTGACTTAGTCATTCTCATTCCTGTTTTCCTTGCTTCACATGGTATAGAGCGGGTCCTGCCTTAGGACCGTTTTTTTTTAGGGCCCACCGAAGCGCGCCCCGAGGCGCGCCCTTTTTTTTTTTTAGCGACCCCTCGGGTCGCCTTTTCCCTCGCGGCCCCGCTGTCCCTCAGACGCGGCCCCGCCACCTCTCCTGATCGCGGCCCCGCCGCCTGCTTGACGCGGCCCCGCCGCCTCCCCTGACGCGGCCCCGCCGCCTCCCCTGACGCGGCCCCGCCGCCTCCCCTGACGCGGCCCCGCCGCCTCCCCTGACGCGGCCCCGCCTCTACTGCCGCGGCCCCGCCGCCGCCTCTGACGGCCCCGCCGCTGCACCCTACGGCCCGCCGCTGCACCCTACGGCCCGCCGCCTCTGACGGCCCCGCCGCTGCACCCTACGACCCGCCGCTGCTCCTGCCGGCCCGCCGCCTCACCTGACGGCCCCGCCGCTGCTCCTGCCGGCCCGCCGCTGCTCCTGCCGGCCCGCCGCTGCACCTGCCGGCCCGCCGCTGCACCCAGCGGCCCGCCGCCTCTGACGGCCCCGCCGCTGCACCCTACGGCCCGCCGCTGCTCCTGCCGGCCCGCCGCCTCACCTGACGGCCCCGCCGCTGCTCCTGCCGGCCCGCCGCTGCTCCTGCCGGCCCGCTGCTGCACCTGCCGGCCCGCCGCTGCACCCAGCGGCCCGCCGCTTCACCTGACGGCCCCGCCGCTGCACCTGCCGGCCCGCCGGTGCACCCTACGGCCCGCCGCCTGCACCTGCCGGCCCGCCGCTGCACCTGCCGGCCCGCCGCTGCACCTGCCGGCCCGCCGCTGCACCTGCCGGCCCGCCACTGCACCGGTCGACCCGCCGCTGCACCTGACGGCCCCGCCCCTGCATCTCCCGGCCGAGCCGCCCCAGCAGCCGAAACGCCCGGGAGCCGAGCCGCCCAACGCCGAGCCGCCCGGGACCCGAGCCGCCCTGCCACCGAGCCGCGCGGGAGCCGAGCCGCCCTGCACCCGAGCCGCCCAGCCGCCGAGCCGCCCGGGAGCCGAGCCGCCCTGCGCCCGAGCCGCCCAGCCGCCGAGCCGCCCGGGAGCCGAGCCGCTGTGCACCCGAGCCGCCCGGTCGCTGAGCCGCCTTTCTGCATAGCTGCACGACCTGCCCTGCCTGGTGAGCACAGTCCCAGTGACACTGCGAGCTCTTTCCCTACTGCTTGCACTGCGTCGCTGTCGTCGCCATGGCTACCCCTAGTGTCCTAGCTTTTGACGCTGAGGGTCGCGCCATTGATTTTGAGGTCTGGTTAGACGACCTGCAGCTGTTCTTACAGTGCGACAGGGCTGACGACCTTTCTCTCTTTGACCTCACCTCTGGCGCCTCTCCTGCTCCTGCTGCTGATGCTGATCCCGCTGTCCGCTCTAAGTGGGCCACCCGCGATGCTGCTGCACGTCTTGCTGTGCGTCGCCACCTCCCTACCTCTGAGCGTGCGCACTTTAGTCAGTACAAGAGTGCTCAGACCTTGTACGACGCTGTAGTTGCGCGCTACTCCTCCCCTGCCACTGCTGCACTGAGCCGTCTCATGCTTCCCTACCTCTTTCCTGACCTCTCTGCCTTTCCCACTGTCGCTGACCTCATTACGCACCTCCGCACTAGTGACACTCGCTACCGCGCCGCCCTTCCTGCTGAGTTCTGCGCTAAGAACCCCCCCCCCATGTACATCGCTCTCTACTACGTAGTCGCGCGCCTCCCTGACTCCCTTCGCGTCGTCAGGGACCACTTTCTCGCAGTCTGTCCCACCACCCTCACCGTCGACCTCCTCGAGAAGGCCCTCCTCGCAGCGGAGAAGAGCATAGTCGCTGTAGGTGCTTCTCGTGGTGACCCTCGCACCCCCATCTTTGAGGGGTGCTCTCCTTCCCCCTTGCTGCCCTCTGTTGCCTCTGCTGCTGCTGCCGACCTGCTTGGTCTTGAGTCGGTCGGCGCGGCGTCTGCCCCTAGTGGGAGACGTCGCTCCAGCAAGGGCAAGGGGGGCAAGGGCGCGGGTGGAGCTGGAGGGGGCGGTGGCGGTGGCGGCGGTGGCGGCGGAGGGAGTGGGGGTGGCGGCGGGACCAGTGGTGGAGGTGGTGGTGGTGGTGGCAGCAGTGGCGGAGACGGTGGTGGTGGTGCCAGCGGTGGTGGTGGAGGCAGCGGCGGTGGTGGAGGCGGCGGAGGTGGAGGCGGTGGAGGCGGCAGCGGAGGAGGCGGTGGTGGTGGAGGAGGTGGAGCTGGTCGGGGTGGTACCCAGCAGCGTAGCGGCGGTGGTGGTGGCCAGCGCTCGCAGCGGCAGCAGCAGCAGCGCTCGCGGGACATCCCTCCGCCTCAGCAGCTTCGTGAGTGGTACGCTGGGCGTCAGAGGGGTGGGGGTACTGGTCCCTGCACCTACGTTCTTCGTTCCGGCGACCGCGCGGGTGAGCAGTGTGGGGGTGCCCACGCCACCCAGCGCTGCTTTGGCCGCCTGACAGACGCTTGGCGTCAGCAGTTCCCTGGGGCTAGTGAGATCCCTCGCTGGGATGAGCTTCTCAGGGCTGGTGTAGCGATCTTTGATCTTGATTTTGATGCTATCCTTGCTGCTATGTATGTTGTGGATTATAGTGAGGAGAATGAGGGTTACCGTTGTTTCCAGCCCGACCCGGGCATTGGTACTGCTGCGCTAGGTGCTTGTGAGGCTGCTGCTCTAGGTGCCAGTGCGTCTGTGCTCTCAGGTACTGGTGAGACTGCGCTCTCAGGTACTGCGTCGTCCTCGTCCTCCCTCACTTTCACACTTGTCTCCGGAGCTTCTCGCTCCTTCTTTCGAGACCGCACTACCCTTACGCCGCTCGGCCGGCCGGTTGCGGTCTCCCTTGCTGACCCCTCTGGGGGTCCTGTCCTGTCTCACTTCTCCACTGTCCTCCCGTGTCCGGCTGCCCCTTCGGGCACCCTGTCGGGTCTGTACCTTCCCTCGTTCTCTACGAACTTGGTGAGTGGAGCGGACCTGCAGGATGTGGGGGTTCACCAGTTCACTCCTGCGAGTCAGCGGGTGACCCACTGCACGGAGGCACGCACAGGCCGACACCTGGCCACGTTCTCGCGTCGGCCGGGGTCGAGTCTCTACACCCTGACCGTTGAGTCTCCTCCTGTCCCTGCGTCTGGTCAGGTGGCTGCGTCGGGTCAGGTGCTTGCTGCTGCGTCCCGGTCAGGTCCTGAGTCTGCCCCCTGTTCTTGTCGCCTCCTGTCTCACGAGACTCTCCTGTGGCACCACCGTCTTGGCCACCCCTCCTTGCCCCGTCTTCGGAGCATGGCTTCCCGTGTCCTTGTCTCTGGTCTTCCCCAGTCTCTCCCTCCTCTCCCCTCCGGGCCAGGACCTTCCTGTGTCCCCTGTGTCGAGGGTCGCCTCCGGGCTACTCCTCACTCCTCCCACTTCCCCCCGACAGAGGCTCCCCTGCAGACGCTTCACATGGATGTGTGGGGCCCAGCCCCCGTCCGTGGGCAGGGTTACGAGCGCTACTTCCTGTTGGTGGTTGACGACTACTCGCGTTACACCACAGTCCTCCCCTTGCGGAGCAAGGGTGCGGTCACTGAGGTGCTGATCGACTGGATCCGCGAGGCTCGTCTCCAGCTCAGGAAGAGCTTCGGCTCGGACTTTCCTGTTCTGCGTCTGCACTCTGACAGAGGCGGAGAGTTCTCTTCTCGCCTTCTGCGGGACTACTGTCGTGCACGGGGGATCCGCCAGACCTTCACGCTTCCGGACTCACCACAGCAAAATGGGATTGCTGAGCGCCGCATTGGTATGGTCATGGATGTCGCTCGTACGTCCATGATGCATGCGGCTGCCCCCCATTTTCTGCGGTGAGGTACGCGGCGCATCAGCTCAACCTTCACCCCCGGGTCTCTCGGCCTGCGATGTCCCCAGCCTTGCTGTGGACGGGGAAGGTTGGCGATGCGTCTGTGTTCCGTGTCAGGGGATCTCGGGCGTTTGTCCGCGACTTGTCTGCGGACAAGCTGTCCCCTCGTGCTGCTCCCTGTGTCTTCCTTGGCTTCCCCACTGACGCCCCAGGGTGGCAGTTTTACCACCCCTCCTCTCGTCGTGTTCTGTCCTCCCAGGACGTCACGTTCGACGAGTCAGTCCCCTTCTACCGTCTCTTCCCCTACCGCACTCCTTCCCTCCCCCCTCCCCCGGACTTCCTTGTGCCGGTTCCCCCCCCGGTAGACCCCCTCCCCCCTCAGGTTCCTGCCCCCTCAGGTGTGTCCCAGGTAGACGCCGTTGACCCGGTCGAGGTTACTGGTGACTCTGGTGCTGCTGCGGGTGCTGAGCCTGGGGGTGCTGACTCTGGGGGTGCTGTGCGCGGGGGTGCTGAGCCTGGGGTTGCTACTGCTGGGGGTGCTGGGCCTGAGGGTGCTACTGCGGAGGGTGCGGAGCCTGGGGGTGCTGAGCCGGGGGGTGCTGTGCCTGGAGGTGCTGGGTCTAGGGGTGCTGGGTCGGGAGCTGCTGAGCCTGGGGGTGCTGAGCTGGGAGCTGCTGAGCCTGGGGGTGCTGCGTCTGGAGCTGCTGAGCCTGGGGTTTCTCCTGCTGCTGCGTCTCGCCGGGAGCCCCTCTCTCCACAGGAGCTGCGCGAGTGGTTCGCTCGCCGCTGGAGGCGTGCTGCTGAGTCTGGAGGTGCTGCTGGGGCTGGAGCTGGAGCTTCTTCGACCGTCGAGGGTGCGGGTACTGCCGGTCCCGGAGCTGCTGGACCTGCGGGTCCTCCTGGAGCTGGAGCTGCTGAGGGCGCTGGTGCTGAGCCTACTGCTGTTGGTCCTGCCGCTGAAGGTGTGGGTGGCGCTGGTGCTGTCGCTGAGGGTGCTGGTGCTGTCCCTGCTGCGTCTGAAGCTGCCGCGCGGCCTCGGCCATACTTCGTTCCGCTCCTGCAGCAGGTTCTTGGTCTTTCTCCTCCTGTAGAGGGTCCACCGCCTGTCCAGTCGCGGTCCCTACTGGAGCCTTCCTCTCCACTGCCTGCTCCCTCTCCTTACACTGGTCCTACTGGAGGTCTTGCTGAGCGTCGTGAGCCTGCGTCTCGTCCCGCGTCGCCTGTTCGCACTGCTCGCGCTAGTGGTCGCAGTTCGCGTCAGCGTCCTCCTCCTGTCCCTGGCACGCACCAGCTGTCTTTGCGTCCGTCCACTGCTCCTCTGCGTGCCCCTTTGCCTTCTCCTCCTGAGTCCTCTCTTCCTGCGCTTGCCGACCCTGGGTCGGACTCTCTTCGTGCTGCCAGTCCTACTGTCACGCGTCTGCTTGCTACTGTCGTCACTGACCCCTCTTTTGAGTCCACTGCTGCGTCTGCTCTAGTCGCTGAGCTCGTCGACTTTGCTGCTCGCTGTCGTCTCGACTACGCTGCTAGTCTTGTTGCTGAGTCTGCGTCTGTCTGTCCTCCGTCCGTCGGGGGTGAGTGTGCTCTTGGCACGGACGTCCTAGAGGACAGGCAGGAGGAGTTACAGTGTCTAGCGGCTGCTTCACCTCATCTCGCGTCTGTACTGCTTGCCCCTGAGGGAGACCCGGATGCACTAGACATCCCGACTCCGCGTTCTTACGCGGAGGCCGTAGAGGGTCCCTACTCCTCTCAGTGGCAGGCAGCTATGGATGCAGAGATGGCTTCCTGGAAGTCCACAGGCACCTACGTTGACGCGGTTCCCCCTCCTGGGGCGAACATCGTCAGTGGCATGTGGATCTTCAGGGTGAAGCGGCCGCCGGGCTCTCCACCTGTCTTCAAGGCACGGTACGTTGCTCGTGGCTTCAGTCAGCGGCAGGGAGTTGACTACTTTCAGACCTTCTCTCCCACCCCGAAGATGACTACTCTTCGGGTGCTGCTGCACATAGCCGCTCAGCGCGACTACGAGCTTCACTCTCTCGACTTCAGCACTGCGTTCTTGCAGGGTAGCCTGCACGAGGAGATCTGGCTTCGCCGTCCACCTGGCTTCACTGGGACTTTCCCTCCTGGCACCCAGTGGAGCCTCCGACGGCCAGTCTACGGTCTCCGCCAGGCACCGCGTGAGTGGCACGACACACTGAGGACTACGCTTGCGGCTCTTGGGTTTGCTCCTTCTACTGCTGACCCGTCGCTGTTTCTTCGCACCGACACTTCCGTGCCGTCGTTCTACATCCTCGTGTACGTCAACGACTTGGTCTTTGCCACAGCAGACACTGCTGGACTCGCCTACGTGAAGTCCGAGCTGCTGAAGAGACACACGTGCACAGACCTGGGTGAACTGCGCAGCTACCTTGGCTTGCAGATCACTCGGGACAGAGCACGCCGCACCATTACCTTGACTCAGTCACACATGGTGCAGCAGGTCCTTCAGCGCTTCGGCTTCACGTACTCCTCGCCTCAGGCCACTCCTCTGCCTACTCGCCACTCACTCTCAGCTCTGCCTTCGGATGAGTCCGTAGAGTCGAGTGGTCCGTATGCAGAGCTTGTTGGCTGCCTCATGTACCTGATGACCTGCACACGACCTGACCTTGCATACCCTCTGAGCATTCTTGCTCGCTATGTTGCTCCTGGGAGACACAGACCGGAGCACATGGCTGCAGCGAAGAGGGTATTGCGCTACCAGTGCAGCACGTCAGGCATGGGGCTAGTGCTTGGAGGGCGGAGTCCAGTGGTCCTTACCGGCCACGCGGACGCTTCTTGGGCTGACGACCAGGCTACGCAGCGGTCGTCACAGGGTTACACCTTCAGCCTTGGTTCCGGCTCTGTCTCGTGGCGGTCTACTCGCTCGTCTTCGGTTCTCGGCTCCAGTTGTGAGGCTGAGATCTACGCCGGGGCCATGGCTGCACATGAGCTTCGCTGGCTCACCTACCTGCTGACTGACCTTGGAGAGCCGCCTCGTTCTCCTCCAGTGCTGTACGTAGACAACAAGGCCATGCTGGCCTTGTGTCGAGAGCAGCGCTTGGATCACAGAACGAAGCACATTGCTCTCCGCTACTTCCTTGCTCGTGAGCTGCAGCAGCGTGGTCAGTTGCGACTTGCGTACGTGGACTCTGAGGCCAACACTGCTGATGTGTTCACCAAGGCACTCGCGCCTTGTGACCATCAGCGCTTTTGCACCCAGCTGGGTCTTGTGCCTGTCTTGCCTCACTTGCTCTCCTCTTGACTTCACTTGTACTGTGACATATATATATACCTGCTCTTGCTTGTCTAGTTTTATATATATGTCTGTACTCCTGCATGTGAACTGGCCTCTGGCCCTGCTCTTGTGCTCGGACTGTGTGGTGACGTTGTGATCCACCCTGAGCTTGCTTTGCTTTGCTTTGCTTGACTGGTCTTGTGACCCCTTGTTCTCCCCCACTTTGCCTATGGGGGTGTGTCGGATTATTATAACTGATGCATGTTTGTAGGCTATAGTGGGGTAGCACATATGGGGTACAGCTTTCTAGGGTTGTATTTGTACCCAACTCTGACTTAGTCATTCTCATTCCTGTTTTCCTTGCTTCACAACTGACAGTCGCAAGACACAGCAGTTACCTGACCTGACCTGACCTGACCTGGCCCAGTATGGTGGGACCTAGTGTGTAGTGAGTACAGACCAGAGCCCGACTCCAGTGGCACCGACTGTGCAGTTGGCCACTGGCTCGTCCAGAGGGAAAGTAGTGACAACTCCAAGGTCGTGGAGGTGACTAGCACCCACCAAGTTCCTATAGAACGAGAGGGTGTAGTAACCTGTGAGAAACCCAGAGGGAGCTGCCAAACATGGGAGAATGGTGGTGCTGTGGGCTGTTGAGATAAGACTTAGGAGAGCCATGGCGGCCGATTAGGTGAGAAGAAAAAGTTCGAGAGACATTTGAAAGCTAGGGTTGGGAAACCCCAACTGAACCTAAGGCGTGTTCAATGTAGAGACAAATTGCAAAGTGAACCTAAGATGAACCAGAAATGAAACTAAGTCTAAAAGTGGCTGAAGAAATGATATAAGGCCAAAATGAAATGCAGAGCGAACACTAGCCTACTCTAGCATGGGCAACTACAGATCCCACGGAGGGGTCAGCCAAGGCGATAGTGACAGGAGAGTGCAGTGGCGTGAGGTTAGTACAGTCGCGAAAAAAATAGGTGGACGCTCCAAAGTCTAGGGTGAAGGAAAGCTGTGCAGTCGGTGAGGTCGGCCATAAAGGCTAGGACTAGACTAGTGGTAGCTGCAGCTCCCACACTAAGAACCTCTGAGGCACCTGCACTGGAAACTACACAAGCACCAAGTCTGGAGTGTTGGAGTAGGCTAGAGCTCGCTCTGGCATTTATCATGGTGTTCCTTTGTTATTTCGCCATGTTTAGAGCGAGTTACACTTCTGGTTTAGTTTAGGTTCATTTCTTGGTTTCTAGCACAAACTGAACACACCCTGAGTTCAATTAGGGTTTCCGACTTTTGTCTCTCGACACTTTTTCCTAATAAACCTATTCAACCTATCTTGCTAGCCATGGCTACCACTCTCACATTAACATGGTATCTAGAGCCTAATCCTTGGCGTTTTCTGCTTATCTACATCACTTAGGACGCTTTAGACCTTAGGCATCCGGGGCGCCACTTCACACTTAGTGTAGGTTTTTGTTTACTACCATCTCGACCTTCGATTTTCTTTTTCTTTCCCTTATTTTCAACTCACGGACCCCCTTATCCATCCCCCGCGGCCTCCCCACCCCATTGCGCGCCTCGTCGCCTAGTCGCACGCCATTTCCCCTCGTCGCGCGCGCCCTGGCCTGCCTCGTCGTGCGCCCTGCCCTCCCGTCGTGCGTCCTGACGTCCCGTCGCGCGCAAGCGCCCTGCCTCTGCCGTCGCCCGCGCGCCCTGTCCGTCAACGTCGCGCGCGCGCGGGCCTTGTCCGCCGCCGTCACGCGCGCACGGTCTGCCTGCCGCCGTCACTCTCCTCACCGCCCATTCTCTCCTTTCCGCGGCCGCCCTTCCTTCCCCCCCTTTTCGCGGGCATCTTCCTCTCCCTTCATGGTGCGCCGAACCCCTCTTCCCCCCCCCCCCCCCCCCCCCCCCCCACCCCCTTCTCGTGCCTCCTTCGCACCACCTCCTCCCTCTCCGCTCATCACATCCCCCTCCTACACTCCTCCCCCTCTCTTCTCTCCTCCCTACCCTTCACCCTCCTCCTCTCCTCTCCCCCTTCATTCCCCTCCCCATCTCACTCTCTCCTCCGCCTCTCTCCTCTCATCTAATGCTGCAGCCGGTTGCCGACTTTGCTTCATAATCTTGCTCATCAAGACCTACCCCTCCTCACCATCTGCCCCTTCACCCTCCTCCTCCTCTCTTCTCTCCCTTCATTCCCCTCCCCATCTCATTCTCTCATCCGCCTCTCTCTCCTCTCCTCTACAGCTGCAACTGGTTGCCGGCCTTGCTTCGTAGCCATGCTCCTTCCCCACTGTGTTCCTCCTCCTCTATTTTCTCCCCTAAGCGGCGCAGCAACAGACTACTCCGCCGTTATCCCTCCTCCTCTATTTTCTCCCCTCAGCGGGGCAGCAGCAGACTACTCCGCCGTTATCCCTCCTCTTATTTCTCCCCCCAGCGGCGCAGCAGAAGACTACTCCACCATTATCTCTCCTCTTATTTCTCCCCGCAACGGTGCAGCAGCAGACTACTCCGCCATTATCCCTCCTCTTATTTCTCCCCTCAGCGGCTAAGCAGCAGACTACTCCGCGGTTAACCCTCCTCCTCCTATGTCTCCCCTCAACGGCTCAGCAGCTTACTACCTCGTCACAATTCCTCCTCCTCTTATTTCTCCCCTCAATGGTTCAGCAGCTGACTAACTCGTCCCTATTCCTCCTCCTCTTATTGCTCCCCTCAACGGCTCAGCAGCTGACGCTCTCGCCCCTATTGCTCCTCCTCTTCTATCTCCCCACATCTGCTCCATTGCTACCCCCTTCCCCAGATGGGGCCTTTTCTCGCTCTTACCTCTCCCCATCTGAGCTTCTGCACTCACCCGTCTCCTGTCGTTCCTCCTCTCCTACCCTTGCCTTCCCTACTCTCCGCTCTTTTCGCTACCCCTTCCTCCCCTTGCACCTCTCCTACTTGTCGCTGGACCCCCCCTCGTCTCCATCCCTCTGCTTGGATTCCCCTGTCCCATCAACGTCGCCGCTCTTGTGCCATTGTCAGCTCTGGTACTGGTTCTCTGGCCTCTGTCTTCAGTGGGACCATGCCATCTCAGGATAGCATCCTTGGTGCTTCTCCTCTTATAGACCCTCATTTTGTCGTTCCACTTTCTCCATCCGTTCAAAACACTGTCTCTCACTCTTTCAGCCCTACAGCTGCCACTCTCTCACTTCCTTGCACCTTGGATTTTGTCCTTGACAGTGCTGCCACTGACTCTGTCTTTCGTGATGCTGGTGTCCTTCGCAATTTTCCTTGTCCCCTCTCTATTGATGGGGCTAGGGAGACCATGACCATGATACTGTTGGAGACTAAGGACGGAGTCTATGAAGATTAGGTGCCCAAATTTCTCAAAATCGTTGGTCTCAATTTCTGGACAGAAACGTCGACTTCACAAGAAACGTTGTCGACGGCAGATGCACCGTTAGAATTCCACGAAATTCGAATGTGTTGTAGCCCTAAACCGTGGCTACATTTCCCAATTTGAATCGTATCAAAATATGAAGCATATCTTGAGTTATGCTTTTCGGCGCACTAGGGGGTATGCTGCCACAGAAATTTAAATCAATTACAAATTAACTCACAAGTCCCACAAAAGAACATTAGAGAAGCACTAAACCTGGTAGGAGGGGAAGAGGAGGACGAGAGGGAAGGTCCCAAGAGAGAGTCCCCAACCAAGGAAACCCCATACCACACAATTCCCATCTCCATAGGCAACCCAACTTTGACCTTTGTCACTATCCCAACCTCCACAATCCACCTCAACCCAACTTGGCCACACTTGCCAACCTGGTTTGGCTTCACCCAACCTCTTGGCAGCATCTACAGTGATGGGTTCAAATTTCCCAACCCCCACAAGTCTCTACCCAATATTGAGTCAACCCCACAACTTCCCACAGTTGCCACAATCATATACGAAAAGCATACGTACTTCAACGTTCGTAACTTTCTTGTTCGTGCTCCGATTGAAGTGATACTTGGTTCGTCGGAAAGCTCTTGAGTAGAGGAATCACTTCAGATATCTGCTCAAGCCAAATTACATTCACACACACTCAGAAAATTCAAACCACACAAAACACAAATTCTTGCACACGCTCACACCACGCATGCAACGCACGATCATATGATGGGAGGCAGACAGACGTGAATGCATATGGCTGCATCACACAACAAACTCCCCCTCTGGCTGCCTACCATCATCCTTCATGCCATAGCTCAAGCATGCACCCTCAATTCACATTCATTCCAGCAAGCACCATTCACTTCCACCCTCATCCCAATGGACAATGATCTCCTTCCAACATCCCACTTCCAACATCTCCTCTTTGCTCAAATCTGCAGCACCCTCTGCAGCCTCTGTTTCAAAACACTATCCACCAAACCATCTCACACTTGGTAATCAGAGCGGGTTTACACGCGAGGTCTTCAACCGCTTAGTTCCGGCCTTTAAAAACCGCGGGGCGACGACGAAAGCGCTGATACGGGTATGTAAAACCAGTTCCGCGCAATTTTTCTAAGTCCCCCTCGATTCGGTTTTCGAACACCCCTCAGATTTACTGGTGGAAAGGTTGGAGTTTCGACCGTTTGATCGAGTTTCATCTCAACGGCCCAGAGAATTTCGCCCAAAAAAGTTGGAATTTGGAGCGTCGCATCGATTTTCTCCTCAACGGCCGAGATCGGACGCGAATTTCGCCTAAGGGAGATTTACGCAACCTACAGAATTCGCGCTCGTCGATTCTACAGTCAATTTGACTCGCAGTAAGTCGACCAGCACCTAGAATTCGATTATTTTCGTCGCGCATCTTCCTGTAAATCACCAAATGGAGGACCAAGGCGACAACTACGCGACTACGAGCGACATCGCGAGCCTCCGCACCAACATGGAGCAGACGCAGGCGACGCTTCGTCAACTCGAGGCTTTTCTGACAAGCCAACCAGGGTTCGCCACCGCAGCAGCAGCGACCACAGCGACTGCAGCACCGACAACTCCAGCAGCAGTGGCGACACCGACATTTCACAGACCAATGGCACCACTGTCGCCGAACCTCGAAGCAGCACGACCGAGGCTCCCGGAGGCGTTCGATCCAAGCGCGAAGGGATCCGACGTCCGGCGATTCGTGGCCACCCTCAAAATTTACTTCGAGGCCATTGGCTGTTCGACCCCGCAACACGACGCAGCAAGGATTCGGCTCACAGCGACACTGTTACGTGGACCGGCTCTCGAATGGATTTACTACACCGACGTAGCCCGCGGGGAGAAAACGTGGCAGCAGTTTCGGGCAGATTTAATCGGGCGTTCCGAACCAATTAATACAACCTACATGGCGCGGCAGCAGATACACCGACACAAGCAATACAGTAGTGTAACACAGTACACGTAGCAGATGGAGTTACTGTTCAACCGCATCACCGACCTGACCGAAGGCGAAAAAATCCAGGCGTACACCGAAGGATTAAAAATGGAGATTCGGCGGCAGGTGATTGCGGCGAATTACAACAGCTACAGAGACATCGTGCGTGCTGCCGAGCGATACGACGCGCTGACTCGAAGTCAACCCGAAACACGACGCTTCACGCCGAACCGTACATTCGGCACAGAGCGATCGGCACCCCCCACGTTTACCGAACTGATGGATATCGACAAATACGACGCGAAGCAGCAGCCGACAAAATGCGAATTTTGCGGCGCAACAGGACATCAGTTTTTGTCGTGCTACAAAATGAAGAAAGCACGTGCAGCACTCCGGGACAGAAACGGTGGAGCAACCCCGAAGTCAAAAAACGGGAATCGCCAGTAGCCGCGGTTCGACCTGGCGATCGTGTAAAGATCCGAAAAGCAGGAAAAGGCGACGACGTGGCGACTTCGGAGCGGGTGAAAAAAGGAGAAAATGATGGCGCGAATTTAAAACGTCACGACCGGCCGGCATCAGGGGAAATTTCCGAGGCGAATGGAGGCTCCGCGAAAAAAGACTCTGCACCGGCCGGGAAACTCCAGCCGAACACCCACGAAAGTAAGAATTTGTTAAAAGTATCCTATAAAGATGCTCTAACGAAGAATATTGCTTCTCGTGGTTTACAAGCCTTCAAAAAATTCAGGGGAGGTCTACAGGCCAAGAAAAAGCCTTTAGAAATTATTCAGGTACCTGAGAAGTTGGGCAAAATACTACGGAGCGTAGAGAACGAGTGCGTGGTGGTATACCTGGACGAGATTCTCATCTACTCCAAGAACATGAAGGAGTACGTGGAGCATCTGCGGAAGGTGTTCGAGATCCTGTGGAAAAACAAGTTCTACGTGAAGCTGTCAAAGAGCGTCTTCGCCCTGAAGAAGGTGCAGTTTCTCGGGCACATGGTGAGTGCCGAGGGCGTACACGTGGACCCACGGAAGATCGAAGCCGTCAAGAAGTGGAAAGTACCAGAGAACGTGAAGGAGTTGCAGCAGTTCCTAGGCTTCGCCAACTACAACAACAGGTTCGTGCCGCAGTACGCTAAGATAGCAGCGCCACTAACCGACCTACTGAAAAAGGATACGCCCTACAAATGGGATACCCTTCATCAGCAAGCCATGGAGCAGCTACAGACAGCACTGACTACAGCGCCAGTACTCATCTTGCCAGATCCAGACAAAGACTACGTGGTGGAAGCAGACGCTAGTGACCAAGCAGTCGGAGCAGTACTGATGCAGGATCACGGACGCGGTTTGCAGCCCATCGCCTACCTCAGTAAGAAGCTACACGGAGCAGAACTAAACTACCCCATTCACGACAAGGAAGCCTTAGCGATAGTCATAGCCTTCAAGGCGTGGAGGTGTTACCTAGAGGGAGCCTAGACTATAGTCTATACTGACCACTGCAGTCTCAAATACCTAAAGTCACAGCCGACACTCTCACGACGACAGGTGCGGTGGGTGGACTTCCTGGATACTCACTTCCACTACGACATCGTCTACAAGCCCGGGCTACACAACAAGGCAGACGCGTTGAGCTGCCCCGGACATGTAGCAGGCATCCAGCTCGACGGGATGAACCCTCTGCTCAAGGGTCTATTCCAACATGGGTACTCCGTGGACGCAGAGATTGCTACAGCACAGACCAAGAAGCTATTACAGTGGGAGAAAGACTTAGCTATAAGGAAGGGTTCAGGAAAGATTTGGGTACCAAATTACGCCCCGCCACAGAAGATCCTATTGGAGGAGTTTCACGACGTACCTTACACGGGACATTTCGGGAGCAATAAGACGTTAGCAGGGATAGCGAAGTATTACTACTGGCCCGGGATGGCAGCAGACGTGCAGCAGTTCGTCACCTCTTGCGACACGTGCCAACGGATGAAGAGCAGCAAGCAGAAAAAAGCAGGGTTACTTCAGCCTCTACCCGTACCGGAGCAGCTATGGCAGGTGGTTAGCCTCGACTTCATCACCGGACTTCCTTCGACCTCACGGGGACATGATTCCATCCTCGTGGTGATCGATAAGTTCTCCAAAATGGGTCACTTCATACCGACCAACGCCACAGCTACAGCTGAAGCAACTGCTCGACTCTTCTTCGACCGCATCATCACCATCCACGGCATCCCCGCTACACTCATCTCAGACAGAGACCCCAAATTCACGAATAAGTTCTGGAAGGAGCTCATGGGACTGTTGGGGACAAAGCTTACAATGTCTTCAACATACCACCCCAAGACTGACGGACAGACAGAGCGACTCAATCAAGTGGTTGAACAGTTACTGCGCACAGCTTGCAAGGACGACGTCAGCCACTGGGACACACAGTTACCGACCCTAGAGTTCGCGTACAACAACGCATCACATGCGGCCACAGGGAAAACTCCTTTCTTCCCGTGTTACGGACGGGAACCACTCACATCACAGCAGCCAACTACACTGGCACATGTCCAAGCCGCACATGACTTCGTCACCACCATGCAGCAGCTATGGGAGAAGACTCAGCGATGTCTCACCACGATGGAGAACTCCCAGAAGCAGTATGCCGATCGTCAGCGACGTGATCACTCAGTAGCAGTCGGAGATCAGGTGCTTCTTGACACGCGCAACTTGAACCTGTCTCACCTTCCATCCAAACTCCGGCCTCGCTTCTGTGGTCCTTTTCTCGTTGAGGCACAGGTGACACCAGTTACATTCCGCTTGCGCTTACCAGATACATGGAAGCTTCACAACGCTTTCCATGTCCAGCTACTGAAGCCCTACAATGACCCCAACCACAGTTCCAGGGACGGCAACTACCGCCACCACCACCTGTTCTCATACAGGATGAACCCGAGTACGAGATCGAGCGCGTTCTCTCTCATCGGCACCGCGGTGGCAAGACTCTCGAGTTCCTGACACGCTGGAAGGGATACGACCCCACTGAGGACAGTTGGGTTGCAGAAGCTGATATGGGCAACGCACGCCGTGCTCTCAAGGACTATCTTGTCAAGCAGGGTGTATCTCACGCCACCCAGCTTTGAGGGGGGGGCGTGTGAGAGTACGACGGCTTATGCCAGCTATGCTTGCTTGCCTCTACTTTATCATGCTATTTCTAGCATAGGATAGTTGTCAGAGTATTATAACTGATGCATGTTTGTAGGCTATAGTGGGGTAGCACATATGGGGTACAGCTTTCTAGGTTTGTATTTGTACCCAACTCTGACTTAGTCATTTCATTCCTGTTCTCTTATCTTTCACAATAATCATATGCATGCATGAATTGCTTGATTTCCTAGGCTAGGTGCTTTCCTATATTTTATTATAGTTATAGCACCGAGCTAGGTTGCATGCACCGAATTCTGGCTTTTCGGTTGCCACTGAATTGCCTTCTACCAAATTCGGTAAGGATTTGTTAGGGACGCTTCGCGACCCGCGGAACCTTCGCATAACACCTGGTTACGGGGCCTTGTGTCGAGCCTATATATAGCCTCGTGTTGTACCCAGGTGGACATTCAATTCAATTCAATTCGACTCAATTCTCATTCTCTTTTCTGAACTCGATCCTAGATCCTCACAGCTGCACCTCATCGGCCTATATGATCAGCGGTGTAGTAGGAAGCTTCTGCTGCTGCTGCTTCCACTCCTTGTAGCATAAGGACTCGAGGAACTTCACATCCCTTGACACAGTCAGCTGCTGGCTGGTCAAATCCCAAATCAGCCAGCCCTTGTGATCCTTAACAAGCCCAAAGTGCACACCCCATCTCCCAGATGCTTCCATCTTTCCCCTCTTCTCCGTAGGCACATGAAACACCACCATGCACCCAAAGGCTCTCAGCATGTTGACCGCTGGTGCACTCCCATACCACTTGGTGTAGGGGACCCATTGCTTGTCTCCCAGTGTCGCCAGCACCCGGTTCTTCACAACAGCGACCTGCCGCAGTGCTGTCACCCAAAACGGATCCGGCAGCCCTGCACGCCCAAGGAGAGTGCGAGCACCTTCCTGTAGGGTCCGGTTGATCCGCTCAGCCACGCCGTTCTGCTGAGGATTGTAGGGCACCGTGAGCTGATGCTGGATCCCCTTCTTCTTCAGCACCGCCTCAAAATCAGCACCAATAAACTCTCCCCCATTGTCGGTGCGGATCACATTGACCTTGTGTCCGCTCTCCCTTTGAGCTCTCGGCATCCACTCCTTAAGAACAGTCGCTGCCACCTCCCCCTTAGTCTTCAAAGGGTACACCCACACCGCACACATGTGGTCGTCCACAATCGTCAAGAAGTAGCGGCTGCCCGAGAGAGAAAGGGTCCTCGTGGGGCCCACCACATCCATGTGCACTAGTGCAAGTGGTGCCTTGGCTGGTCCTGTGCTGCTGCTGAAGGGAAACTTCGTGAATTTGGTCTCAAGGCAGGTAGGGCAGCTCCCAATCTTCTTTGCTCCCCCTTCACCTCCAATCCCTTCAAGCTCCCATCCTTCACCAACTTCTGCAGCATAGGAATGTTGATGTGGCACAGCCTCTCATGCCACGTCTCCCAATCGGCCTCACCACTCCCAGACAAAGCCTTTGCCCATGCAGCCGTTGCATCCACACCAGCAAGCACCTCACTATATGATTGCTGTGGCTGCTGCACCTTCTTGACTGCATCCAGGGCCCCAGCAGTTGGTGCAGTCTCCTCTCCTCCCGCAGTTGCCTTAGCCGCTGCCGCTGCCTTTGCCGTTGCTGGTGGTTTCCCCTTCCAAGGGATGATGGGCAGCTGCCACAGGTCCTTGATGCAGCTGCTCTTCTCCTCCAAGTCCCACAGCAGCAACTTCCCAAGCTTTGCACGGCAGCTAGTTGGGCCGAACGTAACTTTGGCCTTGCTTTTCTGCAGCTGGCGCACAGAAAGAAGGTTAGCGGACAAACCTTCAACCAACAGCACATTCCCAAGCCCCACAAGCTCTCCATTGGCTCCCATCACCTTGGCATTCCCAACACCAATCACAGGGAGCAAAGCAGCTGAAGCAGCAGCCACAAACTTGATCTTCCCAGGAGGTTTTACCTCATCAAGCAAATCTGCCCGTGGGGTCATATGACTCGTGCAACCTGAATCGATCACCCAGTGAGTGAGGGGGTGCATCACAACCTTCCCAACTGAACCCACATCACCCCCACTCCCTTGCACATCCTCAACCATGAGGAACATCCCAGGGTCAGCTTTACCTTGTGCACCATCACCTTGTGCACCTGATCCTTGCACAGCACCACCTCGTGCACGTTCACCACTTGGCGGCTTCATGCCTGGAGGTGCCCATCCTTTAGGCCGGCTCAAACACTTGAACCACGGGTGTCCAGCCTTCTTGCAGTACCAGCACGCACCCTCCATTCGGGTGCTCCCCCTGCCACCAGAGCTCCCATGCCCCTCATTATAGTCACCTCGGCCTATCCCTCTGCCAAAGCCTCTCCCACGGCCTCGGCCTCTCCCTCCCCCTCTCCCCTTGCTGCCTCCTGCAGCTCCATACCCCTCAGCAGTTTTGTTGGCAGCACCACCTCCCGTGTGGCGCCTGCGGAAGTCCTCCTGCAGGATCTGCTGCCGTAGCCACTCAGGCGTCCACTTGTCCTGCTGAGCGTTGAGGGTGGGGATGAGGTTGTCCCACGAGTTGTCGAGCACCGAGATGATTTTGGTGCAATGCTGCATTTCCGACACCTTGCTGCCCGCCGCTGCCATCCTCACATAGGTGTCCTTGATCTTGTCAAGGGCCGGCTTCACATCATCTCCCGGCCGCATGGAGAGGGCAGCCAGCTCCTTCTCCAATACGATCACCATCGGCAGCGTGTTGGGTTGAACCACGTCACGTAGCAGCTTCCACGCCTTCGGTCCCGAGTCATCGAGCTGCACCAAATCCTTGATGTGCTGGAACATATCGTTGTTGACCGACTGTAGAATCAAGTCGTACAGCACCGCGCTCCGCTCAATCCACCGATCGCGGGCATCTCCTTCCTCGGGCATCTTCTCCTCTCCCATAGCGAATTTCAGCAGCTTGTAGCGCTTGAAGGTGCTCCGCATCCGCCCGCTCTATTCCTCATAGTTGGAGCCATCCAAAGCTTCAATCTTGGATGGTGGCGGCTCACTCCTCTTCTCAGCTGCATCTCCACTCCCTTGATCCATCTCCTCTACTCCCAATCAGAGGTTTCAGCTCCCCCCTTTGCTGGTCACAATGTAGATCCACACAATCTTCACAAGTGTTGGCGCCAACGAAATTTCGGCAGAGTTTCCCCTTAGCGGAAGTCACGTGCAACCTCTAGAACTCCACTTAGGCACGCCCACAGGCCATGGTGGGTCTAGGAGGGTCTTCACACATCAGTAGACTCTCAACAAAGTCTTTAATCAGCTCTGATACCACTTGTTAGAGACTAAGGATGGAGTCTATGAAGATTAGGTGTCCAAATTTCTCAAAATCGTTGGTCTCAATTTCTGGACAGAAACGTCGACTTCACAAGAAACGTTGTCGACGGCAGATGCACTATTAGAATCTCACGAAATTCGAATATGTTGTAGCCCTAGACCGTGGCTACATTTCCCAATTTGAATCGTATCACAATATGAAGTATATCTAGAGTTATGAGTTTCGGCGCACTAGGGGGTATGCTGCCACAGAAATTTAACTCAATTACAAATTAACTCACAAGTCCCACAAAAGAACATTAGAGAAGCACTAAACCTGGTAGGAGGGGAAGAGGAGGACGAGAGGGAAGGTCCCAAGAGAGAGTCCCCAACCAAGGAAACCCCATACCACACAATTCCCATCTCCATAGGCAACCCAACTTTGACCTTTGTCACTATCCCAACCTCCACAATCCACCTCAACCCAACTTGGCCACACTTGCCAACCTGGTTTGGCTTCACCCAACCTCTTGGCAGCATCTACAGTGATGGGTTCAAATTTCCCAACCCCCACAAGTCTCTACCCCATATTGAGTCAACCCCACAACTTCCCACAGTTTGGCACAATCATATATGAAAAGCATACGTACTTCAACGTTCGTAACTTTCTTGTTCGTGCTCCGATTGAAGTGATACTTGGTTCCTCGGAAAGCTCTTGAGTAGAGGAATCACTTCAGATATCTGCTCAAGCCAAATAACATTCACACACACTCAGAAAATTCAAACCATACAAAATACAAATTCTTGCACACACTCACACCACGCATGCAACGCACGAACATATGATGGGAGGCAGACAGACGTGAATGCCTATGGTTGCATCACACAACAGATACTAGCACTTCCTCTCTTCCCTGTCTTGCCTCTCCCTCTGGCACTGTCACTGGCCTTTATGTTCCCTCTTCCCATCATAACCTCCTCTCCATCACTGCCCTCCAACGCCTGGGTGTGCGAGCACTCTTCCCCGCAGGTGAACTCTATTGTGATCTTCATTACCGCGACCGGCACCTTGCTCGTTTCACCCTTTCTCCTATTATTTGCCTCTACACCCTTCGTGTTTCCCTCCCTTCATCTGTCCATCACACTTCTTCTACTTCTGCCCCTTCCGTCTCCTCTTGCGACTGTCGCTCTCTCACCCAACCTTCCCTTCTTCATCATCGTCTTGGCCACCCCAACTCCCTCTCCTTTGCAGCATGGTCACTTCGAAGCTGCTTCATGATCTCCCTCCCTCTCTCCCGCCCCTTCCCCCCTCTCCTGCTCCTCCATGCACCCCTTGTGTTCAAGCCAAGCTCTCTCAATCTCCTCATCCTTCTTCCCCTTCTTCCCCCCCCAAACCCCTTGATCTTGTGCATATGGACCTCTGGGGTCCCTCTCCCATTGTTGATGACCACTCTCGCTTTGCCACTGTCTATCCCCTTCGTGCCAAATCCGACGCCCCCTCCCTCATCATTCGCTGGGCTGAGTAGGCACGCCTTCGCTTTGGCTGTCCTGTCGCACGCTTCCACTCTGATGGTAGTGGCAATTTCTTTAACCACTCTCTCCTTTCTTACTGCTCCTCTCATGGCATTTGCCGGACCTCCACCGTTCCGCATTCTCCTGAACAGAATGGTGTTGCCGAGCGTCGTATTCGCACTCTGATGGATATCACCCACTGTCTCCTTACTCATGCTTCTGCTCCACACGCTCTTTGGAGCTACGCTCTTGTTCATGTCACTCTTCTTTCCAACATTCGCTCCCATCCCCTTCGCCTTCCATTACTCCCTTCCAGCTCTGGACTGGCTGCTAGCCCTCTGCCCGCCCTCTTCGGGTGTGGGGCTGTGTCGCTCATGTCCATACCAATCCCGTCGATCTAGCACGTCAGGGTGGGAAGCTCGCTCCTAAGACGCAGCTCTCTGCGTTCATTGGCATCAACGCTGACTGTTCTGGCAATCTTTTCTATGCTCCCTCCTCTCAGCAGCTCATTAGCTGCCACGATGTTATCTTTGATGAGACTCATTCTCCATTCCTCACCCCCCTCCCACCCCTCCTCCTCCCTCTCCTCATTGGTCTGACTTTGATCTGCTGCCCTCTGCTGCTCCCTCTCCTTCTCCACTTCCTCCTCCCCCTGCTCTGCCTCCCCTCCCTGCACCCTCCCCCCTCCTGTCCTCTCCAGCGCCTCTCTTCCTCTTCTGCTCCCACGCCCTCTCCTTCACCACCTCCTTCATCTACTCTTCCTTCTGCTCCTGCTCCTCCACCTTCATTGCATCTCACCCGCTCCATGACCCGTGCAATGTCCAATTTTCAACACTCTGTTCTCTTTACTCGTCTCTCTCCCTCTCCAAACGTCGATCTTCTCGAGGATCGATTTGAAGAGTTGTTCTCTGTTCATCCCGTTTCACCCCTCCTCGGTGTCACCATTGGCGATTTCTCCAATTCTCCCACTCTTCTCTCAGTTGACACTGTCGCTATTCCCACCCCTCAAACCTATTCCGAGGCAGTGTTTGGCTTTCGTGCAACTGAGTGGATGGCTGCCATTATTGCCGAATGTGAGACATTCACCCGAACTCAATCTTATGTTGACTCTGTCCCCCCCCCCTGTCGCCACCATTTTCAAAGTCAAATGGGTCTTTCGCGTCAAACAGCTGCCTGGGGAGCTCCCTGTCTTCAAAGCCCATTACTGCGCCAAAGGTTTCACCCAACGTGAAGGCATTGACTACTTTTCCACTTACTCCGCCACTGCCCGTCTCCCCACTCTTCGCCTCCTTCTTGATCTAGGCGCCCGTTGGGATTGGGAGATTCACTCCATGGATGTCTCCAATGCATTTCTCCAGGGCGAGCTTCATGAACGCATTTTTCTTAAGCGCCCCAGGCTTTCCTCGCCCGTTCCCTCCAGGCACTGTCTGGGAGCTGAAGCGCCCAGTGTATGGTCTTAAACAGGCCTCGCGCGAGTGGCATGCTAAGGTCGCCTCTAGTCTTCACTCTCTTGGCTTCTCTACCTCTTCTTTCGACCCCAGTCTCTTCATTCGCACCTCCCCCCACAGGCTTTACATTCTTGCATACGTTGATGTCTTGGTGCTCCTCGCTGAAGATTCTGCCGACCTTGCCGCTGTCAAGCAGGCCCTCCATGCGCGTCTCTAGTGCAAGGATCTTGGTGAGCTTCGTCATTACCTTGGCATGGAGATCCGTCGTAATCGTAGTGCCTGCACCATCTCACTTTCTCAATCCTTTTACATCCACCCCGTCCTTGAGCGTTTTGACATGTCGCAGGCCAAGCATATTTCCAATCCTCTTCCCGCTAACCATCAGCTTACTGCCCCTGCCGTTCCCGCTCCCTCCTCAGAACTGTGCCCTTATCCTGAGCTCGTTGGGTCCCTCATGTATGCTATGATGTGCACTCGCCCCAATCTCCTTTCATTGGCCTTGGTCGCCACACTGACGTGCACTGGGCGTGTTCTCCGCTACCTCCTCGCTATCTCTGAACTTGCACTCACTCTTGGTGGCTCTTCTCCCCCCGTTCTTTCCGGTTACAGTGATTCCTCCTACGTTGATTCTCGCCCTGTTTGCTGCTCCTCTCAGGGTTATGGTTTCACTCTTGGCAGTGGCCTTGTCAGCTGGCGCTCCACACGTTCATCCTCTGCCTGTCTTTCCACCTACGAGGCTGAATTGTACGCAGGCACATTGGCGGCCCAGGAGGCTCGCTGGCTCTCGTTTCTCCTTGCTGAACTTGGTCAGTCTCAGCCCTCTGTAACGCTCTCCTGTGACAGTGCGAGCATGATTCACTGAAAATCCTGACTATCACGCTCGCGGCAAACACATTGAGGTCCGCTGCTTCTTCGTGCACGAGCTGGTGCAGTATGGCTTCTTACGTCTTTGCAAGGTGGACGCTACTGCCAACCTTGTTGATACTTTCACCAAGGCCCTCCTCCGTGCGCCGCACCGTTTCTACGTGCGCGAGCTTGGGCTCACGCGTCTCTCTACTTCTGGGGGTGCGCCAGTTCGCTAGGTGTTTTGCTCTAGAGCTTCACCTAGCCTGGGGGTGTGTTGGAGTGGGCTAGAGCTCGCTCTGGCATTTATCGTGGTGTTCCTTTGTTAATTCGCCATGTTTAGGGCGAGTTACACTTCTGGTTTAGTTTAGGTTCATTTCTTAGTTTCTAGTACAAACTGAACACACCCTAAGTTCAATTAGGGTTTCCTACTTTTGTCTCTCGACACTTTTTCCTAATATATGTATTCAACCTATCTTGCTAGCCATGGCTACCACTCTCACATTAACATGGAGACACAAGTCTCAACCTCAGCTGCAGCTCCCATGTACCGGTGTGTGTATTGGTCAGGTCCGATAGGACCCCGCGGTGGAGACTGCCACAGGCACTGCTGCTGTTGCTGCGGCCACGGCTGCTGCCGCGGCTACGGCTGTTGCGGCCACGGCTGCTGACGCAGCTACGGCTGTCGCGGCCACTGCTGCTGCTGAGGCCACTGCTGTCGGTGCGGCCACCGGTGCTGTTGCCACTGTTGCTACGCCCACTACTGCTGCTGCCGCTGTCACCGCATCAACATGGCACGGGCAGCCTAGGAACGGGGCGCGCGCGACTGGGTGTGCGCGGCTGCATATGTGCGATTGCGTGGGCGCGGCTGTGTGAGCGCGCGGCCGAGTGCGCGGCCGAGTGCGCGGCCTGTGTGCGCGTAGTAGCGTGCGTGCAGGTGCGTGCGCAGGGCTGCGTGCTCTCTCGCTCCACGGGGAGCGCACGGGCAGGAACTATGGGCGATGGGTGACAGGCAACGGGCGACGGGTGACGGGAGCTAGGGTTAGGATCGACGGGAAGGGCCCGCGGGGGGGACGCGCTACAGGACAAATGAAGGGGGGTGCGCGTTACAGGACGGATGAAGGGCCCGCGGGGGCACCGTGTTATGGGGCGGACGAAGGGCCCGCAGGGGCGCCGCATTACGGGACGACCTAAGACCCGCGGGGGCCACACTACGGGACGACCTAAGGCCCACGGAGGCCACACTATGGGACGACCTAAGGCCCGCGGGGTAGGGGCGCACTACGGGCGGACGAAGGACCCGTGGGGGCCACGCTAAGGACGAATGGAAGCGCCTGTTGGGGGGGCATGCCACGGGACAGACTAAGGCCCGTGGGGGCCGTGATACGGGACGATCTCAGGCCCGTGACGGGACCTGCCGAGTGCGCTACGGGCAACGGGCGACGAATGGGCGGCGAACGGACGGCGGACGAGTGGCTAACGTGCGGCTACCGAGCGGCTAGCATGTGAAACCCTAAAACGAGCGAGCCAACGGGCGGCGAGCGTGCTACGGGCGGCTATTGAGCAACGAACAGGGCGTGCGGAGGTGGGCTTATGGGAACGAACTAAGCTCTATACCATGTCAAAGTAGTAACTGAAGAATGAATGACTAGAATGAGCAATTACAAGGGTAGATATAGCAAACCTAACCCTGGCAATAACCAAGGTGTACAACACCTAGACTAAACAATACAAACTATAACAATTATAGTTTGACAATTTTCTCCGAGGTGAGTTTGGAAGGCGGCCATACAAACAGGCCCCTGTCCTTTGTACAATGTGCCACTCTGCTCCTTATAGGTAACCATTCCCTCACCTTCGTCTGGTCTAGTCTGGTTCCAACAAAATACGCTTAGAAGTGTACACTTGGGCAGGGTGGCACTCCTTGCTTGCATTGAACATGTTTACCATATTCACCCATTTCAGAAAGAGTGCTAATGTTACTAGATCGCCCAGTCTAGCGTCACCCAGGCAGCTCTATGTCCAAGACTTGACATGGTTCTTGTAACTGAAGCCACACTCGCACTCCATAGTGCTAAGTGGGAGCACAGCTATAGCCTGCCACAGCTGTACCAGGTTCGCATTTGCTACCGCGAAGTCAGATGACTGGAGCATGCGCAAGAGCGATTTTTGGAAGTTCAGGTTGCTGTGGTTGGTATCCATCGTATGCATAAACAATGGCAGCTCCCTCTCACACGCCTTGAAGCACACACCTGGCATGAGAGTAGGGAGAGGGGGGGTCGCGGGGTGGGGGAGGTGTGTAGTAGTACAACAATCCGGTACACACACATACTCACAAACAAAGATAACATCTCATGCACGAGCAGGTGGTGTACCATAGAGGCGGTGGTGGAACATGTGGTCTAGCATCCCCAACCACTCGCGGCACTTCTTCATTCACTGCGCGGTAATGTCAACATGTGGCACGGGTTTGCACAAAGGAATGCAGAAAGAAATTTGTGTAGGGTGGTTAAATCGATGGCAATAAGGGCATACATGAACACCCGCGACGACATGAGACATTACCTGGTGCTTCTGGAACTTGGCATTGAGGTCATTGAGCATGCCAAGGATGTGTACAAGAAAATAGAGCATGATATGGAATTTGAAAGAGGTCACGACTTCATAGAGCTCGTGCTTGATATCGTGCAGCAGCACAATTGTCACTGGCTAAACCTTGGCAAACCGCTTCACTCCCCCCCCCTCTGGAGAGCCATTGCACGACGTGGATATCTGCAGCTCCAGGTAGGTGTTGCAGATGTACTCCTGGAGGTGCTGAAAAAACTGGTGTCTGACGCTGCTTCTTGACAGTTCTTCCACCACATTCCGCACCGCCTGGTTAAAGACGTTGAACTCCGGCACCTTCAGTGTGGCATCACACTTGGCCAACGCCTCTTTGATCAAACACAAAACACAAATAGTACAACATGTAGTTAGTAGGTAGTACATGAACAAACAGGCCGCACGTAGCTAAGAAACAACACAAAGGCACATACCGTGTGGTACAGTGGCACAATACGAGATAGGGTTCCGCGCCCAGAATCGTGCAACAATGCCATTGCTGGTGCCCGTCATGACTCTGGCTCCATCGTTGCAGGAGGTGCAAATATGAGGGGGTATGGTGGGGAGGGAGGAAGGGACCAAGCAGGACTCTCCTACACGATGCACACCTCAGTGGCGCTGTGCGTCATCGCCAGGCAGGCAAAATGCAGGTGAGCCAGGTACAGTTGGCGGGACTGTGGCAGTAGCGACGCAAGCCATCTTGGCGACGCGCCACTCTGGTGACTCACAAATCACGTCAGTACCCCCACTCCCCTCCCCCCCCCCCCCCCCCCCCCCCCCTCCCTCCCTTCTCGAAATCGCATCAAGGTGGTACCCGACAACTTTTTTGTCATCAGGGCGAGTACACAGGCCTGCCTGAAAATCAGTGTCACAAAAAAAAAAAAAAAAAAAAAAAAAAAAAAAACCATTTTTTGTTTGAAGGGCACCCCATAAAACGACTGTAAAAAAAAGGGTGAACACAGAGACCCTCCCTTTTACCGGTAGCAACGGCCCCGGTATCTAGAGGCCGGATCGAGAGACATCTTGTCGTTGCTCAAACAAGAAAATTGGATAGCTAGTACCATGGTGGATAGCTAATACAATTTACGATAGCAAATACAATTTATGATTGCTGGTACGTGTACTAGCACTTACAATTTCTAGCTTGATCTGCATGTTGTAAATGGCCAGTTGAAATAAGAACGATGACAAATGACAAGTATAAGAAAGCGCTTTCTAATACACCCCTGTCAACAATTCGCCACTATACTATTCAGGCGATGACGGTATTAAATCTAGGGTATGCTGCGGTTGTGTATCACATACTTTTACCATTGTCCAATCGTCGTCTCTTCCAGTCCCTCTCTCGTCCGTTCTCAGCCTGCCCCTCAAACCCAGAAGGCAATGCCTCCCCTTCATGCAGCCCTTCCGCACCTTCATGTGACTTTGCCTGCTGGCTGCCAGCATACCTCTGCCCATTGTAACGGGAATGGCCACCCCGGTAAGCATGCCCATGCGCATGCGCATGCCCATGCCCATGCCCATGCCCATACCCATGCCCATGCCCATGGCCCTGCCGGTGCCCACCTCTGCGTGTGCCCTCATGGCGGTTTGGCCATGCACTCCTCTCCTCCCCCACCTCCTCACCCCTCCGCCCATCTGAAAGCCCCTGAACCCCACTACTCCCCGTGCCCTGCTCCCACCTGTCACCCGCCGCGCCACTGTTGCCACCAGCAGCCCCTCCGCCCTCCTCCCCTCTCCTGCCTCCAGAACCAGAATTATTTCGAGAAGGAGCGACGCGGCGAGGAGAATGGCGGCGGGGGGGATGTCGTCGGGGAGGGGAGGAACGGTGGGGGCCTGTGGAGGCGAGGGAGGGGAGGAGGGTGGGCGCGAAGGAGTCGGAGGAGAGGAAGCATCCGCGTTGCTTCGCATCGTCAATGAGCGCCGCCCACGCCGGTGAGCGCTGCAGCGACACTGCGTTGCCAAGAATCTGCACAGCACACGGCGCGGTGGGAAGGGCGCAGGGCAGTGAGAGCTAGGCAGGATAAGAGGCAGCAGCAGGGAGAGCGGGATGGTGCCTGACTGTGGCACAGAGGTACATGAAGAATGGCAGGCGTGGCTCATTGAGAGGTGGGCTGACCCAGAGAGAGCGCTTGGCGCGCGTGATGGCGACGTTCATGCGGCGCACGTCCGCCACGAAGCCCAGTCCGCGCGTGGAGGCGCGCACGCAGGAGAGGATGATGGCATCGCGCTCCTGCCCCTGGAAGGCATCCACCGTGTTCACGTACAGCGCCGCCCCGCCCGCTGCCACCGCTGCCACTGACACCCGTGGGGCTGCGGCAGCAGCAGGCGCACAAGGGGGTGGTGGTGCGGCGAGGAGGGCGGGATGCCACTCCTGCCTCGCAGCACTGCCTGGGTCTGGCCCTCCCTGCCCCTGCTGCTGCTGCTGCTGCTGCTTGTGCTGCTGCACTTGGATGACAGCAACATTCCCTGCCGCTTGCACCGCAGCAGTGGCAGGGGCGGCAAGCAGCGGCAGTGGGGGCGGGGGGGCGGAGCGGGCGAGGTGGTCGAAGGAGCGGCGCAGCAGCTTGAGCTGCTGGCGGTAGGGCGTCACCACCCCCACCGGCACCGGTCCCGTGGCACCCGCTGCTGCACTCACCTCCTGCAGCCGCTGCCAGGGGTTTAGGGCGGATGGGTGGGTGGGAGGCCAGTGAGGAGCATCCAAACAATGGCTCATTTGAGATGTGTGAAACCTGTGTACTTGCAGTGGCAGGCAGAGGTGCGACAGGAGCCCTGGGCGCAGAAGGAGGCGTGGGCGCACCTGGAAGAGAGCGACAGCAAGTGCGGCCTCGGTGGTGTTCTGGTACGACACCGACCGCTCGCCGTGCGACTCGCGGCCCGCGCTGACGTCAAAGAAGAGCAGCGGGCGCAGCAGCGCGTCGGCGTGGTATGGCTCGTCGGGCAGCGCGGTGACGGCGGGCGCGTCGGTGAGGCGGTCGGAGTAGAAGTAGCGGCTGGGGAAGGCGCGGATGGCCGGGTGCATGCGGTACTGCTCCGTCAGCAGTAGTGTTGGACAGCCCGCCCTCTGGAAGCGCTCCAGCAGTGAGCGACTGGGGGGCGGAAGGGGGAGCATGGGCGGGCATGGGCAGGCATGGGCGGGCGTGGGGAGGCATGGGGACAGTGAAAGCGATGGTGAAATACACAATAGGTGAACAAACAACCAATTGAGAAGGTGAAGCAATTGGAGTGTTGAGCATGCATGACATGCCATCTTTTGCAGCACCTGTGGCGCAGCGAGAACGACCCACCTGTAGTCCAGCGAGGAGGCGAGGCGGCTGATGACGGTGGCGGGCAGCTGCTGGGGGTCGCCCACGAGCACACAGCGCTGGCAGCGCAGCGTGAGAGGGGGTAGGGCCGCCATCTCACTGGCCTGCGCCGCCTCGTCAAACACACACATGTCAAACCCGTGCGCCAACCGGGCGAATATACTGCTCCCAGGGGCGTGAGGGGGGCGGGGGTGGAGGGGGTGAGAAAGAGGGTCGTCGCTTCCCCGCCGTCGTCGCATCAGTTTGAAGCCATGCCAAACCCCAAATGAAGCCAAAGCCGACCTCTCCGCCATGGCTCTTCCTTCGAGAAGAACAATGTCTAAGCTAACAGTGTCGGTCTCAGGTTCAAGAACCATATTCGGGGTCTACGCTTTGAGAGCTTCTTTTCGACACCAAAATTATGTTCATACCGAGAACATCTGGTCGTCGTTGCTACTCAAGCAAGATCCTTCATACCAATCGACGAGCTGCTCACTTTCATGTCATTGCTCTGCCTGTTCCAAGAGAGTCACATCGGTTGCAGCGCGACATCCAGGATGGCGATTAAAAACAGGTGCAACCCGAAGTTGGAAGTTCAAGTATATGGAGATTACTCAGCGGAATATTTTCAGGCTATCATCCTTTTCAGAACTTCAACAGCAAGCAAAAGCTGATGAGAAACATCACAAGGTTCATCGAGCAAGCATTACAGATCGCCTCAAGTCACAAGGACATATGGCAGGGGTATTTCAAGAGATACCTTTTTTAAAAATGGCTTCCAAAACTTCAGAAGTTCAAGATGTTTCTTACCTGGACGACAAAAAGACAATGGAAGGCGACTGTCGGAAGTACAAGGAGATTACTGGGCAAGATATTTTCAGGTTCTCTTCCTTCTCTGCAGTTCAACGGCAACTAAAGCATGAGCAGCTTCACAAGGCTTGTCGAGAAAGCTCCAAGTCACAAAATGGTTTTCTACCTGGACGACAAGAAGGCAAACGAAGGAGCTTCACCAACAAGTCGACTGGTTGCAAGAGACGTGAAACCGCAACCACGCGAATCAGAAACAGATTCGAAGAACACAGGATCTAAGTCGCCTACATGCCCAGAAGTCACGCTTCATTCTAACATAGCTCATGAATCTGAAGACTACGAGCTTTTCATTGCTGGAATTTTTTAAGACGACGGTTGGTTTTTTACCGAGGAGAAAGATGACGAAGCTGGGAAGTTTCCTACGTTTCAAGAAGTCTACCTTCAATTTGAAGATAGAGACGAATGCCCTTCAGCAAGCAGGCGCCATGAAACTGAAGTTACATTTCTCTCACCTGTGCTGGTGAGCTTGCCTTCACGAGGGTAACCTCCCCGTGTGCCTCACACGCATTGCATGTTCAACTGAGCCCCGCGGCCTCCCTTGGCCAACTATGTTTCTCGCTCTTTTTCTCTGCTGCTAAACAATTGGGTTCTGTGTACATTACTGTAACCTACACTGAGCACTCTTCTTCTGTTGAAGCCCCGTCTTATGACTACTTCTGTGCGACAAGAAGGAAGAACTGCTGATTTTCAAGGCACCTGCAGAGGCGCAGGGGGACGAGGCTCACCGGCGGCCGCTACTACTGGCGGTGGTGAAGACCACCTCCGCCTCCTCCGCAAAGCTCGCCTCCAGCTGTGCTCTCGCTGCCTCCACTGCCACCTCGCCCCGCCGCGCCCCCAGCACGATGAGCAGCCGCCCCACCTCCACGCCCACCTGCTCCCTCTCCTCCACCGCTGCCTGGTGGCATGGTCACCGCGGCATGGCGCGCACATGAGGAGGCATATGTTGGTGAGATGGGCGTCGGGAGGAAGTTGGAGAAAGTAAAGAAAAATATCATTAGAAACTTAACAGAAGAGAGAGCCCTCTTTGCCGGTTGAAGCAAGGGGGTTGTGAAGGAAGCGATACTCTTGCGCACACTCAAGCACATCCTTCCATGGGGACACATGTCATGGCCGAGAGGACAGCAGAGCATTCTGGAGACAAGCACTCACTGCCAATCGCTGCACTCACTGCCAATCGCTGCACTCATGGCCAATCGCTGCACTCACCGCCAATCGCTGCACTCACCGCCAATCGCTGCACTCACCGCCAATCGCTGCACTCACCGCCAGTCGCTGCACTCACCGCCAGTCGCTGCACTCACCGCCAGTCGCTGCACTCACTGCCAGTCGCTGCACTCAATGCCAATCGCTGCACTCACCGCCAATCGCTGCACTCACTGCCAGTCGCTGCACTCACTGCCAGTCGCTGCACTCACTGCCACTTGCTGCACTCACTGCCAGTCGCTGCACTCACCGCCAATCGCTGCACTCACCGCCAATCGCTGCACTCATCGCCAATCGCTGCACTCACCGCCAATCGCTGCACTCACCGCCAATCGCTGCACTCACCGCGAGTCGCTGCACTCACTGCCAGTCACTGCACTCACTGCCAGTCGCTGCACTCACCGCCAATCGCTGCACTCACCGCCAGTCGCTGCACTCACCGCCAGTCGCTGCACTCACTGCCAATCACTGCACTCAACGCCAGTCGCTGCACTCACCGCGAGTCGCTGCACTCACTGCCAGTCGCTGCACTCACTCCCAATCGCCGCACTCACTGCCAGTCGTTGCACTCACTGCCAGTCGCTGCACTCACCGCCAGTCGCTGCACTCACCGCCAGTCGCTGCACTCACTGCCAGACGCTGCACTCACCGCCAGTCGCTGCACTCACCACGAGTCGCTGCACTCACTGCCAGTCGCTGCACTCACTCCCAGTCGCTGCACTCACTGCCAGTCGTTGCACTCACTGCCAGTCGCTGCACTCACCGCCAGTCGCTGCACTCACAGCCAGTCGCTGCACTCACCGCCAGTCGCTGCACTCACCGCCAGTCGCTGCACTCACCGCCAGTCGCTGCACTCACTGCCAGTCGCTGCACTCAATGCCAATCGCTGCACTCACCGCCAATCGCTGCACTCACTGCCAGTCGCTGCACTCACTGCCAGTCGCTGCACTCACTGCCACTTGCTGCACTCACTGCCAGTCGCTGCACTCACCGCCAATCGCTGCACTCACCGCCAATCGCTGCACTCATCGCCAATCGCTGCACTCACCGCCAATCGCTGCACTCACCGCCAATCGCTGCACTCACCGCCAATCGCTGCACTCACCGCCAATCGCTGCACTCACCGCTAGTCGCTGCACTCACCGCCAGTCGCTGCACTCACCGCCAGTCGCTGCACTCACCGCCAGTCGCTGCACTCACCGCCAGTCGCTGCACTCACCGCCAGTCGCTGCACTCACCGCCAATCGCTGCACTCACCGCCAATCGCTGCACTCACCGCCAATCGCTGCACTCACCGCCAATCGCTGCACTCACCGCCAATCGCTGCACTCACCGCCAGTCGCTGCACTCACCGCCAGTCGCTGCACTCACCGCCAGTCGCTGCACTCACCGCCAGTCGCTGCACTCACCGCCAATCGCTGCACTCACCGCCAATCGCTGCACTCACCGCCAATCGCTGCACTCACCGCCAATCGCTGCACTCACCGCCAATCGCTGCACTCACCGCCAGTCGCTGCACTCACCGCCAGTCGCTGCACTCACCGCCAGTCGCTGCACTCACCGCCAGTCGCTGCACTCACCGCCAATCGCTGCACTCACCGCCAGTCGCTGCACTCACTGCCAGTCGCTGCACTCAATGCCTATCGCTGCACTCACCGCCAATCGCTGCACTCACTGCCAGTCGCTGCACTCACTGCCAGTCGCTGCACTCACTGCCAATCGCTGCACTCACTGCCAGTCGCTGCACTCACCGCCAGTCGCTGCACTCACTGCCAATCGCTGCACTCACCGCCAATCGCTGCACTCACCGCCAATCGCTGCACTCACCGCCAATCGATGCACTCACCGACAATCGCTGCACTCACCGCCAATCGCTGCACTCACCGCCAGTCGCTGCACTCACTGCCAGTCGCTGCACTCAATGCCTATCGCTGCACTCACCGCCAATCGCTGCACTCACTGCCAGTCGCTGCACTCACTGCCAGTCGCTGCACTCACTGCCAATCGCTGCACTCACTGCCAGTCGCTGCACTCACCGCCAGTCGCTGCACTCACTGCCAATCGCTGCACTCACCGCCAATCGCTGCACTCACCGCCAATCGCTGCACTCACCGCCAATCGCTGCACTCACGGCCAATCGCTTCACTCACCGCCAATCGCTGCACTCACCGCTAGTCTCTGCACTCACCGCCAGTCGCTGCACTCACTGCCAGTCGCTGCACTCACTGCCAGTCGTTGCACTCACCGCCAATCGCTGCACTCACCGCCAATCGATGCACTCACCGACAATCGCTGCACTCACCGCCAATCGCTGCACTCACCGCCAGTCGCTGCACTCACCGCCAGTCGCTGCACTCACCGCCAGTCGCTGCACTCACTGTCAATCGCAGCACTCACTGCCAGTCGCTGCACTCACTGCCAGTCGCTGCACTCACTGCCAATCGCTGCACTCACTGCCAGTCGCTGCACTCACCGCCAGTCGCTGCACTCACCGCCAGTCGCTGCACTCACCGCCAATCGCTGCACTCACCGCCAATCGCTGCACTCACCGCCAATCGCTGCACTCACCGCCAATCGCTGCACTCACCGCCAGTCGCTGCACTCACCGCCAGTCGCTGCACTCACCGCCAGTCGCTGCACTCACCGCCAGTCGCTGCACTCACCGCCAATCACTGCACTCACCGCCAATCGCTGCACTCACCGCCAATCGCTGCACTCACCGCCAATCGCTGCACTCACCGCCAGTCGCTGCACTCACCGCCAGTCGCTGCACTCACCGCCAGTCGCTGCACTCACCGCCAGTCGCAGCACTCACTGGCAGTCGCTGCACTCACTGCCAGTCGCTGCACTCACTGCCAGTCGCTGCACTCACCGCCAGTCGCTGCACTCACCGCCAGTCGCTGCACTCACTGCCAGTCGCTGCACTCAATGCCTATCGCTGCACTCACCGCCAATCGCTGCACTCACTGCCAGTCGCTGCACTCACTGCCAGTCGCTGCACTCACCGCGAGTCGCTGCACTCACTGCCTGTCGCTGCACTCACTCCCAATCGCTGCACTCACTGCCAGTCGTTGCACTCACTGCCAGTCGCTGCACTCACCGCCAGTCGCTGCACTCACCGCCAGTCGCTGCACTCACCGCCAATCGCTGCACTCACCGCCAGTCGCTGCACTCACTGCCAGTCGCTGCACTCAATGCCTATCGCTGCACTCACCGCCAATCGCTGCACTCACTGCCAGTCGCTGCACTCACTGCCAGTCGCTGCACTCACTGCCAATCGCTGCACTCACTGCCAGTCGCTGCACTCACCGCCAGTCGCTGCACTCACCGCCAATCGCTGCACTCACCACCAATCGCTGCACTCACTGCCAATCGCTGCACTCACTGCCAATCGCTGCACTCACCGCCAATCGCTGCACTCACCGCCAGTCGCTGCACTCACCGCCAGACGCTGCACTCACTGCCAGTCGCTGCACTCACTGCCAGTCGTTGCACTCACTGCCAGTCGCTGCACTCACCGCCAATCGATGCACTCACCGCCAATCGCTGCACTCACTGCCAGTCGCTGCACTCACCGCCAGTCGCTGCACTCACCGCCAGTCGCTGCACTCACCGCCAGTCGCTGCACTCACCGCCAGTCGCTGCACTCACCGCCAGTCGCTGCACTCAATGCCTATCGCTGCACTCACCGCCAATCGCTGCACTCACTGCCAGTCGCTGCACTCACTGCCAGTCGCTGCACTCACTGCCAATCGCTGCACTCACTGCCAGTCGCTGCACTCACCGCCAGTCGCTGCACTCACCGCCAATCGCTGCACTCACCGCCAATCGCTGCACTCACCGCCAATCGCTGCACTCACTGCCAATCGCTGCACTCACCGCCAATCGCTGCACTCACCGCCAGCCGCTGCACTCACTGCCAGTCGCTGCACTCACTGCCAGTCATTGCACTCACTGCCAGTCGCTGCACTCACCGCCAATCAATGTACTCACCGCCAATCGCTGCACTCACCTCCAGTCGCTGCACTCACCGCCAGTCGCTGCACTCACCGCCAGTCGCTGCACTCACCGCCAGTCGCTGCACTCACCGCCAGTCGCTGCACTCACTGCCAGTCGCTGCACTCACTGCCAATCGCTGCACTCACTGCCAGTCGCTGCACTCACCGCCAGTCGCTGCACTCACCGCCAGTCGCTGCACTCACCGCCAGTCGCTGCACTCACCGCCAATCGCTGCACTCACCGCCAATCGCTGCACTCACCGCCAATCGCTGCACTCACCGCCAGTCGCTGCACTCACCGCCAGTCGCTGCACTCACTGCCAATCACTGCACTCAACGCCAGTCGCTGCACTCACCGCGAGTCGCTGCACTCACTGCCAGTCGCTGCACTCACTCCCAATCGCCGCACTCACTGCCAGTCGTTGCACTCACTGCCAGTCGCTGCACTCACCGCCAGTCGCTGCACTCACCGCCAGTCGCTGCACTCACTGCCAGACGCTGCACTCACCGCCAGTCGCTGCACTCACCACGAGTCGCTGCACTCACTGCCAGTCGCTGCACTCACTCCCAGTCGCTGCACTCACTGCCAGTCGTTGCACTCACTGCCAGTCGCTGCACTCACCGCCAGTCGCTGCACTCACAGCCAGTCGCTGCACTCACCGCCAGTCGCTGCACTCACCGCCAGTCGCTGCACTCACCGCCAGTCGCTGCACTCACTGCCAGTCGCTGCACTCAATGCCAATCGCTGCACTCACCGCCAATCGCTGCACTCACTGCCAGTCGCTGCACTCACTGCCAGTCGCTGCACTCACTGCCACTTGCTGCACTCACTGCCAGTCGCTGCACTCACCGCCAATCGCTGCACTCACCGCCAATCGCTGCACTCATCGCCAATCGCTGCACTCACCGCCAATCGCTGCACTCACCGCCAATCGCTGCACTCACCGCCAATCGCTGCACTCACCGCCAATCGCTGCACTCACCGCTAGTCGCTGCACTCACCGCCAGTCGCTGCACTCACCGCCAGTCGCTGCACTCACCGCCAGTCGCTGCACTCACCGCCAGTCGCTGCACTCACCGCCAGTCGCTGCACTCACCGCCAATCGCTGCACTCACCGCCAATCGCTGCACTCACCGCCAATCGCTGCACTCACCGCCAATCGCTGCACTCACCGCCAATCGCTGCACTCACCGCCAGTCGCTGCACTCACCGCCAGTCGCTGCACTCACCGCCAGTCGCTGCACTCACCGCCAGTCGCTGCACTCACCGCCAATCGCTGCACTCACCGCCAATCGCTGCACTCACCGCCAATCGCTGCACTCACCGCCAATCGCTGCACTCACCGCCAATCGCTGCACTCACCGCCAATCGCTGCACTCACCGCCAGTCGCTGCACTCACCGCCAGTCGCTGCACTCACCGCCAGTCGCTGCACTCACCGCCAGTCGCTGCACTCACCGCCAATCGCTGCACTCACCGCCAGTCGCTGCACTCACTGCCAGTCGCTGCACTCAATGCCTATCGCTGCACTCACCGCCAATCGCTGCACTCACTGCCAGTCGCTGCACTCACTGCCAGTCGCTGCACTCACTGCCAATCGCTGCACTCACTGCCAGTCGCTGCACTCACCGCCAGTCGCTGCACTCACTGCCAATCGCTGCACTCACCGCCAATCGCTGCACTCACCGCCAATCGCTGCACTCACCGCCAATCGATGCACTCACCGACAATCGCTGCACTCACCGCCAATCGCTGCACTCACCGCCAGTCGCTGCACTCACTGCCAGTCGCTGCACTCAATGCCTATCGCTGCACTCACCGCCAATCGCTGCACTCACTGCCAGTCGCTGCACTCACTGCCAGTCGCTGCACTCACTGCCAATCGCTGCACTCACTGCCAGTCGCTGCACTCACCGCCAGTCGCTGCACTCACTGCCAATCGCTGCACTCACCGCCAATCGCTGCACTCACCGCCAATCGCTGCACTCACCGCCAATCGCTGCACTCACGGCCAATCGCTTCACTCACCGCCAATCGCTGCACTCACCGCTAGTCTCTGCACTCACCGCCAGTCGCTGCACTCACTGCCAGTCGCTGCACTCACTGCCAGTCGTTGCACTCACCGCCAATCGCTGCACTCACCGCCAATCGATGCACTCACCGACAATCGCTGCACTCACCGCCAATCGCTGCACTCACCGCCAGTCGCTGCACTCACCGCCAGTCGCTGCACTCACCGCCAGTCGCTGCACTCACTGTCAATCGCAGCACTCACTGCCAGTCGCTGCACTCACTGCCAGTCGCTGCACTCACTGCCAATCGCTGCACTCACTGCCAGTCGCTGCACTCACCGCCAGTCGCTGCACTCACCGCCAGTCGCTGCACTCACCGCCAATCGCTGCACTCACCGCCAATCGCTGCACTCACCGCCAATCGCTGCACTCACCGCCAATCGCTGCACTCACCGCCAGTCGCTGCACTCACCGCCAGTCGCTGCACTCACCGCCAGTCGCTGCACTCACCGCCAGTCGCTGCACTCACCGCCAATCACTGCACTCACCGCCAATCGCTGCACTCACCGCCAATCGCTGCACTCACCGCCAATCGCTGCACTCACCGCCAGTCGCTGCACTCACCGCCAGTCGCTGCACTCACCGCCAGTCGCTGCACTCACCGCCAGTCGCAGCACTCACTGGCAGTCGCTGCACTCACTGCCAGTCGCTGCACTCACTGCCAGTCGCTGCACTCACCGCCAGTCGCTGCACTCACCGCCAGTCGCTGCACTCACTGCCAGTCGCTGCACTCAATGCCTATCGCTGCACTCACCGCCAATCGCTGCACTCACTGCCAGTCGCTGCACTCACTGCCAGTCGCTGCACTCACCGCGAGTCGCTGCACTCACTGCCTGTCGCTGCACTCACTCCCAATCGCTGCACTCACTGCCAGTCGTTGCACTCACTGCCAGTCGCTGCACTCACCGCCAGTCGCTGCACTCACCGCCAGTCGCTGCACTCACCGCCAATCGCTGCACTCACCGCCAGTCGCTGCACTCACTGCCAGTCGCTGCACTCAATGCCTATCGCTGCACTCACCGCCAATCGCTGCACTCACTGCCAGTCGCTGCACTCACTGCCAGTCGCTGCACTCACTGCCAATCGCTGCACTCACTGCCAGTCGCTGCACTCACCGCCAGTCGCTGCACTCACCGCCAATCGCTGCACTCACCACCAATCGCTGCACTCACTGCCAATCGCTGCACTCACTGCCAATCGCTGCACTCACCGCCAATCGCTGCACTCACCGCCAGTCGCTGCACTCACCGCCAGACGCTGCACTCACTGCCAGTCGCTGCACTCACTGCCAGTCGTTGCACTCACTGCCAGTCGCTGCACTCACCGCCAATCGATGCACTCACCGCCAATCGCTGCACTCACTGCCAGTCGCTGCACTCACCGCCAGTCGCTGCACTCACCGCCAGTCGCTGCACTCACCGCCAGTCGCTGCACTCACCGCCAGTCGCTGCACTCACCGCCAGTCGCTGCACTCAATGCCTATCGCTGCACTCACCGCCAATCGCTGCACTCACTGCCAGTCGCTGCACTCACTGCCAGTCGCTGCACTCACTGCCAATCGCTGCACTCACTGCCAGTCGCTGCACTCACCGCCAGTCGCTGCACTCACCGCCAATCGCTGCACTCACCGCCAATCGCTGCACTCACCGCCAATCGCTGCACTCACTGCCAATCGCTGCACTCACCGCCAATCGCTGCACTCACCGCCAGCCGCTGCACTCACTGCCAGTCGCTGCACTCACTGCCAGTCATTGCACTCACTGCCAGTCGCTGCACTCACCGCCAATCAATGTACTCACCGCCAATCGCTGCACTCACCTCCAGTCGCTGCACTCACCGCCAGTCGCTGCACTCACCGCCAGTCGCTGCACTCACCGCCAGTCGCTGCACTCACCGCCAGTCGCTGCACTCACTGCCAGTCGCTGCACTCACTGCCAATCGCTGCACTCACTGCCAGTCGCTGCACTCACCGCCAGTCGCTGCACTCACCGCCAGTCGCTGCACTCACCGCCAGTCGCTGCACTCACCGCCAATCGCTGCACTCACCGCCAATCGCTGCACTCACCGCCAATCGCTGCACTCACCGCCAGTCGCTGCACTCACCGCCAGTCGCTGCACTCACCGCCAGTCGCTGCACTCACCGCCAGTCGCTGCACTCACCGCCAGTCGCTGCTCTCACCGCCAGTCGCTGCACTCACCGCCAGTCGCTGCACTCACCGCCAGTCGCTGCACTCACTGCCAGTCGTTGCACTCACTGCCAGTCGCTGCACTCACCGCCAGTCGCTGCACTCACCGCCAATCGCTGCACTCACCGCCAGTCGCTGCACTCACTGCCAGTCGCTGCACTCAATGCCTATCGCTGCACTCACCGCCAATCGCTGCACTCACTGCCAGTCGTTGCACTCACTGCCAGTCGCTGCACTCACCGCCAGTCGCTGCACTCACCGCCAGTCGCTGCACTCACCGCCAATCGCTGCACTCACCGTCAGTCGCTGCACTCACCGCCAATCGCTGCACTCACCGCCAATCGCTGCACTCACGGCCAATCGCTTCACTCACCGCCAATCGCTGCACTCACCGCTAGTCTCTGCACTCACCGCCAGTCGCTGCACTCACTGCCAGTCGCTGCACTCACTGCCAGTCGTTGCACTCACCGCCAATCGCTGCACTCACCGCCAATCGATGCACTCACCGACAATCGCTGCACTCACCGCCAATCGCTGCACTCACCGCCAGTCGCTGCACTCACCGCCAGTCGCTGCACTCACCGCCAGTCGCTGCACTCACCGCCAGTCGCTGCACTCACTGCCAATCGCTGCACTCACTGCCAGTCGCTGCACTCACTGCCAATCGCTGCACTCACTGCCAGTCGCTGCACTCACCGCCAGTCGCTGCACTCACCGCCAGTCGCTGCACTCACTGCCAGTCGCTGCACTCAATGCCTATCGCTGCACTCACCGCCAATCGATGCACTCACCGCCAATCGCTGCACTCACCGCCAGTCGCTGCACTCACCGCCAGTCGCTGCACTCACCGCCAGTCGCTGCACTCACCGCCAGTCGCTGCACTCACCGCCAATCGCTGCACTCACCGCCAATCGCTGCACTCACCGCCAATCGCTGCACTCACCGCCAGTCGTTGCACTCACCGCCAGTCGTTGCACTCACCGCCAGTCGCTGCACTCACCGCCAGTCGCTGCACTCACCGCCAGTCGCTGCACTCACCGCCAATCGCTGCACTCACCGCCAATCGCTGCACTCACCGCCAATCGCTGCACTCACCGCCAATCGCTGCACTCACCGCCAATCGCTGCACTCACCGCCAGTCGCTGCACTCACCGCCAGTCGCTGCACTCACCGCCAGTCGCTGCACTCACCGCCAGTCGCTGCACTCACTGCCAATCGCTGCACTCACTGCCAGTCGCTGCACTCACTGCCAATCGCTGCACTCACTGCCAGTCGCTGCACTCACCGCCAGTCCGTGCACTCACCGCCAGTCGCTGCACTCACTGCCAGTCGCTGCACTCAATGCCTATCGCTGCACTCACCGCCAATCGATGCACTCACCGCCAATCGCTGCACTCACCGCCAGTCGCTGCACTCACCGCCAGTCGCTGCACTCACCGCCAGTCGCTGCACTCACCGCCAATCGCTGCAATCACCGCCAATCGCTGCACTCACCGCCAATCGCTGCACTCACCGCCAATCGCTGCACTCACCGCCAGTCGTTGCACTCACTGCCAGTCGCTGCACTCACCGCCAGTCGCTGCACTCACCGCCAGTCCCTGCACTCACCGCCAATCGCTGCACTCACCGCCAATCGCTGCACTCACCGCCAATCGCTGCACTCACCGCCAATCGCTGCACTCACCGCCAATCGCTGCACTCACCGCCAATCGCTGCACTCACCGCCAGTCGCTGCACTCACCGCGAGTCGCTGCACTCACTGCCAGTCGCTGCACTCACTCCCAATCGCTGCACTCACTGCCAGTCGTTGCACTCACTGCCAGTCGCTGCACTCACCGCCAGTCGCTGCACTCACCGCCAGTCGTTGCACTCACCGCCAGTCGCTGCACTCACCGCCAGTCGCTGCACTCACCGCCAGTCGCTGCACTCACTGCCAGTCGTTGCACTCACTGCCAGTCGCTGCACTCACCGCCAGTCGCTGCACTCACCGCCAGTCGCTGCACTCACCGCCAATCGCTGCACTCACCGCCAGTCGCTGCACTCACTGCCAGTCGCTGCACTCACTGCCAGTCGCTGCACTCACCGCGAGTCGCTGCACTCACTGCCTGTCGCTGCACTCACTCCCAATCGCTGCACTCACTGCCAGTCGTTGCACTCACTGCCAGTCGCTGCACTCACCGCCAGTCGCTGCACTCACCGCCAGTCGCTGCACTCACCGCCAATCGCTGCACTCACCGCCAGTCGCTGCACTCACTGCCAGTCGCTGCACTCAATGCCTATCGCTGCACTCACCGCCAATCGCTGCACTCACTGCCAGTCGCTGCACTCACTGCCAGTCACTGCACTCACTGCCAATCGCTGCACTCACTGCCAGTCGCTGCACTCACCGCCAGTCGCTGCACTCACCGCCAATCGCTGCACTCACCGCCAATCGCTGCACTCAACGCCAATCGCTGCACTCACTGCCAATCGCTGCACTCACCGCCAATCGCTGCACTCACCGCCAGTCGCTGCACTCACCGCCAGCCGCTGCACTCACTGCCAGTCGCTGCACTCACTGCCAGTCGTTGCACTCACTGCCAGTCGCTGCACTCACCGCCAATCGATGCACTCACCGCCAATCGCTGCACTCACCGCCAGTCGCTGCACTCACCGCCAGTCGCTGCACTCACCGCCAGTCGCTGCACTCACCGCCAGTCGCTGCACTCACCGCCAGTCGCTGCACTCACCGCCAGTCGCTGCACTCAATGCCTATCGCTGCACTCACCGCCAATCGCTGCACTCACTGCCAGTCGCTGCACTCACTGCCAGTCGCTGCACTCACTGCCAATCGCTGCACTCACTGCCAGTCGCTGCACTCACCGCCAGTCGCTGCACTCACCGCCAATCGCTGCACTCACCGCCAATCGCTGCACTCACCGCCAATCGCTGCACTCACTGCCAATCGCTGCACTCACCGCCAATCGCTGCACTCACCGCCAGCCGCTGCACTCACTGCCAGTCGCTGCACTCACTGCCAGTCGTTGCACTCACTGCCAGTCGCTGCACTCACCGCCAATCGATGCACTCACCGCCAATCGCTGCACTCACCGCCAGTCGCTGCACTCACCGCCAGTCGCTGCACTCACTGCCAGTCGCTGCACTCACCGCCAGTCGCTGCACTCACCGCCAGTCGCTGCACTCACTGAAAGTCGCTGCACTCACTGCCAATCGCTGCACTCACTGCCAGTCGCTGCACTCACCGCCAGTCGCTGCACTCACCGCCAGTCGCTGCACTCACCGCCAATCGCTGCACTCACCGCCAATCGCTGCACTCACCGCCAATCGCTGCACTCACCGCCAATCGCTGCACTCACCGCCAGTCGCTGCACTCACCGCCAGTCGCTGCACTCACCGCCAGTCGCTGCACTCACCGCCAGTCGCTGCACTCACCGCCAATCGATGCACTCACCGCCAATCGCTGCACTCACCGCCAGTCGCTGCACTCACCGCCAGTCGCTGCACTCACCGCCAGTCGCTGCACTCACCGCCAGTCGCTGCACTCACCGCCAGTCGCTGCACTCACTGAAAGTCGCTGCACTCACTGCCAATCGCTGCACTCACTGCCAGTCGCTGCACTCACCGCCAGTCGCTGCACTCACCGCCAGTCGCTGCACTCACCGCCAATCGCTGCACTCACCGCCAATCGCTGCACTCACCGCCAATCGCTGCACTCACCGCCAATCGCTGCACTCACCGCCAGTCGCTGCACTCACCGCCAGTCGCTGCACTCACCGCCAGTCGCTGCACTCACCGCCAGTCGCTGCACTCACCGCCAATCGATGCACTCACCGCCAATCGCTGCACTCACCGCCAGTCGCTGCACTCACCGCCAGTCGCTGCACTCACCGCCAGTCGCTGCACTCACCGCCAGTCGCTGCACTCACCGCCAGTCGCTGCACTCACCGCCAGTCGCTGCACTCACCGCCAGTCGCTGCACTCACTGCCAGTCGTTGCACTCACTGCCAGTCGCTGCACTCACCGCCAGTCGCTGCACTCACCGCCAGTCGCTGCACTCACCGCCAATCGCTGCACTCACCGCCAGTCGCTGCACTCACTGCCAGTCGCTGCACTCAATGCCTATCGCTGCACTCACCGCCAATCGCTGCACTCACTGCCAGTCGTTGCACTCACTGCCAGTCGCTGCACTCACCGCCAGTCGCTGCACTCACCGCCAGTCGCTGCACTCACCGCCAATCGCTGCACTCACCGCCAGTCGCTGCACTCACCGCCAGCCGTTGCACTCACTGCCAGTCGCTGCACTCACTGCCAGTCGTTGCACTCACTGCCAGTCGCTGCACTCACCGCCAATCGATGCACTCACCGCCAATCGCTGCACTCACCGCCAGTCGCTGCACTCACCGCCAATCGCTGCACTCACCGCTAGTCTCTGCACTCACCGCCAGTCGCTGCACTCACTGCCAGTCGCTGCACTCACTGCCAGTCGTTGCACTCACCGCCAATCGCTGCACTCACCGCCAATCGATGCACTCACCGACAATCGCTGCACTCACCGCCAATCGCTGCACTCACCGCCAGTCGCTGCACTCACCGCCAGTCGCTGCACTCACCGCCAGTCGCTGCACTCACCGCCAGTCGCTGCACTCACTGCCAATCGCTGCACTCACTGCCAGTCGCTGCACTCACTGCCAATCGCTGCACTCACTGCCAGTCGCTGCACTCACCGCCAGTCGCTGCACTCACCGCCAGTCGCTGCACTCACTGCCAGTCGCTGCACTCAATGCCTATCGCTGCACTCACCGCCAATCGATGCACTCACCGCCAATCGCTGCACTCACCGCCAGTCGCTGCACTCACCGCCAGTCGCTGCACTCACCGCCAGTCGCTGCACTCACCGCCAGTCGCTGCACTCACCGCCAATCGCTGCACTCACCGCCAATCGCTGCACTCACCGCCAATCGCTGCACTCACCGCCAGTCGTTGCACTCACCGCCAGTCGTTGCACTCACCGCCAGTCGCTGCACTCACCGCCAGTCGCTGCACTCACCGCCAGTCGCTGCACTCACCGCCAATCGCTGCACTCACCGCCAATCGCTGCACTCACCGCCAATCGCTGCACTCACCGCCAATCGCTGCACTCACCGCCAATCGCTGCACTCACCGCCAGTCGCTGCACTCACCGCCAGTCGCTGCACTCACCGCCAGTCGCTGCACTCACCGCCAGTCGCTGCACTCACTGCCAATCGCTGCACTCACTGCCAGTCGCTGCACTCACTGCCAATCGCTGCACTCACTGCCAGTCGCTGCACTCACCGCCAGTCCGTGCACTCACCGCCAGTCGCTGCACTCACTGCCAGTCGCTGCACTCAATGCCTATCGCTGCACTCACCGCCAATCGATGCACTCACCGCCAATCGCTGCACTCACCGCCAGTCGCTGCACTCACCGCCAGTCGCTGCACTCACCGCCAGTCGCTGCACTCACCGCCAATCGCTGCAATCACCGCCAATCGCTGCACTCACCGCCAATCGCTGCACTCACCGCCAATCGCTGCACTCACCGCCAGTCGTTGCACTCACTGCCAGTCGCTGCACTCACCGCCAGTCGCTGCACTCACCGCCAGTCCCTGCACTCACCGCCAATCGCTGCACTCACCGCCAATCGCTGCACTCACCGCCAATCGCTGCACTCACCGCCAATCGCTGCACTCACCGCCAATCGCTGCACTCACCGCCAATCGCTGCACTCACCGCCAGTCGCTGCACTCACCGCGAGTCGCTGCACTCACTGCCAGTCGCTGCACTCACTCCCAATCGCTGCACTCACTGCCAGTCGTTGCACTCACTGCCAGTCGCTGCACTCACCGCCAGTCGCTGCACTCACCGCCAGTCGTTGCACTCACCGCCAGTCGCTGCACTCACCGCCAGTCGCTGCACTCACCGCCAGTCGCTGCACTCACTGCCAGTCGTTGCACTCACTGCCAGTCGCTGCACTCACCGCCAGTCGCTGCACTCACCGCCAGTCGCTGCACTCACCGCCAATCGCTGCACTCACCGCCAGTCGCTGCACTCACTGCCAGTCGCTGCACTCAATGCCTATTGCTGCACTCACCGCCAATCGCTGCACTCACTGCCAGTCGTTGCACTCACTGCCAGTCGCTGCACTCACCGCCAGTCGCTGCACTCACCGCCAGTCGCTGCACTCACCGCCAATCGCTGCACTCACCGCCAGTCGCTGCACTCACTGCCAGTCGCTGCACTCACTGCCAGTCGCTGCACTCACCGCGAGTCGCTGCACTCACTGCCTGTCGCTGCACTCACTCCCAATCGCTGCACTCACTGCCAGTCGTTGCACTCACTGCCAGTCGCTGCACTCACCGCCAGTCGCTGCACTCACCGCCAGTCGCTGCACTCACCGCCAATCGCTGCACTCACCGCCAGTCGCTGCACTCACTGCCAGTCGCTGCACTCAATGCCTATCGCTGCACTCACCGCCAATCGCTGCACTCACTGCCAGTCGCTGCACTCACTGCCAGTCACTGCACTCACTGCCAATCGCTGCACTCACTGCCAGTCGCTGCACTCACCGCCAGTCGCTGCACTCACCGCCAATCGCTGCACTCACCGCCAATCGCTGCACTCAACGCCAATCGCTGCACTCACTGCCAATCGCTGCACTCACCGCCAATCGCTGCACTCACCGCCAGTCGCTGCACTCACCGCCAGCCGCTGCACTCACTGCCAGTCGCTGCACTCACTGCCAGTCGTTGCACTCACTGCCAGTCGCTGCACTCACCGCCAATCGATGCACTCACCGCCAATCGCTGCACTCACCGCCAGTCGCTGCACTCACCGCCAGTCGCTGCACTCACCGCCAGTCGCTGCACTCACCGCCAGTCGCTGCACTCACCGCCAGTCGCTGCACTCACCGCCAGTCGCTGCACTCAATGCCTATCGCTGCACTCACCGCCAATCGCTGCACTCACTGCCAGTCGCTGCACTCACTGCCAGTCGCTGCACTCACTGCCAATCGCTGCACTCACTGCCAGTCGCTGCACTCACCGCCAGTCGCTGCACTCACCGCCAATCGCTGCACTCACCGCCAATCGCTGCACTCACCGCCAATCGCTGCACTCACTGCCAATCGCTGCACTCACCGCCAATCGCTGCACTCACCGCCAGCCGCTGCACTCACTGCCAGTCGCTGCACTCACTGCCAGTCGTTGCACTCACTGCCAGTCGCTGCACTCACCGCCAATCGATGCACTCACCGCCAATCGCTGCACTCACCGCCAGTCGCTGCACTCACCGCCAGTCGCTGCACTCACTGCCAGTCGCTGCACTCACCGCCAGTCGCTGCACTCACCGCCAGTCGCTGCACTCACTGAAAGTCGCTGCACTCACTGCCAATCGCTGCACTCACTGCCAGTCGCTGCACTCACCGCCAGTCGCTGCACTCACCGCCAGTCGCTGCACTCACCGCCAATCGCTGCACTCACCGCCAATCGCTGCACTCACCGCCAATCGCTGCACTCACCGCCAATCGCTGCACTCACCGCCAGTCGCTGCACTCACCGCCAGTCGCTGCACTCACCGCCAGTCGCTGCACTCACCGCCAGTCGCTGCACTCACCGCCAATCGATGCACTCACCGCCAATCGCTGCACTCACCGCCAGTCGCTGCACTCACCGCCAGTCGCTGCACTCACCGCCAGTCGCTGCACTCACCGCCAGTCGCTGCACTCACCGCCAGTCGCTGCACTCACTGAAAGTCGCTGCACTCACTGCCAATCGCTGCACTCACTGCCAGTCGCTGCACTCACCGCCAGTCGCTGCACTCACCGCCAGTCGCTGCACTCACCGCCAATCGCTGCACTCACCGCCAATCGCTGCACTCACCGCCAATCGCTGCACTCACCGCCAATCGCTGCACTCACCGCCAGTCGCTGCACTCACCGCCAGTCGCTGCACTCACCGCCAGTCGCTGCACTCACCGCCAGTCGCTGCACTCACCGCCAATCGATGCACTCACCGCCAATCGCTGCACTCACCGCCAGTCGCTGCACTCACCGCCAGTCGCTGCACTCACCGCCAGTCGCTGCACTCACCGCCAGTCGCTGCACTCACCGCCAGTCGCTGCACTCACCGCCAGTCGCTGCACTCACCGCCAGTCGCTGCACTCACTGCCAGTCGTTGCACTCACTGCCAGTCGCTGCACTCACCGCCAGTCGCTGCACTCACCGCCAGTCGCTGCACTCACCGCCAATCGCTGCACTCACCGCCAGTCGCTGCACTCACTGCCAGTCGCTGCACTCAATGCCTATCGCTGCACTCACCGCCAATCGCTGCACTCACTGCCAGTCGTTGCACTCACTGCCAGTCGCTGCACTCACCGCCAGTCGCTGCACTCACCGCCAGTCGCTGCACTCACCGCCAATCGCTGCACTCACCGCCAGTCGCTGCACTCACCGCCAGCCGTTGCACTCACTGCCAGTCGCTGCACTCACTGCCAGTCGTTGCACTCACTGCCAGTCGCTGCACTCACCGCCAATCGATGCACTCACCGCCAATCGCTGCACTCACCGCCAGTCGCTGCACTCACCGCCAGTCGCTGCACTCACCGCCAGTCGCTGCACTCACCGCCAGTCGCTGCACTCACTGCCAGTCGCTGCACTCACTGCCAGTCGCTGCACTCACCGCCAATCGCTGCACTCACTGCCAGTCGCTGCACTCACCGCCAGTCGCTGCACTCACCGCCAGTCGCTGCACTCACCGCCAGTCGCTGCACTCACCGCCAGTCGCTGCACTCACCGCCAATCGCTGCACTCACCGCCAATCGCTGCACTCACCGCCAATCGCTGCACTCACCGCCAATCGCTGCACTCACCGCCAATCGCTGCACTCACCGCCAGTCGCTGCACTCACCGCCAGTCGCTGCACTCACCGCCAGTCGCTGCACTCACCGCCAGTCGCTGCACTCACCGCCAGTCGCTGCACTCACCGCGAGTCGCTGCACTCACTGCCAGTCGCTGCACTCACTCCCAATCGCTGCACTCACTGCCAGTCGTTGCACTCACTGCCAGTCGCTGCACTCACCGCCAGTCGCTGCACTCACCGCCAATCGCTGCACTCACCGCCAGTCGCTGCACTCACTGCCAGTCGCTGCACTCAATGCCTATCGCTGCACTCACCGCCAATCGCTGCACTCACTGCCAGTCGCTGCACTCACTGCCAGTCGCTGCACTCACTGCCAATCGCTGCACTCACTGCCAGTCGCTGCATCACCGCCAGTCGCTGCACTCACCGCCAATCGCTGCACTCACCGCCAATCGCTGCACTCACCGCCAATCGCTGCACTCACTGCCAATCGCTGCACTCACCGCCAATCGCTGCACTCACCGCCAGTCGCTGCACTCACCGCCAGTCGCTGCACTCACTGCCAGTCGCTGCACTCACTGCCAGTCGTTGCACTCACTGCCAGTCGCTGCACTCACCGCCAATCGATGCACTCACCGCCAATCGCTGCACTCACCGCCAGTCGCTGCACTCACCGCCAGTCGCTGCACTCACTGCCAGTCGCTGCACTCACTGCCAGTCGCTGCACTCACTGCCAATCCCTGCACTCACCGCCAATCGCTGCACGAGGGCGTCTCTCTCCCGCTCCCGCTGCACCAACATCTCTGGATCCATCCCCACCGCACTCCCCCCGTCCCCGCTCCCCCTTCCCCCCGCCTCCACGAGCTCGCGGATCTGGCGCTGCAGCACGCTGACGTGGCATGCCAGCTGGCCCTCCTTGTGGCGGAGCGCCGCCACGTGGTGGGCGGCCTCCTCCGGTGGCATCTGCAGCAGCTGCTGCGACCTCCTCTCCACCGATACCGCCTGGGGCGATGGGGGCGCATGGGAGGGCGGGAGGGGGAAAAGGGGTGTGAGAGGAGGTGAGGAGCGAGGTCCGGAAGGGGCGAGCGAGGAGCCACTCTGACTCTCCCACCCAAACAGCAGCAACGAAGTCAGCCAGGAAGATTTGCGGTGTGGACTTGTGTGTCACGAGTCATCTTGAAGCTCTTTTCATACGACCCAATCCCATCACCACACCCCCCCCCTCCTCTCCACCTGAGCAGCGGGGGTGGCGGCCTCGGCACCAACGCGCGCGACATCCGGCCGGTAGGTGCGCATCTCGCCGTCCAGGAAGCCCTTGGAGAGCACACGCGACAGCAGCTCGTCCACTGCCGCGTTGGACGGCGCACACACCAGCATGCGCGGCTTGCGTGCCACGCGCACCTGCCGCCGCGGGGCCAGCTGATCCATGCTCTCCAGCAGATCCTCTATGCTGCCCCCTCCCGAAACTACCGCCTCCGCTGAACCGGCACCTTCCGAGCCGGCACCTGCCGACGGTGGGTCGTCGGGTAGGAAAGTGGCGGAGGCGGCGGGGGCGAGCTTGGCGAGGAGCGAGTGGTAGTAGCGCTGGTAGTGCACGAGGTGGATGGCGTTGAGCATGCCCCACACCGTATGCGTCTTCCCCGTCCCCGGCGGCCCCTGCACCAGCGTGAACGGCCACCCGCCCTTGCTGCTGCCCCCCGCACCTCCCGACCCCGACCGGCTGGAGGCAGCAGTGCCGGCTGCACTGGCAGGCGCAGCGGGCGTGTGGGCGGCGGTGTGGGCGGCGGCCCAGTGGATGGCCTGCAGCTGCGGCGCGTTGAAGGAGGCCTGCAGGTGCGCACAGAAGGCGGGCGGGAAGACGGCGGAGAGGTCCGGCGGCATCTCGGTGACGTAGTCTGGGAAGAGGTGCGGGCCCGGGCGCAGCACGGCCTCCAGCATCTGACGGGGGGGAGGGGAAGGGGGGGTTGGAGGGAAGGATGGATGGAGGGAGGCGGCAGCTGGCTGACATAGTTGGGGAAGAGATGTGGGCCTGCCTTTCAACTCTGCTGGTGATGTGGCTGAAAGGCCTGGATGCAGCACCGCCTCTAGCATCTGAAGAAGGGGGGGGATGGTTGAGGGCAGGAGGGAGGGACAGGGGAACCAAGGACAATGAAGGCGAAATTATTCGGTCAATGGTGTGGGGAGGAGGGCTGAGAACAAGACCATGCGGTGGGCAGTGCGCATGGCAGTGGGTTTGATGAAACACATGAAGTGGAAGTGGGAGGAAGGAAGATGTGTGGAGGAGTAGAAATCAAAATCGAGAACAGAGTGCATGCAGGCAATGAGTCGATCCGAGATGACGAACTATCGCAACACGAGGTGCGTATGCCTGCAGATGCACACACCTGGGGCTACACATGCGCCACCTCACCTCACCTCACCGCACCTCACCGCACCTCACCTCACCGCACCTCACCTCACCTGGGGCTGCAGGTGCGCCACGGAGTGCAGGGAGGAGAACTCCCTCTGCGCCGTCGTCAGCGAGGTCACTGGCATGAAGGTGCACGGAAGGTTCCTGCTCTTGACCTCATTGAGGAGAGACACAGGCTCGCTGACAGGGGGAGGCGCAAGGGGTGTGGGGAGAGGCATGCATGGGGCAAGGGAATGTGAAAAGGTATGATGGCGGCAGGACAGCACATGCGGGGGCCAGGGCTACATACTCGGGCGGCAGGGCTACATACTCGGGCGGCAGGGCTACATACTCGGGCGGCAGGGCGACATACTCGGGCGGCAGGGCGGACTCGTGGAAGGTAAAAATGAAGGTGGCCCGGGCGGCACCGCGGTCGTCCTGCATGGGCTCGTAGCAGCGCCGCCCGATGCCAGCTATGCGCAGCTGCTGGGGTGGCTGTAGTGGTGATGAGCGTGATTGGTCTGCATGGCGGAGTGAGTGGCGGGCAGAGTGGAGAGGATGAAGGCTTGTGAGGGGCGCAGAGAGGAAGGGAAGGGAGTCATGTCAAGAACAGCAACGAGAGGACGAGCATGGGCATGTGCATGGGCATGTAATTGGGCATGGGCATGAGACTATGGGCATGGGAGTATGGGCATGGGAGTATGGGCATGGGAGTATGGGCATGGGAGTATGGGCATGGGAGTATGGGCATGGGAGTATGGGCATGGGAGTATGGGCATGGGAGTATGGGCATGGGAGTATGGGCATGGGAGTATGGGCATGGGAGCATGGGCATGGGAGTATGGGCATGGGAGTATGGGCATGGATGGGAGTACGGGCATGGGAGTATGGGCATGGGAGTATGGGCATGGGAGTATGGCCATGGATGGGATTATGGGCATGGGAGTATGGCCATGGATGGGAGTATGGGCATGAGCCGTCATCACTCCCACCATCATCTCTGGCTGCTGGCCGTGCAGTGGACAGCACAGCCACGTCACCATCCTTCCACTCGCCCTCCTTCCACCCCGCCCGCCGCCCCCCCTGCTGCTGCTGCTGCTCGCCGAGCAGCTGTAGCAGCATCTCGTGCCAGCCTGGGGTGGGGAGGGTGGTGGCGCCGCAACGTGTGCTTTGAGCGGCTCAGGACTCAACTCAAGGCGGGAAGAAAGGTGGTGCACGTGGTGGCGCGCGGTGGGAGGTGGTGTGAACAGCAAAGCGCACTGAGAGGCGAAAGGAAAGAGGCAAGAGCAGAGGGTGAGGGTGTGTGCAAGGCGAGGCGAGTGGAGCAGCAGGGGGGCAGAGGAAGGGGGGAGGGGACGGGAGTCACCTCGGTGGGTGGCCTCCAGCGACGCCACGCGCACTGCCACGCCCGCGCTGCTTCCCCCTGCGCGCCCGCCGCCCCCCTCGCCGCCGTCCACCTCCTCCCAGCTGCTCGCCACCTGGGCGCGCGCCTCCTCAAACAGCAGCGGCTCAAACGCCCCCACATACTCCTCCACCGATCCAAACCGCTCTGGTAGCTTCAGCGGAGGCGTGGCGGGCTGTGTGGCGTCTGCGTCCGCCGCCCCTGCTGCTGCTGACGTGGCGCCAGCTGTCCCCCCCGCGCCCCACAGCCTGTAGCTCGTCGCCTCGCGCTGCAGCCGCTCCAGCGACGCGTCACCCGCCCACCCCCTTGCTGCCGCGCTGCCCCCGCCCATCCCGGAACCGCCCCGCGCACCCGCTACCCCCGCTCTCCGCGCGTCCTCGCTCGCCCCCTTCCTTCCGCCTACCCCTCTTCCGTTCCCCCTACCCCCCACGCCCGTCGGTGGCCCGCTCCTCGCGCGCGTCTCCGCGCTCAGCGCCGCCTGTCGCGGCCATTCCCCTCGCTCAAGCCCACCCGCTTCGCCCGTGGGGCCTCCCCCGTCCACGGAGACCTCCGCGGCTGGCGGCGAGCTCAGATTCGCATTCCGCTCGCCGCCACTCGCACGGCCGAGAGAACGACCCGCGGAAGTCCCTCCGCGGCCGATTCCGCCACTGCCGGCTTCCCCCGTGCGGCTGGCCTGGCGGAGCGACTCGCCCACCTCCAGCATCACCGTCTTCCGCGAGGGCTCCGCGCGATAGCGCTTGCCCGCCGACATGGCGGGCGAGACGGATGGCTGGGTTTGGTGGGCGGAGGTGAGCAAGTCAAGGTAGATCCGCGCCTAGTAGATGTTGGGAGAGAACTAGTCGAAAGCAGCCAGAATACGACAAACACAAATGTATGGACTGACAGCGCGTATTCTTATATGGGATGGTGTTTTGCGACATGCAGGTCCAAATGTTCAATTCATGATTTTTCAAACAAAAAGACTGTTTCAGTAAATTAATAAAATAATGTTTGGGTTGAGTGGACGTGGATGTCAATTCATATCGGTGATGCAACCGGTGAAAGATTTCTTTGCCTAATTCCTTACTAGGTCACTCCATGCGCGTACAACTCGACGTTTGGAAGACCAGGCTCAGTCCAATGCCCTCGTCTCCAAGACGTACCCCGCGTCGCCTTCGGCAGGGCCCAAAATTGAAGGGTAAAATGCCCTGATTGCCCTTACTATGGGCCGATTTTCAGAGATTGCCCTGATTTTGTAAGTGTGTTCTTCGTACTCCCCTTTCTTCAAAAGTGTACTTTTTTTTTACCCTTCGAATCAGTACTTCAAAGCATTCATCCTGTATAGAAAAGGTGCCGTGCAAAACACCCTTACACCGGACCACTAGTACCGCGAGTCTGCTGGATATCTATCCTCCGATACGAGGATTTGATCCCTAGACCTAACCATACTTACCAGCTGAGCCACAACTGCATGTGTAATTAGCTCATCAAACATGATTAGACGTTTTTTCAGGGCACCAAAGATTTTACCCTGCCACAGACAGACTAAATGATCATCTACCCTGAATTTGTTCGGGTATTTTGTTTCTTACCTTAGCAGTTAGGGTAGGCCCGGTTCGGACCCTGATTTCCCAGGGTGGCCAAAAACCAATTTTGGGCCTTGGCCTTCGGGCTTTGGCAACCCTGAACCAGCACCCAACCATCGTAACCCCACGTAGCCCACCTAACTAGACTTTTGGTTCTATCTGTGCGAGGTTTCATTATTCATTCATTAGTTGTAATCACTTCTACGAGAATGCATTCTATACACTCTTCTATCACAACTCAGAATACTTGGCATCGGAACTACATTCCTATGCTACCCTCGTGATAGACTTGGCGGGCTGCAAAGCGGTCGATCTCTGAAACAGATACCGTATTTAACCGGCTAAGAAACCCCCCCAAAATTATAGACCCCCAGGTCGTTAAATGGGGGGGGGGTCTAATGCTATCTCCACTTCCGTATTAGACCCCCCTTTTTGGATTGCATTCAGGATTAAACCCTCCCCCCCCTCCCCCCTCCCCTTCCCCCCCATTTGTGGTTTGGTTTGGGGAACTTCTTGTTTGTTGCAAATTACCATACAATAATTACCTAGCAAACACTTTCCCCAGCTCTCATCTCCCCAGTTATGAAGAGGGTTCTAGGGGGATACGGTACTCAGGATACTGCACTGCTTCCTACTCATAATAAGGGACTGCTACCTACTCAAGTTAATGGACTGCCCCTATGAGGGCTTGTTCTACACGCCCTCGATAAAAGGGGCGTATGCGGTAGGGTCTGTGAGAATAAGCGAACAGGAATGAATGAACTAGCAGTGAAATGAGTACAAGTAGGAAACCCTAGAATTGTGTACCCCCTATAGGCTAACCCACTGTAGCCTACACAAGCAGAACATATCTAATGTTTGACACACCCCCATAGGCAAAGTGGGGGAGAACAAGGGGTCACAAGACCAGTCAAGCAAAGCAAAGCAAGCTCAGGGTGGATCACAAAGTCACCACACAGTCCGAGCACAAGAGCAGGGCCAGAGGCCAGTTCACATGCAGGAGTACAGACATATATATAAAACTAGACAAGCAAGAGCAGGTATATATATATGTCACAGTACAAGTGAAGTCAAGAGGAGAGCAAGTGAGGCAAGACAGGCACAAGACCCAGCTGGGTGCAAAAGCGCTGATGGTCACAAGGCGCGAGTGCCTTGGTGAACACATCAGCAGTGTTGGCCTCAGAGGCCACGTACGCAAGTCGCAACTGACCACGCTGCTGCAGCTCACGAGCAAGGAAGTAGCGGAGAGCAATGTGCTTCGTTCTGTGCTCCAAGCGCTGCTCTCGACACAAGGCCAGCATGGCCTTGTTGTCTACGTACAGCACTGGAGGAGAACGAGGCGGCTCTCCAAGGTCAGTCAGCAGGTAGGTGAGCCAGCGAAGCTCCTGTGCAGCCATGGCCCCGGCGTAGATCTCAGCCTCACAACTGGAGCCGAGAACCGAAGACGAGCGAGTAGACCGCCACGAGACAGAGCCGGAACCAAGGCTGAAGGTGTAACCCTGTGACGACCGCTGCGTAGCCTGGTCGTCAGCCCAAGAAGCGTCCGCGTGGCCGGTAAGGACCACTGGACTCCGCCCTCCAAGCACAAGCCCCATGCCCGACGTACTGCACAGGTAGCGCAATACCCTCTTCGCTGCAGCCATGTGCTCTGGTCTGTGTCTCCCAGGAGCAACATAGCGTGCAAGAATGCTCAGAGGGTATGCAAGGTCAGGTCGTGTGCAGGTCATCAGGTACATGAGGCAGCCAACAAGCTCTGCATACGGACCACTCGACTCTACGGACTCATCCGAAGGCAGAGCTGAGAGTGAGTGGCGAGTAGGCAGAGGAGTGGCCTGAGGCGAGGAGTACGTGAAGCCGAAGCGCTGAAGGACCTGCTGCACCATGTGTGACTGAGTCAAGGTAATGGTGCGGCGTGCTCTGTCCCGAGTGATCTGCAAGCCAAGGTAGCTGCGCAGTTCACCCAGGTCTGTGCACGTGTGTCTCTTCAGCAGTTCGGACTTCACGTAGGCGAGTCCAGCAGTGTCCGCTGTGGCAAAGACCAAGTCGTCGACGTACACGAGGATGTAGAACGGCGACAGTGAAGTGTCGGTGCGCAGAAACAGCGACGGGTCAGCAGTAGAAGGAGCAAACCCAAGTGCCGCCAGCGTAGTCCTCAGTGTGTCGTGCCACTCACGCGGTGCCTGGCGGAGACCGTAGACTGGCCGTCGGAGGCTCCACTGGGTGCCAGGAGGGAAAGTCCCAGTGAAGCCAGGTGGACGGCGCAGCCAGATCTCCTCGTGCAGGCTACCCTGCAGGAACGCAGTGCTGAAGTCGAGAGAGTGAAGCTCGTAGTCGCGCTGAGCGGCTATGTGCAGCAGCACCCGAAGAGTGGTCATCTTCGGGGTGGGAGAGAAGGTCTGAAAGTAGTCAACTCCCTGCCGCTGACTGAAGCCACGAGCAACGTACCGCGCTTTGAAGACAGGTGGAGAGCCCGGCGGCCGCTTCACCCGGAAGATCCACATGCCACTGACGATGTTCGCCCCAGGAGGGGGAACTGCGTCAACGTAGGTGCCTGTGGACTTCCAGGAAGCCATCTCTGCATCCATAGCTGCCTGCCACTGAGAGGAGTAGGGACCCTCTACGGCCTCCGCGTAAGAACGCGGAGTCGGGATGTCTAGTGCATCCGGGTCTCCCTCAGGGGCAAGCAGTACAGACGCGAGATGAGGTGAAGCAGCCGCTAGACACTGTAACTCCTCCTGTCTGTCCTCTAGGACGTCCGTGCCAAGAGCACACTCACCCCCGACGGACGGAGGACAGACAGACGCAGACTCAGCAACAAGACCAGCAGCGTAGTCGAGACGACAGCGAGCAGCAAAGTCAACGAGCTCAGCGACTAGAGCAGACGCAGCAGTGGACTCAAAAGAGGGGTCAGTGACGACAGTAGCAAGCAGACGCGTGACAGTAGGACTGGCAGCGCGAAGAGAGTCCGACTCAGGGTCGGCAAGCGCAGGAAGAGAGGACTCAGGAGGAGAAGGCAAAGGGGCACGCAGAGGAGCAGTGGACGGACGCAGAGACATCCGGTGCGTGCCAGGGACAGGAGGAGGACGCTGACGCGAACCGCGACCACTAGCGCGAGTAGCACGAACAGGCGACGCGGGACGAGACGCAGGCTCACGACGCTCAGCAAGACCTCCAGTAGGACCAGTGTAAGGAGAGGGAGCAGGCAGAGGAGAGGAAGGCTCCAACAATGACTGCGACTGGACAGGCTGTGGACACTCTACCGAAGGAGAAAGACCAAGAACCTGCTGTAGGAGCGGAACGAAGTACGGCCGAGGCCGCGTGGCAGCTCCAGACTCAGCAGGGACAGCACCAGCACCCTCAGCGACAGCACCAGCGCCACCAACACCTCCAGCGGCAGGACCTCCAGCAGCACCAGCAGCAGAACCACCGCCAGGACAGACAGCAGTAGTCTCAGCACCAACACCCTCAGCAGCTCCAGCTCCAGTAGGACCCGTAGGCCCAGCAGCTCCGGGACCGGCAGCACCAGCACCCTCGACGGTCGACGAAGCTCCAGCTCCAGCAGCACTCCTCCAGCGGCGAGCAAACCACTCACGCAGCTCCTGGGGAGAGAGGGGCTCCCGGCGAGACGCAGCAGCAGGAGAAACCCCAGGCTCAGCAGCTCCAGACTCAGCACCCCCAGGCACAGCCGCTCCAGACTCAGCACCTCCAGGCTCAGCAGCTCCAGACTCAGCACCCCCAGACTCATTAGCTCCAGCTCCAGTAGGACCCGCAGGCCCAGCAGCTCCGGGACCGGCAGCACCCTCAGCAGGCGAAGAAGCTCCAGCTCCAGCAGCACGCCTCCAGCGGCGAGCAAACCACTCGCGCAGCTCCTGTGGAGAGAGCGGCTCCCGCCGAGACGGAAGAACCGGAGAGCCCCCAGGTCCAGCAGGCGCAGGCTCTGCACCTCCAGGCCCAGCACCCCCAGGCTCAGCAGCTCCTGACGTAGCACCCTCCGGCTCAGCACCCCCCGGCTCAGCACCCCCAGACTCAGCACCCCCCGGCCTCGCACCCCCAGGCTCAGCACCCCCAGGCTCAGCACCCCCAGCAGCAGCACCCCCAGGCTCAGCACCCACAGCAGGACCAGACTCAGCAGCAACCTCGACTGGCTCGACCGTGTCTACCTGGGACACACCTGAAGGGGCAGGAACCTGAGGGGGGAGGGGGTCTACCGGGGGGGGAACTGGTACCAGGAAGTCCGGTGGGGGGGGAAGGGAAGGAGTACGGTAGGGGAAGAGGCAGTAGAAGGGGACTGACTCGTCGAACGTGACGTCCTGGGAGGACAGAACACGACGAGAGGAGGGGTGGTAGAACTGCCACCCTGGAGCGTCAGGGGGGAAGCCAAGGAAGACACAGGGAGCAGCACGGGGGGACAGCTTGTCCGCAGACAAGTCGCGGACAAACGCCCGAGATCCCCAGACACGGAACGCAGACGCATCGCCAACCTTCCCCGTCCACAGTAACACTGGGGACATCGCGGGCCGAGAGACCCTCGGGTGAAGGTTGAGCTGATGCGCCGCGTACCGAACCGCAAACGGCCACAGAAAATGGGGGGCAGCCGCATGCATCATGGACGTACGAGCGACATCCATGACCATGCCAATGCGGCGCTCAGCAATCCCATTTTGCTGTGGAGAGTCCGGAAGCGTGAAGGTCTGGCGGATCCCCTGTGCACGACAGTAGTCTCGCAGAAGGCGAGAGGAGAACTCCCCACCTCGGTCAGAGTGCAGACGCAGAACAGGAAAGTCCGAGCCGAAGCTCCTCCTGAGCTGGAGACGAGCCTCGCGGATCCAGTCGATCAGCACCTCAGTGACAGCACCCTTGCTGCGCAAGGGGAAGACTGAGGTGTAACGCGAGTAGTCGTCAACCACCAACAGGAAGTAGCGCTCGTGACCCTGCCCACGGACGGGGGCCGGGCCCCACACGTCCATGTGAAGCGTCTGCAGAGGAGCCTCTGTCGGGGGAAACTGGGAGGAGTGAGGAGCAGCCCTGAGGCGCCCCTCGACACAGGGGACACAGGAAGGTCCTGGTCCCGAAGGAAGGGGAGGGAGAGACTGGGGAAGACCAGAGACAAGGACACGGGAAGCCATGCCCCGAAGACGGGGCAAGGAGGGGTGGCCTAGACGGTGGTGCCACAGAAGAGTCTCGTGAGACAGGAGGCGACACGAACAGGGGGCAGACTCAGGACCAGACCTGGACGCAGCAGCAAACACCTGACCCGACGCTGCTACCTGACCGGACGCGGGGACAGGAGGAGACTCAGTGGTCAGGGTGTAGAGGCTCGACCCCGGCCGACGCGAGAACGTGGCCAGGTGCCGGCCTGTGCGTGCGTCCGTGCAGTGGGTCACCCGCTGACTCGCAGGAGTGAACTGGTGAACCCCCGCATCCTGTAGGTCTGCACCACTCACCAAGTTCGTCGAGAACGAGGGGAGGTACAGTCCAGACAGGGTGCCCGAGGGGGCAGCCGGACACGGGAGGACAGTGGAGAAGTGAGCGAGGACAGGACCCCCAGAGGGGTCAGCCAGGGAGACTGCAACCGGCCGACCAAGCGGCGTGAGTGTGGTGCGGTCCCGAAAGAAGGAGCGAGAAGCCCCAGAGTCAAGTGTAAAGGTGAGGGAGGCCGAAGCCAACGCGGTACCTGAGAGCGCAGCCTCACCCGCACCTGAGGAAGCAGACTCACTAGCACCTAGAGCAGCAGCCGCACCTGTACCTGGAGCAGGAGACTCACTAGCACCCAGAGCAGCAGCCTCACCAGTAGCTAGAGCAGCAGGTCCTATACCTGGGTCAGGCGGGACGCACAGGTGACCGGCACGGTCAGCACTAGTAGGCAATGCATACATGGCAGTGAGAATAGCATCATAGTCAAGAGCATATATATCTACCCTCTGCCTAAGCAACTCCACCCAGTCGGGAAGCTCAGCCTCGTCGCCAAACACGGTACGCCAGGCGTCGCTCAGACGGGCGAAGCAGCTGGACGGTGTATGACTACGTGTCCCACAAGGCTGACCAGTCCGAGTACCAGTGCGAATCACGTAAGAGCAGCGAACAGCACTGAGAGACCCTCCACTCTGAGCGTACCACTCACGAAGCTGGCGAGGCGTGAGAGACACGCGAGAGGGTCGCGGGAGCTGCATCTGGCCGCCACCACGAGTAGAAGCAGCAGGAGTGGAAGTAGGAGTAGCGTCGCCACCCCTACAGCCCCAACCAGCGTACCACTCACGCAGCTGCTGGGGCGTGAGGGACTCACGCCGGCGTCGCTGGGGCTGCATTTGGCTCCGCAAGTAGAAGCAGGAGCAGGACTAGCAGCAGGGAGGCAGGCAGCCAGGCAAGCCAAAAGGCAGGCAGGCAGGCAAGCAGGCGACGCGCAGCGTGCTAGCAGGGCAAGAGCTCACCAGTGGTGGGAAGAGTAGGCTCGGCGACTCAGCGGCTCGGCAGCTCGGCGGCTCGGCGGCTCGGGCGACTCGGGCGGCTCGGCGGCAAGGCGGCTCGGCAGCAACTGCAGCTCAGCAGCTCGGTGACTCGGCGGCTCGGCGGCAGGGCGGCTCGGCAGCAACTGCAGCTTAGCAACTCAGCGACCCGGCGGCTCGGCGGCAGGGCGGCTCGGCTGCTGGGCGGCTCGGGTGCAGGGCGGCTCGGCGGTGGGGCGGCTCGGCTACTGCAGGTGAGCGGCTCGGCTGCTGCAGTGGGAGATGAAGGAGGAGGAGAAGCAGGGGAGGCCACACACCTGCCACCCCTCTGCTGGCCTCTCAAGTCCCCTCAGGTCGCCTCGACAGGCGACGGGAAAAGGGGGGGTGGGTGGTGGGGGGCCGGTAGGTGCAGCGGCGGGGCCAGCAGGTGCAGTTGCGGGGCCGGTAGAAGGGGACGGCAGGAGCCGTCAGGAGGGGACGGCAGGAGCCGTCAGGAGGGGACGGCAGGAGCCGTCAGGAGGGGACGGCGGGGCCGTCACGAAGGGACGGCGGGGCCGTCAGGAGGTGACCGGGCCGCGACGGGGGCAGGCGGCGGGGCCGCGTAAGGGCCTGGGCGGGGCCGCGACAGAGCCGTCGGCGGGGCCGCGTGAAAGCCGGGGCGGGGCCGCGTAGAAGCCGGGGCGGGGCCGCGCGAGAGCAGGTGGCGGGGCCGCGAAGGAGCCGGGGCGGGGCCGCGTGAGAGCAGGCGGCGGAGCCGCGTAAGGGCCTGGGCGGGGCCGCGACAAAGCCGTCGGCGGGGCCGCGTGAAAGCCGGGGCGGGGCCGCGTAGAAGCCGGGGCGGGGCCGCGCGAGAGCAGGCGGCGGGGCCGCGAAGGAGCCGGGGCGGGGCCGCGTGAGAGCAGGCGGCGGGGCCGCGACAGAGAGGGCGGCGGGGCCGCGTCAGTGAAGGCGGCGGGGCCGCAGGGGAAATGGCGACCCGAGGGGTCGCTAAAAAAAGATCGCGCCTCGGGGGGCGCTTCGGTGGGCCCAAGAAAAAACGGTCCGTAGAAGGACCCGCTCTATACCATGTGAGAATAAGCGAACAGGAATGAATGAACTAGCAGTGAAATGAGTACAAGTAGGAAACCCTAGAATTGTGTACCCCCTATAGGCTAACCCACTGTAGCCTACACAAGCAGAACATATCTAATGTTTGACAGGGTCATCTTCATCCTCCCGCCACCGGCACTCTTCCTCAAACTCATCAACTCCCTCCTCCTCTTTTGCCGCACCCTCTAGCTCCTCCTCATCAGCCTCTATCTCCTCGGCACCCTCTGTCTCCTCACCGTTTGCTGGGAGACGAGACATGGTGCTGTTGTCCCCAGCCCACCCCATAGGGTCCGCATTGTCCGACACATCCACCTCACTGCCCGACTTGAGGTGTCCAAGAGTGAGATGGTCGTGTGAGCCATCGATTGCATTCGACAGGCCACATGTTTTGAATGAATTTGCAACTAGAGCAGTGGGAATAGACTCCCACACCTCTGCCACTCACCTAAGTGTCAAATTATAATGTTGTGTAGGCTATAGTGGGGTAGCTTATATGGGCTACACATTTCTAGGGTTGCATATTTGTATCACTTTCGTTCCTTAGTCAATCATTCTCGTTTCAGTTTTCTCATGGTATCGAGCAGGTTCCCTAGTGGGAACTGTGCCTAGGGCCCACCACATCGAGTTTTTTTTTTTCCTGCCCGGAGCGCGCTCAGCCCGGGTCGCGCTCCTCTCTCTCACTGCGTCGAGCCGCCCTAGCGGCCCCGTCACCCTAGCGGCCCCGTCGCCCTAGCGGCCCCATCGTCCTAGCGGCCCCGTCGCCTAGCCCTACGGCCCCGTCGCCTCGCCCTACGGCCCCGGCGCCGCCCTGTCCCGGCCCCGCCGCCCTTCGCTGCGGCCCCGCCGCCCTTCGCTGCGGCCCTGCCGCCCTTCACTACAGCCCCGCCGCCCTTCGCTGCGGCCCCGCCGCCCTTCGCTGCGGCCCCGCCGCCCTTCGCTGCGGCCCCGCCGCCCTTCGCTGCGGCCCCGCCGCCCTTCACTGCGGCCCCGCCGCCCTTCCCTAAGGCCCCGCCGCCCTTCGCTGCGGCCCCGCAACCCTTCGCTGCAGCCCCGCCGCCCTTTGCTGCGGCCGCGCCGCCCTTCGCTGCGGTCCCGCCGCCCTTCGCTACGGCCCCGCCGCCCCTCTCGCTGCGGCCCCGCCGCCTACCCTGCGGCTCCGCCGCCCTTCGCTGCGGCCCCGCCGCCCCTCTCGCTGCGGCCCCGCCGCCTACCTTGCGGCTCTGCCGCCCTTTGCTGCGGCCCCGCTGCCCCTCTCGCTACGGCCCCGCCGCCCCTCTCGCTGCGGCCCCGCCGCCTACCTTGCGGCCCCGCCGCCATTCGCTGCGGCCCCGCCGCCCTTCGCTGCGGCCCCGCCGCCCTTCACTACGGCCCCGCCGCCCTACCGAGCCGCCCGAGCCGCCCGAGCCGCCCAAGCCGCCCGAGCCGTCCGTTCCGCCCGAGCCGCCCGAGCCGACCGAACCGCCCGAGCCGCCCGAGCCGCCCGAGCCGCCCGAGCCGCCCGAGCCGCCTGAGCCGCAGAGGAGCCGAGCCGCTGGTGCCGCCGAGCCGTAGTTGCTGCTGAGCCGCCCGAGTCGCCCGAGCTGCCGTGTTGACGTGCTGCTGTGCTGCCGAGCTGCCCGAACCGCCCTGTCTGGTGAGAGCAGCGCTTCTGTCACCGCACTGCCCCTGTCCTACAGTTAGCACTACTAGCCTACTGCTGTCATGGCCACCCCCAGTGTTCTCGCTTTTGACGCTAACGGTTGGGCCATTGACTTTGAGGTCTGGGTAGATGACCTGCAGCTTTTCCTATAGTGCGATAGGGCAGACGGTCTCTCCCTCTTTGACCTCACCTCTGGTGCCTCCCCTGCCCCTGCTGCCGATGCCGATGCCACTGTTCGCTCCCAGTGGGCCACTCGCGATGCTGCTGCACGTCTTGCTGTGCGTCGCCACCTGCCTACCACTGAGCGCGCACACTTTAGTCAGTACAAGAGTGCTCAGACCTTGTACGACGCCGTAGTTGCGCGCTACTCTTCCCCTGCCACTGCTGCACTGAGCCGCCTCATGCTGCCATACCTCTTCCCTGACCTTCCTGCCTTTCCCACAGTCGCTGACCTCATTACGCACCTCCGCACTAGTGACACTCGCTACCGCGCTGCGCTTTCTGCTGAGTTCTGCGCCAAGAACCCCCCCCCATGTACATCACTCTCTATTATATAGTCACCCGCCTCCCTGACTCCCTTCGTGTAGTCAGGGACCACTTCCTCTCGGTCTGTCCCACAACTCTCACTGTTGACCTCCTAGAGAAGGCCCTCCTAGCAGCAGAGAAGAGCATAGTCGCTGTAGGAGCCTCTCGTGGTGACCCTCGCACCCCCATCTTTGAGGGGTGTTCCCCTTCCCCCCCTTTGCCCTCTATCGCCTCTGCTGTTGCGGCCGACCTTGTTGGTCTTGAGTCGGTCGGTGCGGCGTGTGCCCCTAGCGGGAGACGCCGCTCTGGCAAGGGCAAAGGGGGCAAGGGCGCGGGTGGAGCTAGCAGGGGTGGCGGAGGTGGCGGTGGAGGCGGCGGAGGGAGTGGGGGTGGCGGTGGGAGTGGTGGCAGGGGTGGAGGTGTCGGTGGCAGCAGTGGAGGCGGAGGCGGCGGAGGCGGAAGCGGTGGGAGCGGAGGCGGCGGTGGTGGCGGAGGTGGAGGAGGCGGTGGTGGAGGAGGTGGAGCTGGTCGGGGTGGCGCTTCGCAGCGGAGCGGCTCTGAAGGTGGTCAGCGCCAGCAGCAGCAGCAGCAGCGTTCTCGGGACATCCCCCCCCCTCAGCAGCTCCGTGAGTGGTACGTTGCGGGTCAGCGTGGTGGGGGTTTTGGTCCGTGCACCTACGTCCTTTGCACCGGCGACCGCGCGGGTGAGCAGTGTGGGGGTGCCCACTCCACCAAGCGCTGCTTTGGCCGCCTGACGGACGCTTGGCGTCACCAGTTCCCGGAGGCCGCTGAGATCCCCCGCTAGGGAGAGCTGTCTAGGGCAGGTGTAGCTATCTTTGATCTTGACTTTGATGCTATTCTTGGTGCCATGTATGCTGTGACTTATAGTGACGAGGGTGACTGTTACCGGTGTTTCCCGCCCGATCCGGGCATTGGAACTGCTGCTCTAGGTGCTGGTGAGGCTGCTGCTCTAGGTGCTAGTGCGGCTGTTGCTCTAGGTGCCAGTGCGTCTGCGTCCTCAAGTACTGGTGAGTCTGCGCTCTCAGGTACCGCGTCGGCTTCGGCCTCCCTCACCTTCACACTTGACTCAGGGGCTTCTCGCTCCTTCTTTCGAGACCACACCACACTCACGCCGCTTGGTCGGCCGGTTGCAGTCTCCCTGGCAGACCCCTCTGGGAGTTCTGTCCTCTCTCACTTCTCCACTGTCCTCCCGTGTCCGGCTGCCCCCTCTGGCACCTTGTCTGGTCTTTACCTCCCCTCGTTCTCTACGAACTTGGTGAGTGGTGCTGACTTGCAGGATGCGGGGGTTCACCAGTTTACTCCTGCGAGTCAGCGGGTGACCCACTGCTCGGACGCTCGCACAGGCCGGCACCTGGCCACGTTTACGCGTCGGCCGGGGTCGAGCCTCTACACCCTGACCACTGAGTCTCCTCCTGTCCCTGCGTCTGGTCAGGTAGTTGCGTCGGGTCAGGTGTTTGCTGCAGCGTCCAGGTCTGGTCCTGAGTCTGCCCCCTGCTCGTGTCGCCTCCTGTCTCACGAGACTCTCTTGTGGCACCACCGTCTTGGTCACCCCTCCCTGCCTCGTCTACGAGGCATGGCTTCCCGTGTCCTTGTCTCTGGTCTTCCCCGGTCCCTCCCTCCCCTTCCTTCGGGGCCTGGTCCTTCCTGTGTCCCCTGTGTTGAGGGGCGGCTACGGGCTGCTCCTCACTCCTCTACGTTTCCCCCGAAAAAGGCCCCGCTGCAGACGCTTCACATGAATGTGTGGGGCCCGGCCCGCGTCCGTGGACAGGGTCACGAGCGCTACTTTCTGCTGGTGGTTGACGACTACTCGCGTTACACCACAGTCTTCCCCTTGCGCAGAAAGGGCGATGTCACTGAGGTGTTGATCGACTGGATCCGCGCAGCTCGTCTTCAGCTCACGAGGAGCTTCGGCTCGGACTTTCCTGTTCTGCGTCTGCACTCTAACAGAGGCGGAGAGTTCTCCTCTGGCCTTCTGCGAGCCTACTGTCGTGCACGAGGTATCCGCAAGACCTTCACGCTTCCGGACTCTCCACAGCAAAATGGGATTGCTGAGCGCCGCATTGGCATGGTCATGGACGTCGCTCGTACGTCCATGATGCATACGGCTGCCCCCCATTTTCTGTGGCCGTTTGCGGTTAGGTACGCGGCGCATCAGATCAACCTTCACCCCAGGGTCTCCAGGCCGGAGACCTCCCCAGCTTTGCTGTGGACGGGGAAGGTAGGAGATGCGTCTGCGTTCCGTGTCTAGGGATCTCGGGCGTTTGTCCACGACTTGTCTGCGGACAAGCTGTCCCCTCGTGCTGCTCCTTGTGTCTTCCTTGGCTTCCCCCCTGACGCGCTAGGGTGGCAGTTCTACCACCCCACCTCTCGTCGTGTTCTGTTCTCTCAAGACGTCACGTTTGACGAGTCGGTCCCCTAGTACCGCCTCTTCCCCTACCGCACTCCTTCCCTCCCCCCGCCACCACTCTTCCTTGTGCCAGGTCCCCCCCCGGTAGACCCCCTCCCCCCTCAGGGTCCTGCCCCTTCAGGTGTGTCCCAGGTAGACGCGGTCGAGCCGGTCGAGGTTACTAGTGACTCTGGGGCTGCTCTGGGTGCATAGCCTGGGGGTGCTGACTCCGGGGGTGCTTCGCGGGTGGGTACTACGCCTGGGGGTGCTGGGCCTTCGGGTGGTACTGATGGGGGTGCTGAGCTTGGGGGTGCTACGCCTGGGGGTGCTGAGCCTAGGGGTGCTACGCCTGGGGGTACTCAGCCTGGAGGTCCTACGTCTGGAGGTGCTGAGCCTGGGGGTGCCACGTCTGGAGCTGCTGAGCCTAGGGGTGCGGAGCCGGCGGCCGATGGGCCTGCTCGTGTGGCGTCTGGCGGTGCTGGGCCTGGAGGTTCTCCAGGTGCTTTGCCTTGACGGGAGCCACTCTCTCCACAGGAGCTGTGTGAGTGGTTTGCCCGGCGCTGGAGGCGTACTGCTGGAGCTTCTTCGGCTGCTGAGGGTGCTGGTGCCGTCGTTCCCGGAGGTGCTCGTGCCGCGAGTACTGAAGCTGCTGGGCCTGCGGGTTCGCCTGGATCTGGAGCTGCTGAGGGTGTTGGCGCTGAGGCTACTGCTGTCTGTCCTGGAGACGGTTCTGCTGGGGGTGCTGCTGGTCCTGCTGGAGGTCCTGCAGCTGGCGGTGGTGTTGGCGCTGGTGCTGTCCCTGCTGTGTCTCGAGTCGCCGCGCGGCCTCGGCCGTACTTCGTTCCGCTCCTTCAGCAGGTTCTTGGTCTTTCTCCTCCCTTAGAATGTCAACCGCCTGTCTAGTCCCAGTCACAGCTTCCGCCGGCCTCCCCACTGCCTGCTCCTTCACCCTACACTGGTCCTACTGGAGGTCTTGCTGAGCGTCGTGAGCCTGCGTCTCGTCCTGCGTCGCCTGTTCGTGCTGCTCGCACTAGTGGTCGCGGTTCGCGTCAGCGCCCTCCTCCTTTCCCTAGCACGCACCGGATGTCTCTGCATCCGTCCACTGCTCCTCTACGTGCCCCCTTGCCTTCTCCTCCTGTGTCCTCTCTTCCTGCACTTGCCGACCCGGAGTCGGACTCTCTTCGTGCTGCCAGTCCTACTATGACGCGTCTCCTTGCTACTGTCGTCACTGACCCCTCCTTTGATTCCACTGCTGCGTCTGCTCTTGTTGCTGAGCTCGTCGACTTTGCTGCTCGCTGTCGTCTAGACTACGCTGCTAGTCTTGTTGCTGAGTCTGCGTCTGTCTGTCGTCCGTCCGTCGGGGGTGAGTGTGCTCTTGGCACGGACGTCCTTGAGGACAGGCAGGAGGAGTTCCAGTGTCTGGCTGCTGCTTCACCTCATCTCGTGTCCGTACTGCTTACCCCTGAGGGAGACCCGGATGCACTTGACATCTCGACTCCGCGCTCTTACGCGGAGGCCGTAGAGGGTCCCTACTCCTCTCAGTGGCCTGCAGGTATGGATGCAAAGATGGCTTCCTGGAAGTCCACAGGCACCTAAGTTGACGGAGTTCCCCCTCCTGGGGTGAACATCGTCAGTGGCATGTGGATCTTCAGGGTGAAGCGGCCGCCAGGTTCTCCACCTGTCTTCAAGGCGCGGTACGTGGCTCGTGGCTTCAAACAGCGGCAGGGAGTTGACTACTTTCAGACCTTCTCTCCCACCCCAAAGATGACCACTCTTCGGGTGCTGCTACACATAGCCGCTCAGCGTGACTACGAGCTTCACTCCCTTGACTTCAGCACTGCTTTCTTGCAGGGTAGCCTGCACGAGGAGATCTGGCTGCGCCGTCCACCTGGCTTCACTGGGACTTTCCCTCCTGGCACCTAGTGGAGCCTCCGACGGCCAGTCTACGGTCTCCGCCAGGCACCGCGCGAGTGGCACGACACACTGAGGACTACGCTTGCGGCTCTTGGGTTTGCTCCCTCTACTGCTGACCCGTCGCTCTTTCTGCGCACCGACACCTCTCTGGCGCCGTTCTACATCCTCGTGTACGTCGACGACTTGGTCTTTGCCACTGCTGACACTGCTGGACTCGCCCACGTGAAGTCCGAGCTGCAGAAGAGACACACGTGCACAGACCTGGGTGAACTGCGCAGCTACCTTGGCTTGCAGATCACCCGGGACAGAGCACGCCGCACCATTATCCTGACTCATTCACACATGGTGCAGCAGGTCCTTCAGCGCTTCAGCTTCACGTACTCCTCGCCTCAGGCCACTCCTCTGCCTACTCGCCACTCGCTCTCAGCTCTGCCTTCGGATGAGTCCGTAGAGTTGAGTGGCCCGTACCCAGAGCTTGTTGGCTGCCTCATGTACCTGATGACCTGCACACGACCTGACCTTGCATACCCTCTTAGCATTCTTGCACGCTATGTTGCTCCTGGGAGACACAGACCAGAGCACATGGCTGCAGCGAAGAGGGTGTTGCGCTACTTGTGCAGTACGTCGGGCATGGGGCTAGTGCTTGGAGGGCGGAGTCCAGTGGTCCTCACTGGGCACGCAGACGCTTCTTGGGCTGACGACCAGGCTACACAGCGGTCGTCACAGGGCTACACCTTCAGCCTTGGTTCCGGCTCTGTTTCGTGGCGGGCTACTCGCTCGTCTTCTGTTCTCGGCTCTAGTTGTGAGGCTGAGATCTATGCCGGAGCCATGGCTGCACAGGAGCTTCGCTGGCTCACCTACCTCCTGACTGACCTCGAAGAGCCGCCTCGTTCTCCTCCAGTGCTGTACGTAGTCAACAAGGCCATGCTGGCCTTGTGTCGGGAGCAGCGCCTGGAGCATAGAACGAAGCACATTGCTCTCCGCTACTTTCTTGCTCGTGAGCTGCAGCAGCGTGGTCAGTTGCGACTTGCGTACGTGGCCTCTGAGGCCAACACTGCTGATATCTTCACTAAGGCACTTCCGCCTTGTGATCATCAGCGCTTCTGTACTCAGCTTGGTCTTGTACCTGTCTTGCCTCACTTACTCACTTCTTGACCTTGCTTGTACTGTGACATATATATATACTCCTGCTCTTGCTTGTTTAGCCTGTTATATATATATGTGTTCCTGCATGTGAACTGGCCTTCTGGCCTTGAACTTGTGCTCGGAATGTGTGGTGACTTTGTGATCCACCCTGAGCTTTGCTTTGTTTTGCTTGACTAGTCTTGTGACCCCTAGTTCTTCCCCACTTTGCCTATGGGGGTGTGTCAAATTATAATGTTGTGTAGGCTATAGTGGGTAGCCTATATGGGGTACACATTTCTAGGGTTGCATATTTGTATCACTTTCGTTCCTTAGAAAATCATTCTCGTTTTAGTTTACTCACTAAGGACGTCTTCAGCCGGCGGTTTCTTGAGGTTTTCTGCCATGCACCAAGAGATTCATTGAGAGATTTGTGGGGCACATGAAGCGTACACGAGTCACACATGAAGCTTATCGGCTTTCGTCAAGGTGTTGATGCCCTCGGATGCGAACCATTCTTGGTAGATCTGCTGCGGGTGTTGGCGCTGGTGCTTCTGAGGGTGCCGGAGTTGGCGCTGTTGGAGCTGGAGGTGCTGCTGGCGCTGGTGCTGCCGCTGGGGGTACTGGTGGTGTCCCTCCTGGTTCTGGAGGCGCTGCGCGGCCGCGGCCGTACTTCGTTCCGCTCCTTGAGCAGGTTCTTGGTCTTCCGCCTTCTACTGATCCTGTTCCTCCCTTAGAGTGTCCACAGCCTGTCCAGTCGCAGTCACAGTTACAGCCCGCCTCCCCCCAACCTGCTCCTTCTCCCTACACTGGTCCTACTAGAGGTCTTGCTGAGCGTCCTGAGCCTACGTCTCGTCCTGCGTCGCCTGTTCGTGCTGCTCGCACTAGTAGTCGTGCTCTGCGTCCGCGTCCTCCTGCGGTCCCAAGCACACACCAGATGGCACTGCGTCCTTCCACTGCTCCTCTGTGTGTCCTGTTGCCGTCTCCTCCAGAGTCCTCTCTTCCTGTGCTTGCTGACGCGGAGTCAGACTCTCTTCGTGCTACCAATCCTACTGTCACGCGTCTCCTGGCTACTGTTGTCACTGGCCCTTCCTTTGAGTCCACTGCTGCGTCTGCCTTTGTTGCTGAGCTTGTCGACTTTGCTGCTCGCTATCACCTAGACTACGCCGCTAGTCTTGTTGCTGAGTCTGAGTCTGTCTGTCCTCCGTTCGTCGGGGGTGAGTGTGCTCTTAGCACGGACGTCCTTGAGGACAGGCAGGAGGAGTTCCAGTGTTTTGCCGCTGCTTTGCCCCATCTCGTGTCCAAGCTGATTGCCCCTGAGGGAGACCCGGATGCACCAAACATCTCGACTCCTCGATCGTACGCTGAGGCAATCGAGGGTCCCTACTCCTCACAGTGGCAGTCAGCCATGGACGCAAAGATGGCTTCCTGGAAGTCCACAGGCACCTAGGTTGACGAGGTTCCCCCACCTGGGGCGAACATCGTCAGTGGCATGTGGATTTTAAGGGTGAAGCGGCCGCCGGGTTCTCCGCTTGTCTTCAAGGCGCGTTACGTGGCTCGAGGCTTCAGTCAGCGGCAGGGAGTTGACTACTTTCAGACCTTCTCTCCCACCCCGAAGATGACCACTCTTCGGGTGCTGCTGCACATAGCCGCTCAGCGCGACTACGAGCTTCACTCTCTTGACTTCAGCACAGCTTTCCTGCAGGGCAGTCTGCACGAGGAGATCTCGCTGCGCCGCCCACCTGGCTTCACTGAGCCGTTTCCTCCTAGTACCCAGTGGAGCCTCCGGCGGCTAGTCTACGGTCTCCGCCAGGCGCCCTGTGAGTGGCACGACACACTGTGGACTACACTTGCGGCTCTTGGGTTTGCTCCTTCTACTGCCAACTCGTTGCTGCTCCTGCGCACCGACACCTCTTCGCCGCCGTTCTACATCCTCGTGTACGTGGACGACTTGGTCTTTGCCACTGCTAACACTGCTGGACTCGCCCACGTGAAGTCCGAGCTGCAGAAGAGACACACGTGCACAGACCTGGGTGAACTGCGCAGCTACCTTGGCTTGCAGATCACCCGGGACAGAGCACAGCGCACCATTACCCTGACTCAGTCACACATGGTGCAGTAGGTCCTTCAGCGCTTCGACTTCACGTACTCCTCGCCTCAGGCCACTCCTTTGTCTACTCGCCACTCGCTCTCAGCTCTGCCTTCGGATGAGTCCGTAGAGCCGAGTGGCCCGTACCCAGAGCTTGTTGGCTGCCTCATGTACCTGATGACCTGCACACGACCTGACCTTGCATACCCTCTTAGCATCTTGGCACGCTATGTTGCTCCTGGGAGACACCGACCAGAGCACCTGGTTGCAACGAAGAGGGTGTTGCGCTACTTCTGCAGTACGTCGGGCATGGGGCTAGTGCTTGGAGGGCGACGTTCAGTGGTCCTCATAGGCCACGCAGACGCTTCTTGGGCTGACGACCAGGCTACACAGCGGTCGTCACAGGGTTACACCTTCAGCCTTGGTTCCGGCTCTGTTTCGTGGCGGTCTACCCACTCGTCTTCTGTTCTCGGCTCCAGCTGTGAGGCTGAGATCTACGCGGGGGCATGGCTGCACAGGAGCTACGCTGGCTCACCTACCTGCTGGCTGACCTAGGAGAGCCGTCTGGTTCTCTTCCAGTTCTGTACGTAGACAACAAGGCCATGCTGGCCTTGTGTCGGGAGCACAGACTGGAGCACAGAACGAAGCACATTGCTCTTCGCTACTTCCATGCTCGTGAGCTGCAGCAGCGTGGTCAGCTGCGCCTTGCTTACGTGGCCTTTGAGGCCAACACTATTGATATCTTTACCAAGGCACTGGCGCCTTGTCATCATCAGCGCTGCTGTACGATGCTAGGTCTTGTGCCTACTTGGCCTTACTTGCTCACTTCTTGACCTTGCTTGTACTGTGATCTTTCTATACCTGCACTTGCTTGTTTACCTTTATATATAAACTTGCATGTGAACTGGCCTTGTGGCCTTGAACTTGTGCTCGGAATGTGTGGTGACGTTGTGATCCACCCTGAGCTTGCTTTGCTCTGCTTGACTGGTCTTGTGACCTCTTGTTCTCCCCCACTTTGCCTATGGGGGTGTGTCAAACTCATATGCTATAGTCTGTGTAGGCTGTAGTGGGGTAGACAATATGGGGTACAACACTTTTAGGTTTTCCTACTTGTACCCACCTGCTTGCTAGTTCATTCATTCCTCATTTCTTCACAGCCTCAACCTTGTCCTTGCAATCTGCTTAAGGACGGGAGGAGGGTGAGGCTCATTAGATCAGTGGCGTCATTGTTTACACAGGAGCGGTACACATGCAGCTACAAACTTACCACATGCTAGGCGTTGCCCAACTTTAGTCTGCACTTGAAGCGCGTGACCCCCGCGGGTAAGGAGTCTGGAGGCCCAGTGGAACAAAGCGCGCCAATCACAAAGCGGGTGGTGCCGCTTCATGATACTGGCACTCCATGCATGTAGCATGGCAATGGTTACGGGCAGCCCACGAGCACGACGACTGAGTAACGAACGGTAGATAGAGAGCTCCATGTCCAGATGCATGGATCTCCTACCTGCTCCGTGCAAGCGCTTACGATATCCAAAGGCTGCCTTCATACGAGCTTGTTCCTTCTTCCAGTGCCTTATCGCCGACGGTTGCACTCCAGCACGGCGAGCATTCTCACGAATCGTCATCATCTCTCTCCGCATTGTTTCCAACCATCCTAGCTCATCGGTGACAGTGCAATCACGTTGGGCAGCTTTTGTTTGATGCCCGCAACCTTCTGGAGGAGAAGCGTCACGGTCGACGACGGGCTGCCTAGTGTTTGATGGCGTGGGAAATTGTGGGACAGAGACTTCGGGCAGGTCTTCGACCTCCACGGTGGGGCCACTACTGCCTGTTGCAACCACATGCTCTAGATGAGATGCAGTTGTGCTAGGTACTGCAGGTGTAGTCCGGGACGTAGGTTGGGGTGGAGCATTGTGAATGCTGACAGTTACTTCGCGAACGGATGCACTGCGACCAAACAGAATGCCTATGCCAGTAGGAGTGGCCATTGCACTATTCCACTACTTAATGAGATTAGAGTAACCTGTGCCTTATACAGCTTTAACATTGCTGAATGCCTGCAAGAAACGAATTGAGAGTTGCACCAAGAATGTGTTGCTCTGCAGCTAGGCGTTGGATGCGTTTACGTGAATTACGAAGCCCGATGTGCAGGAATGGGAAGCTGCTGAAACATCCTACCATGTGCTGATAGCACAAGCGGCCCACCGTGCCATTCACCGCTGTAGCTAGTGAGGAGCGTCACTGGACGTGGGTTGGGCTGATGGTGGTGTTTTCTGCCAAGTGGCAGATTCGTGCTGGCTTGTTACGCAAGTCGTTTCGCGTGACGTAAACATGTGCAATTTTGCTTCCTTGATGTGTTGAGTCGCTTTGTAACATGTGTAAAGTGTGTGAACATGATTAGACCCCGGGTCTATTAAAATTCCCCCCAGTTGATAGACCCCCCGCCCTTTATCTCCCAGTATAGGATTAGACCCACGGGTCTATTAGTCGGGTAAAAACGGTACGATTATTTTGCTCCGACTACATTAGCATTCACGCCTTCATCGAAATTCATAAAAAAATGCTAATTACCCCCTGCCTGTTCGACGAAGCCTGGGAAACATGGACCAGGTGGAGCTGAACGATATAATGCAATAGTTTCAGGCGATGCGAGCTGGCATATAAACATTGAATGCAGTGGTCGAGCGCCTGAGGGAAGAAAACGCCAAGCTAAGCTAGGCATTGGGTGAAGCGCACCAGGAGTCGCCCCTCATGGAGGAAGCAAGTGGGAGCATCACGTAGAACGAGGTCATCTTCAGCGAGCTTGAAGATTTGATGGACGCTGCACAAGTGCGGCGGGCACGACAGTCGGAATCCACACAGGCACTGGCAACAGTAGCAGTCGCAATACCGGCAGAAGCAACAGTTCAACAACCGTCAATATCAAGTCGGCGAGCGTTTCCCTTGTCAGCTCAAGCGACAAGTTTATTATTGTTTCCGGGTGGTTGTTCGGCGTGGAGCTGTTATTTAATATTGCTCGTATTTATGACGCTACCGTTTGTATTAAATTTGCAGCATCACTGTTGCGCGAAGCTGCGTTGGAGTGGTGGCGACGCACACTGCAATCAGAGGGGACTTCGGCGGGGACGATACGTGTGAACGACCTTCAACACCTGTCACGCAACGAGCAACATCGATCTTCGAAATGGCCATGATCCGTGTTAGAAAACCGAATACAGTATAACGAATACTGTACACCGGTGCTGTTTGGCTTTGGTGTGGTCTCCTTCATAAGCCTCCTTGTAAAGGGGAGGATTTATTGTTCCCTTTGAACAGTACTTTCAAACCCACCCTTATCTTTATCTTCCCTGATTTCTTTGTGCCACGTGACACTCTACTTTTCTTGCTTCTACTTTCTAGTCCTACGAAGAACTTTCCATCATTCGATCTTGCATGCTATCTCAACCTCGCTTGTATTCCCCAATATCAATCGATTCTTAATCCATTTCCAATGCAAGCTTTCTATCTTGTTCTTTTTACAAACACGTTTCCGCTACGCTGGCACTATGCCTTTCTAGCATGGTATGAGAGCTAGCCTAGAGAGCATGCTGCCAAATTTGGTTCAGGAGTTTACTGATAGTTACTACGGATAGGTATCTGCGTGCAATCAGAGTACCGCACACCCGGTCTACGCTGTTGTATACCTGGTGTTCGCTTCTAGGTCCAATCGCGCGTTTAGTGTGCACTTGGGGTACGGTTTGATCAACATCATGGTGCACTTCGACGATGAAGTGGATGCTGGATATGCAGGTTTTGAAGAAGCCATCTTGTCTCAGCATGAGCACCTAGAAAACATGATTTCAAGGGCACCACCAGCACTGCAGGAATCATTACGAGTCAAGTTCAACATGCCAACAACCGCACACTATCACAAGTTCAGCAATCCGTCCACTCGTCGACACTCTCACTCAAGCACTCCACATACTAACCAAACTCATGCTTCCAATGTCATTGTAGGAATTGACGGTGAAAGAGAAATGAGCATACCCCAAGGAGGAGAGCCATTCCAAGGGAGGGATGCATCCGTCCAAAGAGAAGGGAGCTCCAATCCCGCACCTCAATCATCAGTGCAAAGGGAAGCACGAAGGAGGAATGATGAGTACGGGAGTGAAGTGCATGCAAAGGAGCATGTAGACTGAGAGGTGGACAGATTGGGCAACAGAGTGATGGAAATGGTCAGGTGGGCATGGAAAGTGTGGGATTTGCCTCCTACACTATTGGTGCTCCCCCACTACAACGACTTGCAACTTACTCTCATCCCATTGGAGTTCCTCCCATGCCCCGGTCTCACCTTCATGGTGGCAATGTCATACCTCCGTGTGCACCTCGTCCACCGATTGGAGTACATCCCGTGGACAGCATGGGATAGATGGGATACAGAATGCAGTCAAGTGGCGTCATGCGACGGGATCAAGTGGAAGTGCTGGAACGTCAACTTGGTGGACAAAATGGAGGCATGCAGTGCACGGTACAGCTACCTCGACCGTCAACCGTGCCGACTCTCCTCGACCGCGCTCACTCTCCTCGACCGCGCTCCACGTAAATACACGGAAGAAGGCAAGGAACGTCTGTCATGCAAAATGGTGGGAGCAACGGTGGACAAGGCGTTCACCACCACTCCTTTTGACGGCTCGAACTTCCGTGAGTGGGCGCTACGGTTTCGTATGAACGCTCGCGTCACAAATCTGTAGGAGTTCTTTGTGACCCTGCAGTATCCGGTTACCATGGGAAATGGTGACATTGACGACGCTATGGAGCGGCTGGAAATGCTACATGTGGATAACTCACAGCGTGCGGCACTCGCTTTTTGGGTCCTACTACATAGCGTGAGCGCTACGATTTAACTGCAGCTGGACATGTTTCAGGAATCCTACAACTCGGCATATGAAGTGTGGGAGTACGTAATGGATACTTACTAGGCCAAAGATTCAGTGGCGAAGGTCTCTCTCTTGAAGCAGTTGGACAGCCTGAAAATGGGGAGTCAAGAGATGGTGGAGGAGTTTGTCAACCGCGCAACGGCGATTCGGGACAAGTTAGCACTAGCGGCGAAGATGGTGGATGATGACACATTTACCTTAAATCTGCTCACTGGGCTACCAGCACAATGAGAGGAGATGAGGCACTCGACAATGCTACACAACATAACGGACAGCTATATGTTGCGTCGGATGATGATTCAGGAGCAGAGATATCACGACTTCATCACGAAGGATAAATTTGACTGGCGTCCACCTCACATGGCTGGACAAGCATGTGGAGACCGCTCACCTTCTCCAGCTGCTAGCGGGAAGAAGGACGGGTCCATTGGGGAGAAAACGCATGGCAAGGGTGGAAATGCAAGTTGCTCATTTTCTAGTATGTTGGTACTGCAAGGAGCCAGGCCACCCCTTCTCCAAGCGTACCAAGGCACCCCCTTGCTGGTCACCACCAGGGTGGAAACTGCATACCCGCGAGAGGACAAAGCTGCATACCGACAACAGTTGTTTGTTCTCTCCACGAATGAGTGGCAGATCCAAGCGTGACAACGACGCGTCAAAACAACAAGGGGCAGCTGGGGAAGACAAGCAACGTACTATTACCTGCATTGCAACAGTGCAATCGTCACAAGCAACCTCACCTTCAACTGGAGGGTCGTCGTGGTTGCTGGACAGTGGATGTAGCCAGCACATGACTTCAAAGAAGTGCTGGTTCGAAGAGTTCAAGGAGCTGGACGAAGCTGTTTATGTGGAGCTCGCTGATGGGAGCAAGCTGAGCAGCACGATGGCGGGAATGATTAGAGCAATAGCACCTGATGGGACAACAGTTCGCTACACGGAAGTCATATATGTACCTGGCTTGAAGAGGAACCTGCTCTCCTATTGTCAGCTACTGAAAAATAAGGCTCATATCAACACGTTTGCTGATGGAGACAATGACTGATGGAGATGAGTATATGCGGATTGGACTTGGCAAGGACGTAGACGGGGTGCTCGTGGTGGAGTATGAGCCGGCACTTACATCCGCTCATGATCCTGGACATTCCCGCGATGGTGCATCATCAAAGAAGCATGGTTGTCAAGGGGGTACACCTTTCCACACCTGGAGTGCACTTGGATACCCACGTGAGCACACTTTTCTGCACATCTGAAGTGCACTTGAGTGCCCGTTCTACACACGCATCGGTTCAATACCGCATGGCACACAAAGCCTACATCATGCGAAAGCCGGCACATGATGATACCATGGATGAAGTCTCACCCCACCGTGTGGTGTGGATTTCAGGGGGGGAAAGACAGAGGTCCGCAATGAAGTCGGTTCCTACGTCCACAATCACCGAAGGTAATGGAGGCGAAGGAGCGGACTCTACAAAACAAGACTTACCTGGAGCTGACGCAGCTGATGGAGTCAGTGCAGCCAAAGGAAGCGGTGGTACAGCTAATGACACCTGGGACAGGTGTCTCCAACCCGGAAGGCGTGGAAAATGATGATGTGGGAAATGCGGTAGTCAAGCCAAGCGGGCAGCATCTTACCTGCAATCTACTTAATGGTCTGCTGAGAAATCATCAAGTGAAGTGTTCTGGTGCGGCCGCGTCAAGCTGTGCTGCACACCATGGCATCACCTAACTCCACACTCATTCACGTGCTTGTAGCTGTGTAAGCGGTTACATGCAAGACTACAAGCACATGGGTGGGGGGAGGTGAGGAGTGGAGTGTATCTGGTGGCACTAGAGTGAGACATTCAATCAAGAAGCATAAAGGGAAGATCTACTCACCAAAGGTTACTGTAGCAATTTTCAGCTAGTCGCCATCCATCGTGATGCACCGATATCGTGCGACTGGTTGTTGTTGATAAACGGCACCACCTGAGGGAAGGATGGGGGAACATACCTAGAGTACACATCTATGCATACTTGGTGTGCACCTTTCTACATCCTTGGGGTGCACTGCACATTTGGAGTGCACATTTTTGCGTACATGACAACATGGGTGAAGTTCGAGCACACTTGGCATCATCTGCTGGTGTGCATTCAAGACTTGCACAACTTGATGCCATCACATCACGAGGCAGGGGGAGAAGGGCAAGGTTTATGGAGAAAGGTAGGGAAGGAAGGCAGGGGGAGAAAGACCCACGAAGATGCAGCAAGCACGGACAGGAAGATGCAACAGCAGACACGTACGAGGTTGTCAGCAGCTAACGAACGCCAGGTCGTCGCTTCTATCGCGCCAAGTGTGCGCCCGCCAATGCAGTTCCGCACCAGCAGCACGCCACATGTCATTTGCAAGTGCAATCGTCACAGGCAGGCATCGACTGCGGTTTCGCGTCGTCGCACATATGGCGTGCGATATCCAAAAGTAGAGACAAACTCGTGTCATAACGTCTACGGTTTCAGAAAACCGGAGTGCGCTAGGGGCATTCCGCCATGACGATGCACGCATTTCGCCATGGTTTTGAGGAGATTTCGTCATGGAGCTGCTACGAGCTCTTTAGCAGCAGCCATTACTGATTGGATCTGGATCTGGAAAGTCGAGATTGGAAGGAAGGATTGGAAAACGTGAGGGAAGATGGTTTGGTTGGAGTTTGGAAGCACCAAGAGCTTGGGAAGGGAAAATTGCTACAGTGACAAGCAGCTTGGCCAACACTAAATAATAGCTTGGTTTGGGTTGGGAGCACCCCAACCTCTACGGTGGTACACCACCTCATCCACCCCATCCTCCAAGAAAAAAGAATTCACTAAAGCCTACAGCAAGGGGGAGTTTTGGAAAACCTAATAAAAAAAAAACGAATACTGTGCACTAGTGCTGTTTGGTTTTAGTATGGTCCCCTTCATAAGCCTCCTTGTTAAGGGGGGGAATAATTGTTCCCTTTGAACAGTACTTTTCAACTCACCCTTATTATTATCTTCCCTGATTTCCTTGTGCCAGGTGGCACTCTACTTTTCTTGCTTCTACTTTATAGTCCCACGAAGTACTTTCCATCATTAGATCTTGCATGCTATCTCAACCTTGCTTGTATTCCCCAATATCAATCGATTCTCAATCCATTTCCAATGCAAGCTTTCTATCTTGTTCTTTCTACAAACACGTTTCCGCTATGCTGGCACTATGCCTTTCTAGCAATACGCATATGGAAGGAGTGGGGCGCCGCCTTACGAACCAGCTTCGGGCATGTATCCCCCTTGAATTCTGCTTGCATGAAGTTGTGTGCCTGAAGCAGCTTACTTTGCTCTAAGGCTACACATCGACGTTCAGCAAATTAGCCGACCAAGTGGATGACATGATCAACAAGGAGCGGCTCGACATTTCGAGCCTCAAGTACGAAATACATTTTGAGGTGCGATGCACGCGACCGCACAACTTCAATGATGACGTCCTGTGAAATAACGAGGAATGGTTGAACTAGGAAAGTGTGTGATACAAATATGAAACCCTAGAAACCTGTACCCCTTAGTGTCTACCACACTAGAGCCTACAAACACTATGTCATATATACCTGACACACCCCCATAGGCAAAGTGGGGGAGAACTAGGGGTCACAAGACCACTCAAGCATAGCAAGCTCAGGGTGGATCACAATGTCACCACACATTCCGAACACCAGTTCAAGGCTACAAGGCCAAATCACATGCAGGATTATATATAAAGGTAAACAAGCAAGTGCAGATATAGATGGATCACAGTACAAGCAAGGTCAAGAAGTGAGCAAGTGAGGCCAAGTAGGCACAAGACCTAGCACGTACAGAAGCGCTGATGATCACAAGGCTGAGCTGCCTTGGTAAAGATATCAGCAGTGTTGGCCCGAGAGGCCACGTAAGCAAGGCGCGGCTAACCACGCTGCTGCAGCTCACGAGCAAGGAAGTAGCGAAGAGCAATGTGCTTCGTTCTGTGCTCCAGTCTGTGCTCTCGACACAGGGCCAGCATGGCCTTGTTGTCTACGTACAGAACTAAAGGAGAACGAGGCGGCTCTCCTAGGTCAGTCAGCAGGTAGGTGAGCCACCGTAACTCCTGTGCAGCCATGGCCCCTGCGTAGTGTGAAACTAACTGAACAGGAATGAATTGACTAAGTCAGAGTTGGGTACAAATACAACCCTAGCAAACTGTACCCCATATGTGCTACCCCACTATAGCCTACAAACATGCATCAGCTATAATAATCTGACACACCCCCATAGGCAAAGTGGGGGAGAACAAGGGGTCACAAGACCAGTCAAGCAAAGCAAAACAAGCTCAGGGTGGATCACAAAGTCACCACACAGTCCGAGCACAAGAGCAAGGCCAGAGGCCAGTTCACATGCAGGAGTACAGACATATATATAAAACTAGACAAGCAAGAGCAGGTATATATATGTCAAAGTACAAGTAAAGTCAAGAAGAGAGCAAGTGAGGCAAGACAGGTACAAGACCCAGCTGGGTACAAAAGCGCTGATGGTCGCAAGGCGCAAGTGCCTTGGTGAACACATCAGCAGTGTTGGCCTCAGAGGCCACGTAAGCAAGTCGCAACTGACCACGCTGCTGCAGCTCACGAGCAAGGAAGTAGCGGAGAGCAATGTGCTTCGTTCTGTGCTCCAAGCGCTGCTCTCGACACAAGGCCAACATGGCCTTGTTGTCTACGTACAGCACTGGAGGAGAACGAGGCAGCTCTCCAAGGTCAGTCAGCAGGTAGGTGAGCCAGCGAAGCTCCTGTGCAGCCATGGCCCCGGCGTAGATCTCAGCCTCACAACTGGAGCCGAGAACCGAAGACGAGCGAGTAGACCGCCACGAGACAGAGCCGGAACCAAGGCTGAAGGTGTAACCCTGTGACGACCGCTGCGTAGCCTGGTCGTCAGCCCAAGAAGCGTCTGCGTGCCCAGTAAGGACCACTGGACTCCGCCCTCCAAGCACTAGCCCCATGCCCGACGTACTGCACAGGTAGCGCAATACCCTCTTCGCTGCAGCCATGTGCTCTGGTCGGTGTCTCCCAGGAGCAACATAGCGTGCAAGGATGCTCAGAGGGTATGCAAGGTCAGGTCGTGTGCAGGTCATCAGGTACATGAGGCAGCCAACAAGCTCTGCATACGGACCACTCGACTCTACGGACTCATCCGAAGGCAGAGCTGAGAGTGAGTGGCGAGTAGGCAGAGGAGTGGCCTGAGGCGAGGAGTACGTGAAGCCGAAGCGCTGAAGGACCTGCTGCACCATGTGTGACTGAGTCAGGGTAATGGTGCGGCGTGCTCTGTCCCGAGTGATCTGCAAGCCAAGGTAGCTGCGCAGTTCACCCAGGTCTGTGCACGTGTGTCTCTTCAGCAGCTCGGACTTCACGTAGGCGAGTCCAGCAGTGTCCGCTGTGGCAAAGACCAAGTCGTCGACGTACACGAGGATGTAGAACGGCGGCAGGGAAGTGTCGGTGCGAAGAAACAGCGACGGGTCAGCAGTAGAAGGAGCAAACCCAAGAGCCGCAAGCGTAGTCCTCAGTGTGTCGTGCCACTCACGCGGTGCCTGGCGGAGACCGTAGACTGGCCGTCGGAGGCTCCACTGGGTGCCAGGAGGGAAAGTCCCAGTGAAGCCAGGCGGACGGCGCAGCCAGATCTCCTCGTGCAGGCTACCCTGCAGGAACGCAGTGCTGAAGTCGAGAGAGTGAAGCTCGTAGTCGCGCTGAGCGGCAATGTGCAGCAGCACCCGAAGAGTGGTCATCTTCGGGGTGGGAGAGAAGGTCTGAAAGTAGTCAACTCCCTGCCGCTGACTGAAGCCACGAGCCACGTAACGCGCCTTGAAGACAGGCGGCGAGCCCGGCGGCCGCTTCACCCTGAAGATCCACATGCCACTGACGATGTTCGCCCCAGGAGGGGGAACCGCGTCAACGTAGGTGCCTGTGGACTTCCAGGAAGCCATCTCTGCATCCATAGCTGCCTGCCACTGAGAGGAGTAGGGACCCTCTACGGCCTCCGCGTAAGAACGCGGAGTCGGGATGTCTAGTGCATCCGGGTCTCCCTCAGGGGCTAGCAGTACAGACGCGAGACGAGGTGAAGCAGCGGCTAGACACTGGAACTCCTCCTGCCTGTCCTCTAGGACGTCCGTGCCAAGGGCACACTCACCCCCGACGGACGGAGGACAGGCGGACTCAGACTCAGCGACAAGACGAGCAGCGTAGTCTAGACGACAGCGCGCAGCAAAGTCGACAAGCTCAGTGACAAGGGCAGACGCAGCAGACGACTCGAAGGAAGGGTCAGTGACAGCAGTAGCAAGGAGACGCGTGACAGTAGGACTGGCAGCACGAAGAGAGTCCGACTCCGGGTCGGCAAGAGCAGGAAGAGAGGAAGCAGGAGGAGAAGGCAAAGGGGCACGCAGAGGAGCAGTGGACGGACGCAGTGACATCCGGTGCGTGCCAGGGACAGGAGGAGGACGCTGACGCGACCCGCGACCACTAGCGCGCTCAGTACGAACAGGCGACGCAGGACGAGACGCAGGCTCACGACGCTCAGTAAGACCTCCAGTCGGACCAGCGTAGGGAGAAGGAGCAGGCAAAGGGGAGGCAGGCTGTAGCTGTGGCTGTGACCGGACAGGCTGCGGACCCTCTAAGGGAGGAGGAGGAGGTGTAAGACCAAGAACCTGCTGCAGGAGCGGAACGAAGTACGGTCGGGGCCGCGCGGCGACGCCAGAAACAGCAGGAACAGCACCAGCACCCCTGGCAGGAGCACCCACTCCAGCAGCACCTCCAGCAGAACCACCAGAAGCTCCAGAACCTCCAGCAGCAGCACCAGGAGCACCGTCAGGCGGACCACCAACCGCAGGCTCAGCGCCAACGTCCTCAGCAGGACCAGCTCCAGGAGAACCCTCAGACCCAGCAGCTCCAGCACCCACAGGACGAGCACCGCCAGGTCGCGTGGCAGCAGCGCCCTCCGCAGCCGAAGAACCACCAGCACCAGCGGCACGCCTCCAGCGCCGGGCAAACCACTCACGCAGCTCCTGTGGAGAGAGCGGCTCCCGGCGAGACGAAGCACCCCCAGGCACAGCACCTCCAGGCTCGGCACCTCCAGGCTCAGCACCCCCAGGCTCAGTACCCCCAGACACAGCACCCCCAGGCACAGCACCCCCAGGCTCAGCACCCCCAGGCTCAGCACCCCCAGGCCCAGCACCCCCAGACTCCGCACCCCCAGGCTCAGCACCCCCAGGCTCTGCACCCCTAGACTCCGCACCCCCAGGCTCAGCTCCCGCAGCAGCACCGGAGTCACCAGTGACCTCGACAGGCTCGACCGCGTCTACCTGAGACACACCTGAAGGGGCAGGACCCTGAGGGGGGAGGGGGACTACTGGGGGGGGACCTGGTACCAAGAAGAGCGGGGGTGGGGGGAGGGACGGAGTGCGGTAGGGGAAGAGGCGGTAGTAGGGTACCGACTCGTCGAACGTGACGTCCTGGGAGGACAGAACACGTCGAGAGGTGGGGTGGTAAAACTGCCACCCAGGGGCGTCGGGGGGGAACCCGAGGAAGACGCAGGGAGAAGCACGAGGGGACAGCTTGTCCGCAGACAGGTCGCGAACAAACGCCCGAGATCCCCAGACCCGGAACGCCGACGCATCGCCAACCTTCCCCGTCCACAACAGAGCTGGGGAGGTCTCCGGTCGAGAGACCCTGGGGTGGAGGTTGATCTGGTGCGCAGCGTACCTGACCGCAAACGGCCACAGAAAATGGGGAGCAGCCGCATGCATCATGGACGTACGAGCGACGTCCATGACCATGCCAATGCGGCGCTCAGCGATCCCATTCTGCTGTGGTGAGTCCGGAAGCGTGAAGGTCTGACGGATGCCTCGCACACGACAGTAGGCACTCAGGAGGGCCGAGGAGAACTCTCCGCCTCTGTCCGAGTGCAGACGCAAGACAGGGAAGTCAGAGCCAAAGCTTCTCCGAAGCTGAAGACGAGCTACGCGGATCCAGTCGATCAACACCTGAGTGACCTCACCCTTGCTGCGCAAGGGGAAGACTGTGGTGTAACGCGAGTAGTCGTCAACCACTAGCAGGAAGTAGCGCTCCTGACCCTGTCCATGGACGCGGGCTGGGCCCCACACGTCCATGTGAAGCGTCTGCAACGGGGCCTCTGTCGGAGGAAACTGGGAGGAGTGAGGGGCAGCACGCTGGCGCCCCTCGACACAGGGGACACAGGCAGGGCCAGGGCCCGGAGGAAGGGGAGGGAGGGACCGGGGAAGACCAGACACAAGGACCCGCGAGGCCATGCCTCTGAGCCGAAGCAGAGAGGGGTGGCCAAGGCGGTGGTGCCAGAGGAGGGTCTCGTGAGACAGACGACGACACGAACAAGGGGCAGACTCAGGACCAGACCTGGACGCTGCAGCAAACACCTGACCAGACGAAGGGGCCCTACCAGACGCAGTACCTGGAGGAGAAGCAGTGGTCAGTGTGTACAGGCTCGACCCCGGCCGACGTGTAAACGTAGCCAGGTGGCGACCTGTATCCGCCTCCGTACAGTGGGTCACCCGCTGACGAGCAGGGGTGAACTGGTGGACACCTGCATCCTGGAGGTCAGCACCACTCACCAAGTTCGTCGAGAACGAGGGGAGGTAGAGACCAGTCAGGGTGCCAGAGGGGGCCGCCGGACACGGGAGGACAGTGGAGAAGCGAGACAGGACAGGCCCCCCAGAGGGGTCCGCCAGGGACACCGCAACAGGCCGACTCAGCGGCGTGAGAGTGGTGCGGTCCCTAAAGAAGGAGCGAGACGCTCCAGAGTCAAGGGTGAAGGTGTGAGAGGCCGAAGCCGACACAGTACCTGAGAGGGCGGACTCACCAGTACCTGAAAGCACAGACGCACTGGCACCTAGAGCAGCAGCCTCACTAGTACCTGACGCGGCAGTACCAATGCCCGGGTCGGGCGGGAAACACCGGTAACAGTCATCCTCATCACTACCAGTCACAGCATACATAGCAGAGAGAATAGCATCAAAATCAAGATCATAAATAGCTACACCAGCCCTAGACAGCTCTCCCCAGCGGGGGATCTCAGCGGCCTCCGGAAACTGCTGACGCCAGGCGTCGGTCAGGCGGCCAAAGCAGCGACGGGCTGTGTGGGCGCCTCCACACCTCTCCCCTGCACGGTCACCAGTGCGAAGAACGTAGGGGCAGGGACCAAGCGCACCACCGCGCTGACGCTGCAAGTACCACTCACGGAGCTGCTGAGGGCCGGGGACGGTGCGAGAGCGCTGCTGCTGCTGCGGCTGCTGCTGTGGCTGCTGCTGCTGCTGCTGCTGGCGCTGACCACCCCCAGAGCTGCTCCGCTGGGACGAGCCACTCCGACCCCCTCCTCCACCGCCACCCCCGCCTCCACCGCCACCCCCGTCGCCACCGCCACCTCCCCCACCAGGACCGTCGCTCCCACCGCTCCCACCGTCTCCTCCGCTACCACCTCCGCCGCCACCTCCGCCTCCACCGCCGCCACTACTACCTCCACTCCCGCCACCACCCCCCCCGCCACCCCCACTCCCCCCTCCACCCCCACCGCCTCCTCCACCGCCCCCTCTGGCTCCACCCGCTCCCTTGCCCCCCTTGCCCTTGCCAGTGCGGCGTCTGCCACTGGGGGCAGACGCCGCGCCGACCGACTCAAAACCAACGAGGTCGGCCGCAGCGGCAGAGGCGACAGAGGGCAGCAGGGGGGAGGGACCACACCCCTCAAAGATGGGGGTGCGAGGGTCACCCCGAGAGGCCCCTACAGCGACAATACTCTTCTCAGCCGCTAGCAGGGACTCCTCAAGGAGGTCGACAGTGAGAGTGGTGGGACAGACAGAGAGAAACTGGTCCCTAACGACACGAAGGGACTCAGGAAGACGGGTGACGAGAAAGTAGAGAGTGATGTACATGGGAGGAGGGTTCGCAGCGCGGAACTCAGCAGGAAGGGCAGCGCGGTAGCGGGTGTCACTAGCGCGGAGGTGGGTAACGAGGTCAGCGACAGTGGGAAAGGAAGCGAGGTCAGGGAAGAGAAACGGTAGCATGAGGCGGCTAAGGGTAGCGGAGGAAGGGGAGGAGTAGCGCGCAACTACAGCGTCGTACAAGGCCTGAGCCGTCTTGCACTGACTAAAGTGGGCACGCTCAGAGGAAGGGAGGTGGCGACGCACAGCAAGACGTGCAGCAGCATCGCGGGTCGCCCACTTGGAGCGAACGGCAGAGTCAGCATCAGCAGGCGGGGCAGGGACAGCGCCAGAGACAAAGTCAAAGAGAGAGACCTCATCTACCGCATCACACAGTAAGTACAGCTGCAGGTCCTCGATCCAGACGGCAAAGTCAATGGCCCTCCCCTCAGCGTCAAAAGTGAGAACATTGGGGGTGGCCATGGCAGCAGCTGAAAGTCTCACCAGGATGGGAGAGTCGGGTAGGTCAGCAGCAGGCGGCTCGGGCTGCTCGGGCGGCTCGGGCGCTTGGGCGGCTCGGGCGTCTCGGGTACCGGGCGGCTCGGCTGCTGCTGGGCGGCTCGGCTGCCGCTGGGCGGCTCGGCTGCGGCTGGGCGGCTCGGCTGCTGCTGGGCGGCTCGGCGGGGCCGTCAGGGTGCAGCTGCGGGGCCGGGACAGGGGACGGCGGGGCCGTCAGGGTGCAGCGGCGGGGCCGGGACAGGGGACGGCGGAGCCGTCAGGTGGCGGGCCAGCAGGCGAGGTGGCGAGCCGTCAGGTGAGGCGGCGGGGCCGTCAGGTCAGGTGGCGGGCCAGCAGGTGAGGCGGCGGGGCCGTCAGGTCAGGTGGCGGGCCAGCGGGTGAGGCGGCGGGCCGTCAGGTGAGGTGGCGGGCCAGCAGGTTAGGCGGCGGGCCGTCAGGTGAGGCGGCGGGGCCGTCAGGTCAGGTGGCGGGCCAGTAGGTGAGGCGGCGGGCCGTCAGGTGAGGCGGCGGGGCCGTCAGGTAAGGTGGCGGCGGGCCGTCAGGTGAGGCGGCGGGGCCGTCAGGTAAGGTGGCGGGCCAGCAGGTGAGACGGTGGGCCGTCAGGTGAGGCGGGGGGGCCGTCTGGTGAGGTGGCGGGCCAGAAGTCGAGGCGGCGGGCCGTCAGGTGAGGCGGCGGCCGTCAGGTAAGGCGGCTGCGGGGCCGACAGAGGTGCAGCGGGGGGGGGGGGGGGGGGGCCTGCTGCAGCGACGAAGAGGCCGCGCGGCCGTCTTGAGGGCGGCGCGGCGCGGCAGAGCCGAGAGGGCGGCGCGGCGCGGCTGTAAGGGCCGCGCGAAGTGGGGCCTGAACCGCGCGCGCGAAAAAAAATGAGTCGCGCGCGCGACTCTCGGGGCGCCACAAGGGCAGCTCGACGCGCACTAGGGGGAGCGCGCCTCGGGGAGAATAGGGCGCGCTCCGGGCAGGAAAAAAAAAAAAAAAATCGTGGGTGGGCCCAAAGAACGGTCCTTAGGAGGGACCCGCTCTATACCATGTGAAACTAACTGAACAGGAATGAATTGACTAAGTCAGAGTTGGGTACAAATACAACCCTAGCAAACTGTACCCCATATGTGCTACCCCACTATAGCCTACAAACATGCATCAGCTATAATAATCTGACACGTAGATCTCAGCCTCACAGCTGGAGCCGAGAACAGAAGACGAGCGGGTAGACCGCCACGAAACAGAGCCGGAACCAAGGCTGAAGGTGTAACCCTGTGACGACCGCTGTGTAGCCTGGTCGTCAGCCCAAGAAGCATCTGCGTGGCCAGTGAGGACCAGTGGACTCCGCCCTCCAAGCATAAGCCCCATGCTCGATGTACTGCACAAGTAGCGCAACACCCTCTTCGCTCCAGCCATGTGCTTAGGTCTGTGTCTCCCAGGAGCAACATAGCGTGCCAAGATGCTAAGAGGGTATGCAAGGACAGGTCGAGTGTAGGTCATCAGGTAAATGAGGCAGCCAACAAGCTCTGGGTACGGGCCACTCGGCTCTACGGACTCATCCGAAGGCAGAGCTAAGAGCGAGTGGCGAGTAGACAGAGGAGTGGCCTGAGGCGAGGAGTACGTGAAGCCGAAGCGCTGAAGGACCTGCTGCACCATGTGTGACTGAGTGAGGGTAATGGTGCGCTGTGCTCTGTCCCGAGTGATCTGCAAGCCAAGGTAGTTGCGCAGTTCACCCAGGTCTGTGCACGTGTGTCTCTTCTGCAGCTCCGACTTCACGTGGGCAAGTCCAGCAGTGTCAGCAGTAGCAAAGACCAAGTCGTCGATGTACACGAGGATGTAGAACGGCGGCAAAGAGGTGTCGGTGCGTAGAAACATCGACGGGTCCGCAGTCGAAGGAGCAAACCCAAGAGCCGCAAGTGTAGTCCTCAGTGTGTCGTGCCACTCACGGGGCGCCTGGCGAAGACCGTAGACTGGCCGCCGAAGGCTCCACTGGGTGCCAGGAGGAAATGACCCAGTGAAGCCAGGTGAGCGGCGCAGCCAGATCTCCTCGTGCAGGCTGCCCTGCAAGAAAGCAGTGCTAAAGTCAAGAGAGTGAAGCTCGTAGTCACGCTGAGCGGCTATGTGCAGCAGCACCCGAAGAGTGGTCATCTTCGGGGTGGGAGAGAAGGTCTGAAAGTAGTCAACTCCCTGCCGCTGACTGAAGCCTCGAGCCACGTAACGCGCCTTGAAGACAGGCGGAGAACCCGGCAGTCGCTTCACCCTGAAAATCCACATGACACTGACGATGTTCGCCCCAGGTGGGGGAACCTCGTCGATGTAGGTGCCTGTGGACTTCCAGGAAGCCATCTGTGCATCCATGGCTGACTGCCACTGAGAGCAGTAGGGACCCTCTATCACCTCTGCGTAAGAGGGTGGAGTCGGGATGTCTGGTGTATCCGGGTCTCCCTCAGGGGCAATCATCATGGACCCGAGATGAGGTAAAGTAGCAGCAAAACACTGGAACTCCTCCTGCCTGTCCTTAAGGACGTCCGTGAAGGAGCCGCGAAGGGCCGCGAAGGGCCGCGGAGGGGCCGCGAAGGGGCCGCGAAGGGCGGCGAAGGGGCCGAGAAGGGTCCACGAGGGGCCGCGAAGGGGCCGTGAAGGGCGGCGAAGGGGCCGATAAGGGGCCGTGAGGGGCCGCGAAGGGGCCGGGAGGGGCCACGAGGGGCCGTGAAGGGGCCGCGAAGGGCCGTGAGAGGGACCACGAAGGGTCGCGAAGGGGCCGCGAAGGGCTGTGAGAGGAGCCGCAAAGGGGCCTTAAGAGGGCGCGACGGGCCACTAAGGGCAGGGGACGCGACGGGAGGGCAGGCGTTCGGGGCGCGACTAGGGCAGGCGCGAAGCGCGCTCCGGGCAGGTAAGGAAAAAAAAAATCGCACTAGGGAACCTGCTCTATACCATGTGAAATAACGAGGAATGGTTGAAAAAGGAAAGTGTGTGATACAAATGTGAAACCCTAGAAACCTGTACCCCTTAGTGTCTACCCCACTAGAGCCTACAAACACTATGTCATATATATGTGACACGTCCAACTAGCTGAATGAACGGACTCCCTGATGCAGTGAGCAAGGGTAGTTTATGGGAGGGCACTCGATTTTGTTGATTGACTCAGCAGCCCACGATCAACGATGTGAATTCTCCGAGTCAAGCCAAGCAGCGGTATACATTTGGCAGGGCCTGTGCCAAAAGTTTATAAACGGTACATGATGGTAACACAATTACAAGGCCTCCCAACTTCTCTAACCAGCGACGAAGTAATCCCAACCCCTCACCAATCGAGCCCGGGGGCCTGTCCAAAGTTTATGGGCTTGGCGAAAAGTATACTGAAGTTGCCTCCCCGCACTAGCCCAATCTCAAAGCATGCCGTTCACACACAGGATTACTAAGATAACTCAGAGGGTCCAATGTGGTAGGAGCTGCGATCATAGCGTATGCCTCGTCCTTAGGTCATACGCCCCCAACACACTAGTTTATTTCAGCGTCGCCTAGTACGCCTTACCACGCCTTACGAAGAGAACATTTGCGACCGCTTGTACATAGCTTCGCGGCAACGCCTCGCCGTAATTCGTCGCCGCATTAGGCGCCTATTTGTGGCCTCGCAGAAGCTAGCGGCAAAGGCCTCGCCGCGCCGTGTCGAGCTGCTGAATCCGGATCCGCAGTAACAGTCCGCCGCGTGTGTTTTCGTCGCGAACACGATAGCTAGCACACTCGCACACGTCCACGCCGTCTAGGCAAAAGCCATCACAAGTGCATGTAAGATGGCGTGGGTTTAGGCCTCGTTCCCATCTCTCCTTCCCGTCTCCCGATCTCACCAAGCCGCCGCACCGTCTTCCCTTCCCAGCTCCCCGACAACTCCTATTCTCGCAACCCCCTTCCCTCCACCCAATCTCCATTACCCGCCGCCCATCTCCCATTCCCGCCGCACGATCTCGCCATCCCGCCGGCCAAACTAACGTGCTCGCCTGCCAAACCTTCCTTGCGCCGCCCGAACTCCCCATCCCGCCACCCGATCTCCCCTTCCCGCCGCCTGATCCCCCCTTTCCGCCGCCCGATCTCCCTTTCCGCCGCCCGATCTCCCTTTCCGCCGCCCAATCTCCCTTTTCCGCCGCCCAATCTCCCTTTTCCGCTGCCCAATCTCTACTTCCCGCGGCTCAATCTCCCCTTCCCGCCTCCCGTTCTCCCCTTCCCCCCTACCGTCTAGCCCCTTCCCGCCTCCCGCTCTCCCATTCCCGCCACATGGTGGTGGCTTCCCGCCTCTTCTCCCTTTCCCGCCCCGCAAATTCCCTTCCAGCCTCCAGGTCTCCCCTTCACACCTCCCCTGCATCGCCCTCTCCCCATCCCCGCATCTCCCTCTCCCCATCCCCGCATCTCCCTCTCCCCATCCCCGCATCCCCCTCTCCCCATCCCCGCATCCCCCCCTCCCCATCCCCGCATCCCCGTCTCCCCATCCCCGCATCCCCCTCTCCCCATCCCCGCATCTCCCTCTCCCCATCCCCGCATCTCCCTCTCCCCATCCCCGCATCCCGCTCTCCCCATCCCCGCATCCCCGTCTCCCCATCTGTTATAGTCACAGTAGGCTCCAATGTGCCTAAAACGAAAGATAGAGTGCACAGCCGCATTTCTGCACAGCGGCTTCAAACGTTCATAGCAATCTTCTCACAACTCCAAATGACTTCATTCAACTTGGATCTGGAGCGCCTTAACGTCGCCTACAATAGGAATTTTAAATCGCACGCTTTCATTAAGAATTGACGACACAGCGTTGGTTTGAACGAACGGCACTATGGCAGCAACATAGTCTTAGAACACAAGATAGGAAGAGTTAGGAAGAGTTACGAGTTGGGAATGACTCCCAGCTCCTACAAACCCCAAGAGCCGAGGTATAGTGATATGGAACAGTGCCACACTGTCCCCAACCACGAAGGGTCTCGAAACTACCCTTCACTAGGGCCTACACCAAGTGAAATGTTACACTACACAAAGTAATGTAACTATCTTCAATATCTTGAGGTGCACCCTTTTGGCGAGCTTCGAAATCACTTGAGGCTTGACACCAAGGCTCGGGCTCTTCATCACAAACTCATCCTTGAGTTCTTGATGGGTCTGCTGCACACACCTGCGACACGCCGAACGTTCGACACATGACAAAATAGAAACCACGCACGACAAAATAGAAACCGCGCGCGAGACACAAACGACCACGTAACACGCGTCTAGCGATAACTCGCTATTGACTCGACACACACACTCGACATCATGACTCAACATTCACACACAATTATAAGCATGAAATATATATTATCCCATGCCCTCATACCATTCCATACACACACACATGCACGCACACGGACAACAAGCCGAGTGCAAACCGTAGGGTTGCACCAACACCATCCCCGCATCCCCCTCTCCCCAATCCCTGGATCCCCCTCTCCCCATCCCCGCACCCCCCTCTCCCCACTCCCTGCATCCCCCTATCCCCATCCCCGCATCCCCCTCTCCCCATCCCCGCATCCCCCTCTCCCCAATCCCTGCATCCCCGTCTCCCCATCCCCCCTCTCCCCACTCCCTGCATCCCCCTCTCCCCATCCCCGCATCTCCCTCTCCCCATCCCCGCATCTCCCTCTCCCCATCCCCGCATCCCCCTCTCCCCATCCCCGCATCCCCCTCTCCCCTTCCCTCCCTTCCCTCCCTTGGCTCCCTTCCCTCCTTTCCCACCCTACCTCCCTTTCCTCTCCCTTCCCTCCCTTCCCTCCCTTCCCTCCCTTCTCTCCCTTCCCTCCTTTCTCTCCCCCCTACCTTCTCGTCCATCTCTCAGGACTGCCCCCATCAGGGCCAACCCTCTCTGCACACCTTTACTGTCTCCCCCTTTTGTTTTTCACATCCCGCCTCTCCATCTCGCTACCCCGCCTCCCCATCTCCCCTTCCTCTCAGCTCCTCTCTTTCCGCCCTTCCGTCCTACCTCTTCATCCTCACCCCTCCACCCCGCCTCCCCATCTCCTCAACCCCTCTTCCTTTCCTCTCCCTGCATCCCCATCTCCTCCCTGCATCCCCATCTCCTCTCCCTGCATCTCCATCTCCTCTCCCTGCATCTCCATCTCCCCGCCCTGCATACCTCTCTCCCCTCCCTGCATCCTCCCTAAACCCTTCCAAAGCCTCCTTACTTCTCCCCTGCCCCCTCCTGCCTCCCTTCGTTTTCTGCCCTGCTCCCCTCATTTCCCCCCTTGATTCACCTCATTTCCCCTCCTCACTTCTGTCATCACAGCCTATGGTTCGAATACTCCCCCTCTCCCCGACTATTGGCATTTCAGTGACCAACTGCTTTGAAGATCTTCATGCTTCAACTCGCCTCACACCATCATCTCATGTCAAATCAGCTAGAGAAAGGGTCAATAGTACAGAATTCATCATAGCGAGAACATATTTCTTCATAGCTATATGTGATGTTATGTGACATCTTTATACTGTCGATGCATCTTTATTGAATAATCTGCACTGCTGAAATCGTGGTAGCACATAGCGGGCTTTATGATGAATATCTCTAGTAGTAACACACTGTCAAATGTTGCACATTGATGTGATAGGCTGTAGTGAGTTGCACTCTAGGGGGTACAGCTTCTAGGGTTGCTTATTTGTACCCCATTCGTTTCTATTCCAATCATCCCGTTGCGTTCACTGTTTGAGATGGTATCACGAGTAGTTACGTTCCTAGCCTAGCCCTCCGTGCGCCTAGCGCCTGTCAAATCGTAATGTTCTGTAGGCTGTAGTGGGGTAGCCTATATGGGGTACACATTTCTAGGGTTGCACATTTGTACCACATTCCATTCCTTAGCACACTCATTCTCGTTTCAGTTTTCTCATGGTATCAGAGCAGGTTCCCTCGTGGGAACTGTGCCTAGGGCCCACCAAGTCGATTTTTTTTTCTCCTGCCCGGAGCGCGCTCAGCCCGAGTCGCGCTCCCCTCTCTGACTTCGTCGAGCCGCCCTAGCGGCCAAGTCGCGCCGCCTTAGCGGCCCCTGATTTGTCGCCCTAGCGACCCTGTTGCCCTACCTACGCCCCGGCCCCGTCGCCCTACCTGCGACCCCGGCCCCGTCGCCCCACCTGCGACCCTGGCCCCGTCGCCATACCTGCGGCCCCGGCCCTAGCCCCGTCGCCCTACCTGCGCCCCGGCCCCGTCGCCCTGCTTGCGACCCCGGCCCCGTCGCCCCACCTCCGACCCCGGCCCCGTCACCCTACCAGCGCCCCGGCCCTGGCCCCGTCGCCCTACCTGCGTACCGGCCCCGTCGCCCTACCTTCGACCCGGCCCCGTCGCCCAACCTACGGCCCCGCCCCGCCGCCCTCCCTGCGGCCCAGCCGCCCTACATGCGGCCCCGCCGCCCTACCTGCGGCCCAGCCGCCCTACCTGCGGCTCAGCCGCCCTACCTGCGGCCCAGCCGCCCTACCTGCGGCCCAGCCGCCCTACCTGCGGCCCCGCCGCCCTACCTGCGCCCCCCCCCCCCCCTGCCCCACCTGCGGCCCCGCCGCCCCACCTGCGGCCCCGCCGCCCTACCAACGGCCCCGCCGCCCTACCTGCGGCCTCGGCGCACTACCTGCGGTCCCGGCCTCGTCCCCTACCGCCCGAGCCGCCTACGCAGCCGAGCCGCCCGCGCCGCTAAGCAGCCCGAGCCGCCCGTTCCGCCCGAGCCGCCCGAGCCGCCCGAGCCGCCCGAGCCGCCCGAGCCGCCCGAGCCGCCTGAGCAGCTGAGGAGCCGAGCCGCGGGTGCCGCCGAGCCGCAGTTGCTGCCGAGCCGCCCGAGCTGCCCGAACCACCCTGTCTGGTGAGAGCAGCGCCTCTGTCACTGCATTGCCCCTGCTCTACAGTTAGCGCTGCTAGTCTACTGCTGTCATGGCTACCCCCAGTGTTCTCACTTTTGACGCTGAGGGTCGGGCCATTGACTTTGACGTCTGGGTAGATGACCTGCAGCTTTTCCTACAGTGCGATAAGGCAGACGGTCTCTCCCTCTTTGACCTCACCTCAAGTGCTTCCCCTTCCCCTGCTGCCGATGCCGACGCCACTAGTCGCTCACAGTAGGCCACTCGCGATGCTGCTGCACGTCTTGCTGTGCGTCGCCACCTGCCTACCACTGAGCGCGCGCACTTTAGTCGGTACAAGAGTGCTCAGACCTTGTACGACGCTGTAGTTGCGCGCTACTCTTCCCCTGCCACTGCTGCACTGAGCCGCCTCATGCTACCGTACCTCTTCCCTGAACTTGCTGCCTTTCCCACAGTTGCTGACCTCATTACGCACCTCCGCACTAGTGACACTCGCTACCGCGCTGCGCTTCCTGCTGAGTTCTGCGCCAGGAACCCCCCCCCCCCTATGTACATCACTCTCTACTACATAGTCATCCGCCTCCCTAACTCCCTTCGTGTAGTCAGAGAATACTTCCTCTCAGTCTGTCCCACCACTCTCACTGTTGACCTCCTCGAGAAGGCCCTCTTAGCAGCGGAGAAGAGCATAGTCGCTGTAGGAGCCTCTCGTGGTGACCCTCGCACCCCCATCTTTGAGGGGTGTTCCCCCTCCCCCCTTTTGCCCTCTGTCGCCTCTACTGTTCCGACCGACCTCGTTGGTCTTGAGTCGGTCGGTACGGCGTCTACCCCCAGCAGGAGACGCCGCTCTGGCAAGGGCAAGGGGGGCAGGGGCGCTGGAGGAGCTAGCGGGGGTGGTGGAGGCGGCGGTGGAGGCGGCGGAGGGAGTGGGGGTGGCGGTGGGAGTGGTGGCGGGGGTGGAGGTGTCGGTGGCGGTAGTGGAGGCGGAGGCGGCGGAGGCGGTAGCGGTGGGAGCGGAGGCGGCGGTGGTGGCGGAGGTGGAGGAGGCGGTGGTGGAGGAGGTGGAGCTGGTCGGGGTGGCGCTACTCAGCGGGGCGGCTCCGGTGGTGGTCAGCGCTAGCAGCAGCAGCAGCAGCGTTCTCGGGACATCACCCCCCCTCAGCAGCTCCGTGAGTGGTACGCTGCACGTCAGCGTGGTGGGGTTACCGGTCCGTGCACCTACGTCCGACGCAACGGCGACCGCGCGGGTGAGGAGTGTGGGGGTGCACACCCCACCCAGCGCTGCTTTGGCCGCCTGACGGATGCTTCGCGTCACCAGTTCCCGGAGGCCACTGAGATCCCCCGCTGGGGTGAGCTGTCTAGGGCGGGTGTAGCTATCTTTGATCTTGACTTTGATGCTATTCTTGCTGCCATATATGGTGTGACAATTTGAGATGAGGGTGACTGTTACTGGTGTTTCCCGCCCGACTCGGGCATTGAGACTGCTGCTCTAGGTACTGGTGAGGCTGCTGCTCTAGGTGCCAGTGAGGCTGCTGCTCTAGGTGCCAGTGCGTCTGCGTCCTCAGGTGCAGGTGAGTCTGCGCTCTCAGGTACTGCGTCGGCTTCGGCCTCCCTCACCTTCACACTTGACTCAGGGGCTTCTCGCTCCTTCTTTCGATACCGCACCACACTCACGCCGCTTGGTCGGCCGGTTGCAGTCTCCCTGGCAGACCCCTCTAGGGGTCTTGTCCTTTCTCACTTCTCCACTATCCTCCCGTATCCGGCGGCCCCCTCTGGCACCTTGTCTGGTCTTTACCTCCCCTTGTTCTCTACGAACCTGGTGAGTGGTGCTGACCTACAGGATGCGGGGGTTCACCAGTTTACTACTGCGAGTCAGCGGGTGGCCCACTGCTCGGACGCTCGCACAGGCCGGCACCTGGCCACGTTTACGCGTCGGCCGGGGTCGAGCCTCTACACCCAGACCACTAGGTCTCCTCCTGTCCCTGCGTCTGGTCAGGTAGCTGCGTCGGGTCAGGTGTTTGCTGCAGCGTCCAGGTCTGGTCCTAAGTCTGCCCCCTGCTCGTGTCGCCTCCTGTCTCACGAGACTCTCCTCTTGCACCACCACCTTGGTCACCCCTCCCTGCCTCGTCTCCGAGGCATGGCCTCCCGTGTCCTTGTCTCTAATCTTCCCCGGTCCCTCCCTCCCCTTCCTTCGGGGCCTGGCCCTACCTGCGTCCCTTGTGTCGAGGGGCGGCTGCGGGCTGCCCCTCACTCCTCTCAGTTTCCCCCGACAGAGGCCCCGCTGCAGACGCTTCACATGGACATGTGGGGCCCGGCCCGCGTCCGTGGACAGGGTCACGAGCGCTACTTCCTACTGGTGGTTGACGACTACTCGCGATACACCACAGTCTTTCCCTTGCGTAGCAAGGGTGATGTCACTGAGGTGTTGATCGACTGGATCCGCGCAACTCGTCTCCAGCTCCGGAGGAGCTTCGGCTCGTACTTTCCTGTTCTGCGTCTGCACTCTGACCGAGGCGGAGAGTTCTCCTCTGGCCTTCTGCGAGCCTACTGTCGTGCGCGAGGCATCCGCCAGACCTTTACGCTTCCGGACTCTCCACACCAAAATGGGATTGCTGAGTGCCGCATTGGCATGGTCATGGACGTCGCCCGTACGTCCATGATTTATGCGGCTGCCCCCCATTTTCTGTGGCCGTTTGCGGTTCGATACGCGGCGCATCAGATCAACCTTCACCCCAGGGTCTCCATGCCGGAGACTTCCCTAGCTTTGCTGTGGACGGGGAAGGTAGGCGATGCGTCTGCATTCCGTGTCTGGGGATCTCGGGCGTTTGTCCGCGACTTGTCTGCGGACAAGCTATCCCCTCGTGCTGCTCCTTGCGTCTTCCTTGGCTTCCCCCCTGACGCGCAAGGGTGGCAGTTCTACCACCCCACCTCTCGTCGTGTTTTGTCCTCCAAGGACGTCACGTTTGACAAGTCGGTCCCCTACTACCGTCTTTTCCCCTACCGCACTCCTTCCCTCCCCCCGCCACCGCTCTTCCTTGTGCCAGGTCCCCCCCCGGTAGACCCCCTCCCCCCTCAGGGTCCTGCCCCTTCAGGTGTGTCCCAGGTAGACGCAGTCGAGCCTGTCGAGGTTACTGGTGACTCTGGTGCTGCTGCGGGTGCTGAGCCTGGGGGTGCTGACCCTGGGGGTGCTGAGCGTGTGGGTACTATGCCTGGGGGTGCTGGGCGTGGGGGTGCTGAGACTGGGGGTGCAGAGCCTGGGGGTGCTACGCCTGGGGGTGCTGAGCCTGGGGTTGCCACGTTTGGAGCTGCTAAGCCTGGGGGTGCGGAGCCGGCGGCCGCTGGGCCTGCTCGTGTGGAGTCTGGCGGTGCTGGGCCTGGAGGTCCTACGGGTGCTTCGTCTCGGTGGGAGCCACTCTCTTCACAGGAGCTGCGCGAGTGGTTTGCCCGGCGCTGGAGGCGTTCTGCTGGAGCTCAAGCTTCTTCGGCTGCTAAGGGTGCTGGTGCCGCCGGTCCCGGAGGTGCTTGTACTGGGAGTGCTGGAGCTGCTGGGCCTGCGGGTACGACTGGAGTGGAAGCTGCTGAGGGTGTTGGCGCTGAGGATACTGCTGTAAGTCCTGGCGGCGGTCCTGCTACGGGTGCTGCTGGTGCTGCTGGAGGTACTGCAGCTGGAGGTGCTGTTGGCGCTGGTGCTGCCGCTAGGGGTGCTTGTGCTGTCCCTGCTGTGTCTGGAGTCGCGGCGCGGCCTCGGCCGTACTTCGTTCCGCTCCTTCAGCAGGTTCTTGGTCTCCCGCCTTCTACTAGTCCTCCTCCTCCCTTAGAGTGTCCACTGCCTGACCCGTCACAGCTACAGTTATTGCCGGCCTCCCCAGTGCCTGCTCCGTCTCCCTACACTGGTCCTACTGGAGGTCTTGCTGAGCGTCGTGAGCCTGCGTCTCGCCCTGCGTCGCCTGTCCGTGCTGCACGCACTAGTGGTCGCGGTTCGCGTCAGCGTCCTCCTCTTTTCCCTGGCACGCACCGGATATCTCTGCGTCCATCCACTGCTCCTCTGCGTCTCCCTTTGCCTTCTCCTCCTGCGTCCTCTCTTCTTGCCCTTGCCGACCCGGAGTCGGACTCTCTTCGTGCTGCCAGTCCTACTGTCACGCGTCTCCTTGCTACTGTCGTCACTGACCCCTCCTTTGAGTCCACTTCTACGTCTGCTCTAGTTGCTGAGCTCGTCGACTTTGCTGCTCGCTGTCGTCTAGACTACGCTGCTAGTCTTGTTGCTGAGTCTGCGTCTATCTGTCCTCCGTCCGTCGGGGGTGAGTATGCTCTTGGCACGGACGTCCTTGAGGACATGCAGGAGGAGTTCCAGGATCTGGCTGCTGCTTCACCTCATCTCGTGTCCGTACTGCTTACCTCTGAGGGAGACCCGGATGCACTTGACATCCCAACTCCACGCTCTTACGCGGAGGCCGTAGAGGGTCCCTACTCCTCTCAGTGGCAGGTAGCTATGGATGCAGAGATGGCTTCCTGGAAGTCCACAGGCACCTACGTTGACGCGGTTCCCCCACCTGGGGCGAACATCGTCAGTGGCATGTGGATCTTCAGGGTGAAGCGGCCGCCAGGTTCTCCACCAGTCTTCAAGGCGCGGTACGTGGCTCGTGGCTTCAGTCAGCGGCTGGGAGTTGACTACTTTCAGACCTTCTCTCCCACCCCGAAGATGACCACTCTTCGGGTACTACTGCACATAGCTGCTCATCAAGACTACAAGCTGCACTCTCTTGACTTGAGCACTGCTTTCTTGCAGGGCAGCCTGCACGAGGAGATCTGGCTGCGCCGCCCACTTGGCTTCACTGGGACTTTTCCTCCTGGCACCCAGTGGAGCCTCTGGCGGCCAGTCTACGGTCTCCGCCAGGCACCGCGTGAGTGGCACGACACACTGAGGACTACGCTTGCGGCTCTTGGGTTTGCTCCCTCTACTGCCGACCCGTCGCTGTTTCTACGCACCGACACCTCTTTGCCGCCGTTCTACATCCTCGTATACGTCGACGACTTGGTCCTTGCCACTGCTGACACTGCTGAACTCGCCCACGTGAAGTCCGAGCTGTAGAAGAGACACACGTGCACAGACCTGGGTGAACTGCGCAGCTACCTTGGCTTGCAGATTGTTGGTGCAACCCTACGGTTTGCACTCGGCTTGTTGTCCGTGTGCGTGCATGTGTGTGTGTATGGAATGGTATGAGGGCATGGGATAATATATATTTCATGCTTATAATTGTGTGTGAATGTTGAGTCATGATGTCGAGTGTGTGTGTCGAGTCAATAGCGAGTTATCGCTAGACACGTGTTACGCGGTCGTTTGTGTCTTGCGCGCGGTTTCTATTTTGTCGTGCGCGGTTTCTATTTTGTCCTGTGTCGAACGTTCGGTGTGTCGCAGGTGTGTGCAGCAGACCCATCAAGAACTCAAGGATGAGTTTGTGATGAAGAGCCGGAGCCTTGGTGTCAAGCCTCAAGTGATTTCGAAGCTCGCCAAAAGGGTACACCTCAAGATATTGAAGATAGTTACATTAGTTTGTGTAGTGTAACATTTCACTTGGTGTAGGCCCTAGTGAAGGGTAGTTTCGAGACCCTTCGTGGTTGGGGACAGTGTGGCACTGTTCCACATCACTGTACCTCGGCTCTTGGGGTTTGTAGGAGCTGGGAGTCATTCCCAACTCGTAACTCTTCATATCTCTTCCTATTTTGTGTTCTAAGATTATAGTGGCTGCCATAGTGCCGTTCGTTCAAACCGACACTCTGTCGTCAATACTTGGTGAAATTTTGCGATCTAAATTGCCTATTGTAGGCGACGTACAGACGCTTCAGATCCAAGTTGAAACAGGTCATTTAAAGTTGTGACCAGAACGCTATGAACGTTTGAAGCCGCTGTGCAGAAATCCGGCTGTGCACTCTATCTTTCGTTTTAGGCACATTGGAGCCTATTGTGACTGTAACAGGTGGTATCATAGCCCCTTGGAGCAGTGGTCCCAATGCCTAAGGAGAGGCAAGTGGCAGCAAGCGTCAGCACCAAAGGTGGAGCTGTTGGTAGCGGCGATTGCGCGGTCAGTCGCGCTAAGGAGAAGGAGTCCAAGAAGTGCAATCTTGGAGGGACCAGCAAGCTTGGTGAACCTATGGAGAGGGGTGCAGCAGCCAAGGAGCAGCAAAAGGGTGAGGAGAACCCCGAGGCAGCAGCGGAGGAGGACTACGGAGAGAGTATGTGGGGCGCTATTGCGAGCGCGACATTCTCCAATCCAACTTCGGCTACGGGGGAGTGTGATTGGCTCACATTGCATCGGCGCATGGGGCATGTGGCCCTGCCCATCTTGCAGCAGCTAGTAAAGAATGAGATGGTTGCTGACATACGTGTGAAGGGGGAGCCTGATGAGGTACTTGGCTGCCCGACGTGCATGCAAGCCAAGTTCACCCGTTTCCCATTCTCTAGTTCGGAGGCAACGGCAAAGGCACCACTTGATGAGGTGGTGATGGACGTGGTGGGCCCCCTGAAGCTTGGAGCTGCTGGAGCTGAGTACTTCCTCACTATTGTGGACGTCTACACCCGTATGACTTGGGTGTACGTGCTGGCCAAGAAGAGCGACGTGGCTGAAACGTGGAAGGCGGATTGGTTCCCGATGGTGGAGCGGCAACAAGACCGTCTAGTCAAGTCAATCCGCACCGATCGAGGGGGAGAGTTCCTGAGCAAGGAGTTTGGGTTGTGGCTGAAGAAGAATGGTATTCAGCACTCCCTCACCATGCCATACTCCCCTGCAATGAACGGCATCGCCGAGCGAGCGAACCGCACAATCACGGATGCGGCACGCGGGTTGCTCATTAAAGCCGGGCTACCCGACTATTTCTGGCCTGATGCGGTGCGGAGCGCGTGTGGGGCCAAGAACCGAGCCTTGACTCATGTGGGAGCAGAAAAATGGGTGCCCTATGTGGAGTGGCTAGGAAGGAAGCCAAAGGTGGATATGCTTCGGGTGTTCGTGTGCATGTGCATGGCGCTCGTGCCTAAGCATCTTCGGCACAACAAGCTTGGTGCCAAGGCGGTGTGGGCCGTGCACTTGGGCATGGCTCAAAACAGCAAGGGATGGCTTCTTTGGGACCCATTCACCAAGAAGTTCTTGGTGAGCAGGGACTGCAAGTTCATGGAGAACTTCATGGACAAAGATTGGAAGGCGGAGAATGAGGCGAAGATAGGCGTGCGGTTTGGGGAGGTGAAGAGTTCCGGTTTGGAGCATGTGGAGCTGCCTTTGGAGCTGAGCAGCGGCAGCACAACCACAAGGCAATCCTCCCTTGTGAATGGGGGAGGGGAGGCCAATGATGCAGAGGAAGAAGATGAGGAGGTGCAGCAAGTGAGCGAGCGTGCACCGTCACTCCCTTCCCGTACAACGAGTGCTCCACGGATTCGAGCCACACGACGGCAACGCCAAGGCCTTCAAGTCCCTGCAGCTGAGGAGGAAGGAAGGGGCAAGAGGAGAGTTCAACCCCCTAATAGGCTGACCTATGATACGCTGGGAAAGCAGGGCAAGACAGCCCTGGCCGGAGCGGCAATGATGGTCGGAGACGACGAGGAGAGTGACTACGACGAGTGTGCCTTTGCGTTCTTCTCTCCGGTGGAGATGCCGGGAGAACCAGCAACTCTGAAGGAGGCTTTGGAGAGTAGTGATGCTGAGGAGTGGAAGAAGGCCATGGAGAGTGAGCTGAAGAGCATCAAGGAGAATGACACGTTTGAATTGGTGGAGCTACCGGAGGGGCGTACGGCGATAACGTCCAAGTGGCTCTTCAAAATCAAGTCGGATGCCGACGGCAAGATCGAGCGCTACAAGTCTAGGCTTGTAGCCAAGGGGTACCAGCAGAAGGAGAAGGTGGACTTCAAGGAGCTGTTTGCCCCTCTGGTGAAGCCGACGACGCTGCGAACCCTATTCGCGGGAGCCGCCATCAAAGGATGGGTAGTAAAACAAATGGACATCGTAACGGCATTCCTTAACGGCATCCTTGAGGAGGAGATTTTTATGGCACAGCCAGAGGGGTTTGATGATGGTACTGGCAGAGTGTGGAAGCTGAAGAAGGCCCTCTATGGGCTGAAGCAGGCCCCTAGGCAATGGTAGATGAAGCTGCGCGAAGTGTTGGAGGGGATCGGCTTCACTCCCTCAACGGCTGATCACTCCTTGTTCATGCTTGGCGAGGGGGAGCAGAGGAGCTTCATGGTGGTTTATGTGGATGACATTCTCATCTTCTCACCCTCCTCTGACCTTGTGCTGAAGCTGCATGACAAGTTCAAGTGCAAGTCCCTTGGTGACGTGAACTTCTACCTTGGGCTCCACATCGAATGAGATGCGGAGAAGCGGAGCATGCGAGTGCACCAACGGAAGTACCTGGAGGCGTTGGCTGCCAACTTCGGCCAGAGTGAAGGTCATGTGGCTACTCCCTTTACCTCTGGGTTCAAGTGTGTGAAGGGACCAGAGGAGGAGAGCGTTTGTGAAGAGGAGAGGCGCCGTTTTCACTCGTTGGTGGGCAGCCTCATGTATGCGGCGGTAAACACCCGACCGGACGTCGCGTTTGCTACCGGGCAGCTGGCTAGGGTTGTGCAATGCCCTAATGAGGAGCAGGTAGCAGCTGGAATGAGGGTGGCCAAGTATCTTGGCCAAACACCAACCGTTGGGCTGCAATACTCGGCGGCGGCACAAAGGCGCCAAAAGGGCGCGGATGGTGTTGAACCCGGGCGTTTGTTCCTCACCGCCTACTCGGATGCGTCATATGCATCGGAACCAGAGGACATGACAAGTGTGGGAGGCTTCATATGCTGTGTTGGTGGAGGCCCAACTGCTTGGGAGAGCAAGAAGCAGGTTGACCAAGCTTTGAGCTCGGTGGAGTCCGAATATATGGCACTCTTCCGTGCCGTACGAGAGATTGTGTGGCAGCGGCGTTTGTTTGCTGAATTGGGGGAGGAGCAGCAAGGACCTACCCCACTCTTCTGTGACAGCCAGGGTGCCATTGCTCTTGCTAAGAACCCTGTGTTGCATGGACTCACAAAGCACATGAGGGTGAAGTGGCATTGGACGAGGAGCATGGTGATCGCGGGAGAAGTTGAGTTCCGGTACGTGAAGACCACGGGGCAGCCGGCTGACATGATGACTAAGAGGCTGGTGGAGCAGCAGCATTGGAAGTGTTGCAAGCTGGCTGGGATGGCTCTTAACTGAGAGAGCAACATATCATAAGGCCAACAATCCGAGGGGGAGTTTGTTGGTGCAACCTTACGGTTTGCACTCGGCTTGTTGGCCGTGTGCTTGCATGTGTGTGTGTATGGAATGGTATGAGGGCATGGAATAATATATATTTCACGCTTATAATTGTGTGTGAATGTTGAGTCATGATGTCGAGTGTGTGTGTCGAGTCAATAGCGAGTTATCGCTAGACACGTGTTACGTGGTCGTTTGTGTCTCGCGCGCGGTTTCTATTTTGTCGTGCGCGGTTTCTATTTTGTCCTGTGTCGAACGTTCCGTGTGTCGCAGGTGTGTGCAGCAGACCCATCAAGAACTCAAGGATGAGTTTGTGATGAAGAGCTGGAGCCTTGGTGTCAAGCCTCAAGTGATTTCGAAGCTCGCCAAAAGGGTACACCTCAAGATATTGAAGATAGTTACATTACTTTGTGTAGTGTAACATTTCACTTGGTGTAGGCCCTAGTGAAGGGTAGTTTCGAGACCCTTCGTGGTTGGGGACAGTGTGGCACTGTTCCACATCACTGTACCTCGGCTCTTGGGGTTTGTAGGAGCTGGGAGTCATTCCCAACTCGTAACTCTTCATATCTCTTCCTATTTTGTGTTCTAAGACTATACTGGCTGCCATAGTGCCGTTCGTTCAAACCGACACTCTGTCGTCAATACTTGGTGAAACTGTGCGATCTAAATTGCCAATTGTAGGGGACGTACAGACGCTCCAGATCCAAGTTGAATCAGGTCATGTGAAGTTGTGACCAGAACGCTATGAACGTTTGAATCCGCTGTGCGGAAATCCGGCTGTGCACTCTATCTTTCGTTTTAGGCACATTGGAGCCTATTGTGACTATAACACAGATCATCCGGGACAGAGCACGCCGCACCATTACCGTGACTCAGTCACACATGGTGCAGCAAGTCCTTCAGCGCTTCGGCTTCACGTACTCCTCGCCTAAGGCCACTCCTCTGCCTACTCGCCACTCGCTCTCAGCTCTACCTTCGGATGAGTCCGTAGAGTCGAGTGGCCCAACCCAGAGCTTGTTGGCTGCCTCATGTACCTGATGACCTGCACACGACCTGACCTTGCATACCCTCTTAGCATTCTTACACGCTATGTTGCTCTTGGGAGACACAGACCGGAGCACATGGCTGCAGCGAAGAGGGTGTTGCGCTACTTGTGCAGTACGTCGGGCATGGGGCTAGTGCTTGGAGGGCAGAGTCCAGTGGTCCTCACTGGGCACGCAGACGCTTCTTGGGCTGACGACCAGGCTACACAGCGGTCGTCACAGGGTTACACCTTCAGCCTTGGTTCCGGCTCTGTTTCGTGGCGGGCTACTCGCTCGTCTTCCGTTCTCGGCTCCAGTTGTGAGGCTGAGATCTACGCAGGAGCCATGGCTGCTCTGGAGCTTCGCTGGCTCACCTACCTGCTGACTGACCTCGGAGAACCGCCTCGTTCTCCTCCAGTGCTGTACGTAGACAACAAGGCCATGCTGGCCTTGTGTGGGGAGCATAGACTGGAGCACAGAACGAAGCACATTGCTCTGCGCTACTTCCTTGCTCGTGAGCTGCTGCAGCGTGGTCAGCTGCGCCTTGCTTACGTGGCCTCTGAGGCCAACACTGCTGATATCTTTACCAAGGCACTTCCGCCTTGTGATCATCAGCGCTTCTGTACGATGTTAGGTCTTGTGCCTACTTGGCCTCACTTGCTCACTTCTTGACCTTGTTTGTACTGTCACATATATATACTCCTGCTCTTGCTTGTTTAGCCTTTTATATATGTATGTGCTCCTACATGTGAGCTGGCCTTCTGGCCTTGAACTTGTGCTCGGAATGTGTGGTGACTTAGTGATCCACCCTGAGCTTTGCTTTGTTTTGCTTGACTGGTCTTGTGACCCCTTTTTCTCCCCCACTTTGCCTATGGGGGTGTGTCAAATCATAATGTTCTGTAGGCTGTAGTGGGGTAGCCTATATGGGGTACACATTTCTAGGGTTGCACATTTGTACCACATTCCATTCCTTAGTACACTCATTCTCGTTTCAGTTTTCTCAGCGCCCTCCGCGCCCTCTGTTGCGCCTAGCGCCCTCCGCACCCTCCGCGCCCTCCGAGGTTGTTGCGCACTCGCGCTCCTAGCCCACGCCCCTTAGCGTGGCCCTCAACCCGCCCCCCCCTTAACGCTCCCCTTCGCGCGCCTAGCCTGCGCCCTGCCCCTAGCCCGCGCGACGCCCGTAGGCCCTGCCTCAGCCCGTCGCGGCACCCGTAGGCCCTGCCCCAGCCCGTAGCGACGCCTATAGGCCCTGCCTCAGCCCGTCGCGACGCCCGTAGGCCCTGCCCCAGCCCGTCGCGACGTTTGTAGGCCCTGCCCCAGCCCGTCGCGACGCCCGTAGGCCCTGCCCCAGCCCGTCGCGACGCCCGTAGGCCCTGCCACAGCCCGTCGCGACGCCCGTAGGCCCTGCCCCAGCCCGTCGCGACGCCCTTAGGCCCTGCCCCAGCCCGTCGCGACGCCCGTAGGCCCTGCCCCAGCCCGTCGCGGCGCCCGTGCGCCCTGCCCCTAGCCAGCGCGTAGCCCGTAGGCGCTAACCCAGCTCGTCGTGGCGCCCCTACGCCCTGCCCCTCGCCCTCCGCGCCTAGCTCGTCGCCCACGCCCCAGTCCTATACCGTCGCGCCCTCCCCCCGCCCTTTCCCACCGTCAAAACAGTCCTCCCTGCCCATTCCCACTGTCAAACCGCCCTCCCCGCCCATTCCCTCCGTTAAAACCGCCCTCCCGCCCATTCCCACCGTCAAAACCGCCCTCTCGCCCATTCCCAGCGTCAAAACCGCCCTCACGCCCATTCCCATCGTCAGCATCACCCTAGCCCGCCCGATCCGCACCTACCCTCGGCACGTGACCGTTTTTCACCCCTCCTCCGCCCTGTTTCCCGGGCCCTCCCCATTCTCCCGGTCACTGGCCTTCACCTCAGCGGCTGGCAGCCGCTCATACCTCCGGTAGCTAGCCGTAGCGCCAAATCCTCCATAGCTCCTAGTCGCTCCGTCCCTGGTGTCCCTAGCCGTTCTCCGCCTCACCTCGTTTGCTCCTTCCGCTATCGGTTCACTCGTGGCATCCCACCTGGCGTCTCTCGCCCTCAGTAGCTGTCCTCCTCGTTGTTAGCTCAGCCTCCGCCGTGCTCCAGCCGTCTCGAGCATGTCTTCCGTTATGGAGTCTCGTCGCCTCCGTTTCGACGCGGAGGGACGCCCGGTAGAGTTCGGCACCTGGCAGCGCCAGACCACGCGCTTCCTCACCAGCCAGCGACAGGACGGCGCCACTCTGTGGGCTCACGCGTCTGGTGCCCTACAGGCCCCCCCGTCCCCCGCCGCCCGGCCTACCACCCCGGGGCCGACCCCTACGGCCCAGGCGGAGTACGATCGTCGGGTCCTGGCCAGGGACGTGTGGCTCTCGCGTGACGCTCCCGCCGCTCTCACACTGACGGAGCTTCTCCCCCCGATTGAGGCCGCCCACTTTGACCAGGTGGAGACAGCCCAGGGGTGTGGGATGCTATTGTTGCCCGCTACTCCACCCCCTCCTCTGCCTCCCTCAGTCGCCTCCTCATGCCGTTTGTGTTTCCCGACCTAGGCTCGTTTGCGACTGTTTCCGATCTTGTGACTCACCTCCGCTCGCTTGACGCCGGTTTCCGTGCTGCCTGTACCGACGCACAGCTCCTTGTTGCTCCCCCCCCCATGTGGCTCACTGTGCACTGGTTAGTCACCCGCCTCCCTGACCGCCTTGCCACTGCCCACGACGCGCTTCTTCAGAAGCACCCCACTGAGCTCACTATTGACCTCCTAGCGACTGCTCTAGGGACCATCGAGAGCAGTCTCCTCACCGTTGCCTCCGCCACTGATGCGGTGGCCCCCCGTCTCTTTGCGGGGTGTGCCGCCCCTCAGCTTCCCACTTTCACCGCTACCCGCGCTTCTGCTGCTGTGTCGGTCTCTGAGGACACCGCTTCCGTTTCTGCCGCAGACTGGCAGAAACGGGGCAAGAGTGGCAAGAAGGGCGGGAAGGGGGGAGATGGAGGCGGTGGAGGCGGCGGTGGAGGTGGCGGTGGAGGTGGGAGCGCCAGTGGTGGCGGAGGAGGCGGCGGCGGCGGCGGTGGTGCACCTGGGGGAGGGGGGCTTGGAGGAGGTGCTGGACAGACAGGCCCACCCACAGGTGGTGGCTCGACCGGTGGGGGCGTTCCCCCCCAGCAGCAGCAGCCACAGCAGCACCTGCCACAGCAGGGACAGCAGCAGCAGCAGGGACAGTAGCACCAGCAGGCGCCGCAGCAGTTCCACCAGTGGGGGCCCCCGCTGCAGTGGGGTCCGCAGCAGCACTGGGGTCCCCCCCCGCAGTGGGGTCCGGGAGGCCCTGGGAGCACCAGCCGCAGCAGCAGTACTTCCAGCTGGGCCCCTCGTCCCCCTCGCCGTGACGCTGGCCCGTGCACCCACTGGTGCGTCACCGGGCCGGGTAGCCCCTGTCTCTGTGGTCGCGACAACCACTCTGCCGCGCGGTGCTTCCGCCGCCTCGACGACCTCTACCGGGCTCGTTGGGGCCCTCTGGCGGTCACGACTCGCTGGTCTCGTCTGTTAGCCCGTAAGATTGATGTATTTGCTTTGTCCATGGACGATGCGCGTCAGCATGCTTTGTATGTTGATGCTGACTTTAGTGCTGATGGATCTGGGTGCTCGCGTGTTCGTAGGTTAGCCTGCTTGCCTCCTACTAGTGTAGCCTTGTGCCTGTCTAGCTTAGATGCTTGTGTTGCTGCTCTAGGTGCTTGTGTAGCGACTGGGTCAGGTGACCCACCGGCTGAGGCCTCTCTTTCGTTCACGCTGGACTCGGGCGCGTCTCAGTGCTTCTTCCACGACCACACGACCCTTACGCCACTGCTCACACCTGTGTCGGTGGCTCTGGCTGATCCTACCTCTGGACCAGCCGTTGCGCGTAGCTCCACCACCCTCCCGTGCCCTGTGGTCCCCTCTGGTGTCCTGCGTGGCCTCCATATCCCCTCGTTCACTCGGAACTTGGTGGGTGTTGGATACCTCCAGGACAGGGGGATCACAGTTACCTTCGTGGGGGGTGGGCGGATTGCAGTCTGTACTGACGCTACCACAGGTGCTGTTCGGGCCACGTTCACCAGGGAGCCCCGCTCCGGTCTCTACATTCTCCACACCGAGCGCTCCCCGGTCGCCTCCTCGCCTCAGGTCGTTGCGTCCCCTCCGGCCCAGGTCCCCAGTCCAGTTGCTATGTCTAGCCAGGTAGTCGTGTCTAGTCCTGTCGCTGTGTCCAGTCCAGTTGCCGCGTCTTGCTCCTGACGCTCTCTCGCCCACTGCACCGTCCTGTGGCACCACCGTCTTGGCCACCCGTCGATCCCTCGCCTTCGTGGCATGCTCAGTCAGGGACTCGTCACATGTCTCCCACGCACCTTCCCGTCGCTCCCTCTCTCGCTTGCCCCTCCTTGCTCTCCTTGCGTCGCTGGTCGCTTACGCGCCACTCCCCACTCCTCCTCCCTTCGTCCGGCCACCGCTCCCTTCGAGACTCTCCACTTGGACGTCTGGGGCCCTGCCCCGACGCAGGGGTCTGGGAGGGAGCGTTACTTTCTGGTGGTCGTCGACGACTTCTCCAGGTACACCACGGTGTTCCCTCTTGCGAAGAAGTATGAGGTGACTGCTACGCTGATCAGGTGGCTTCTAGCCATTGAGGGCACTCGTGGTCGTCGAGTCAGTTGTCTCCACTCCGACCGTGAGGGCGAGTTTCTCTCCGGCATTCTCGGCGGATTCTGCGGCGAACAGGGCATCACCCAGTCCTGGACGCTGCCTGAGTCCCCACAGCAGAATGGGGTTGCTGAGCGCCGCATAGGCTTGGTCATGGACATCGCCCGCACGTCCATGATCCATGCCCGTGTGCCCCATTTTCTGTGGCCCCACGCGGTTCGCTACGCCGCACACAAGCTGAACCTCCAGCCGCGTGTCTCGCGGCCCGAGGTTTCACCGACCAGTCTTTGGACTGGTTCCCCTGGTGTCGGGTCGGCCTTTCGAGTCTAGGGCTGCCTTGCGCTTGTTCGCGACACCTCGGCGGACAAGCTCTCGGCACGCGCCGTCCCCTGTGTCTTCCTTGGTTTCCCAGTGGACTCTGCCGACTGGTCCTTTTACCACCCTCCCCTCCACCATTTCCTAGACTCCCGTGACGTCCGGTTTGACGAGTCCGTGTCCTACTACACCCGGTACCCCTGTCGAGGTCTCCCGGTACCCCCTCCCCCTCTTTTCCTCGCACCCTCTCCTCCTCCTGCTCCCGCTCCTCCGGTATCCCCCTCCCCCCCCTGGTCCTGCCCCGTCTGGTGTGTCCCACGCTACCCTCGGTCGCGCGTCAGGTAGTGTCTCCCTCCCCGCAGTCCTCCTCACAATCCCCTCAGCAGCCTTCAGCACTTCCGCGACAGGTTACTGTGGACTCTGTTGGTGTTGGAGCTGGAGGTCCAGCCGCTAGGGGTGCTCGCTCGCGGGGTACTGGAGGTGGAGGTGCTGGCGCAGGTGGCACTAGCTCTGGGGGTGCTGGAGCTGGGGGTGCTGGCGCAGGTGGCGCTAGTTCTGGGGGTGCTGGAGTTGGAGGTGCTGGCACTGGCGGTGCTAGTTCTGGGGGTGCTGGAGTTGGAGGTCCTGGCACTGGCGGTGCTGGTCCTGGGGGTGCTGAGTCTGAGGAGGCTGGAGCTGGAGACCCTGAATCTGCGGAGTCCACTCCGCCTCCCCACCGCCACGACACGCGTCTCCAGGCTGCCCGTCGGCGTGAGCGTGAGGAGAAGGAGCGGTTGGAGAGGGAGCGGCAGGAGCTGCGGGTGCTGGACCTTCTAGAGCAGCAGCAGGAGCAGCAGCGGCAGCAGCAGCAGCCGCAGCAGCAGCAGCAGCCGCAGCCGCCGCCGCAGCTGCAGCAGCAGCAGCAGCAGCCGCAGCCGTCGCCGCAGCCGCAGCAGCGGCAGCCGCAGCCGCCCCCGCAGCTTCCTCTGGAGCGGCAGTTGTTCCCACCTGTGAGTGGCCTGCGGGCCCTTGGCCTTTCCTCCTCTCCTTCTGTCCGCTCCCCGTGTCCTCCTGTGTTTGTTCCTCTGTTGCCTCCTCCTGACGACCGTCAGGCGGTCTGGTCTTCTCCTCCTCCTCAGTCTCCTCCTCCTTCTGTCCGTCGCGACTTGATCACCCGTTGTCCTCCGCGTGCTCGTCACTCGTCCCCTGTTACTGACCTCCACATTGCCCTCCTTTGTTCGTCTCGTCGTCTTTCTCCTTCTCCTGTGTCCGTTCTCCCGTCTCCTCCTCCTTCCTCTGTCACAGCCCCCCCCACTCCAATCTCTGACTACTACCGCGCTGTTCGTCTTGTTGCCGCACGTGTCCTCGCCACTCTTGTCACCGACTCTCGTTTCCCTCCGTCGTCTGCCTTGGCTCTCACTGTCGCTGTCGCTGAGTTTGCTGCCGCCAGTCGCCTTGACTACGCCACCCGTGTGGTGCCAGCTCCTCCCTACCGTCCTTTGTCCGTTGGGGGTGGGTTTGCCCTTGGCTGTGACGTCCTAGAGGACAGAGAGTCTGAGCTGGAGTACTGGGCAGCCGCTTCTCCCTCTGTGTGTGCCATGTTGCTCTCCCCTGAGGGAGACCCCGACGCCCTTGACATACCGACTCCTCGCACTTATCGCGAGGTAGTGTCAGGGGCATGGGCCTCTCAGTGGAAAGCGGCTATGGACTCAGAGTTGGCATCTTGTGTCAGATTTATATGACATAGTTACTGTAGGCTATAGTGGGGTAGCACATATGGGGTACAGCTTTCTAGGGTTTGTACTTGTACCCAACTTTCACTTAGTCATTTTCATTCTCGTTCTAGCTTTCTCATGGTATCGAGCAGGCTCCCTCGTGGGAACTGTTCCTAGGGCCCACCAATTCGAATTTTTTTTTTCCTGCCCGGAGCGCGCTCAGTTCCTGCCCGAGTCGCGCTCCCCTCTCTCGCGGCCCCATCCCGTCGCGCCGCCCTAGCGGCTGCATCCCAGCGCCCTAGCGGCCCCGATCCGCCGCCCTAGCGGCCGCTTCACCTACTCCTACGGCCCCGGCGCCGCCCTTCCCGGCCCCGATCTGCCGCCCTAGCGACCCCGTCGCCTACCCCGCGGCCCCGGCCCTGCCCTTCCAGGGCCACGACGACGCCCTTCCCGGCCCAGCCCTGCCTCTGCTGGCCCCGTCGCCTAGTCCTGCGGCCCCGGCGTCGCCCTTCCCGGCCCTGACGCCGCCCTTCCCGGCCCCGATCCGTCGCTCTGCGGCCCCGTCGCCTACCCCGCGGCCCCGGCGCCGCCTTTTCTCGGCCTCGACGCCGCCCTTCCCGACCCGGCCCAGCCTCTGCTGGCCCCGTCGCCTACCTTGCGGCCCCGACACTGCCCTTCCCGGCCCGGCCCCGCCTCTGCTGGCCCCATCGCCTACCTCTGCGGCCCAGACGTCGCCCTTCCCGGCCCCGGCCCAGCCTCTACTGGCCCCGTCGCCCGCCCTTCCACGCTCCGGCCCCGCCTTCACGCGACCCCGCCGGGCTACTGGCGAGCCGCCGAGCCACCCGAGCCGCCCGAGCCGCCGCGCCTCCTGAGCCGCCCGAGCCGACGTACCGCCGAGTTGCCGAGCCGCCCGAGCCGCCCGAGCCGCCGAGCCGCCCGAGCCGCCCTAGCCGCCCGAGCCACCCGAGCCGCCCGAGCCACCCGAGCCGCAGTTGCCGCCGAGCCGCCCGAGCCGCCCGAGCCGCCCGAGTCTCCGAGCCGCCGAGCTGCAGTTCCTGCCGAGCCGCCGAGCCGCTCGAGCCGCCCTGTCCGGTAAGAGCAGCGCCCCTGTCACTGCACTGCCCTTACCCCACTGTTCGCGCTACTAGTCTATTGCTGTCATGGCTACCCCTAGTGTCCTCGCTTTTGACGCTGAGGGTCGGGCCATTGACTTTGACGTCTGGATAGATGACCTGCAGCTTTTCCTACAGTGCGATAAGGCAGACGGTCTCTCCCTCTTTGACCTCACCTCAGGTGCCTCTCCTGCCCCTGCTGCTGATGCTGACGCCACTGTTCGCTCACAGTGGGCCACACGCGATGCTGCTGCACGTCTTGCTGTGCGTCGCCACCTACCTACCTCTGAGCGTGCGCACTTTAGCCAGTACAAGAGTGCTCAGACCCTGTACGACGCTATAGTTGCACGCTACTCCTCCCCTGCCACTGCTGCACTGAGCCGCCTCATGCTACCACACCTCTTCCCTGACCTTGCTGCCTTTCCCACAGTCGCTGACCTCATTACGCACCTCCGCACTAGTGACACTCGCTACCGCGCTGCGCTTCCTGCTGAGTTCTGCGCCAAGAACCCCCCCCCCCCCCCCCCCCCCATGTTAATCACCCTCTACTACAAAGTCACCCGGCTCCCTGACTCCCTTCGCGTAGTAAGGGACCATTTCCTCTCAGTTTGCCCCACCACTCTCACCGTTGACCTCCTCGAGAAGGCCCTCCTAGCAGCAGAGAAGAGCATAGTAGCTGTAGGAGCCTCTCGTGGTGACCCTCGCACCCCCATCTTTGAGGGGTGTTCCCCCTCCCACCTTTTGCCCTCTGTTGCCTCGGCTGCTGCGGCCGACCTCGTTGGGCTTGAGTCGGTCGGTGCGGCGTCTACCCCTAGCGGGAGACGCCGACTTGGCAAGGGCAAGGGGGGCACGGGCGCTGGAGGAGCTAGCGGTGGCGATGGAGGAGGCGGTGGAGGCGGTGGAGGGGGTGGGGGTGGCGGTGGGGGTGGTGGCGGGGGTGGAGGTGTCGGTGGCGGGAGTGGAGGCGGAGGCGGCGGCGGCGGTGGCGGTGGGAGCGGAGGTGGCGAAGGTGGCGGCGGTGGAGGAGGCGGTGGCGGTGGAGGAGGAGCTGGTCGGGGTGGCGCTGCGCAGAGGGTCGGCTCCGGTGGTGGTCAGCGCCAGCAGCAGCAGCAGCAGCAGCAGCAGCAGCGCGCTCGTGACATCCCCCCCCCCCCTCAGCAGCTCCGTGAGTGGTACGCTGCACGCCAGCGGGGTGGGGGTACTGGTCCATGCACCTACGTCCTACGCACCGACGACCGCGCAGGTAAGCAGTGCGGGGGTGCGAACTCCACCCAGCGCTGCTTTGGCCGCCTCACGGACGCTTGGCGTCACTAGTTCCCGAAGGCCACTGAGATTCCCCACTGGGGCGAGCTTTCTAGGGCGGGAGTAGCTGTCTTTGACCTTGACTTTGATGCTATTCTTGCTGCCATGTATGCTGTGACTAATAGTGATGAGGGTGACTGTTACCGGTGTTTTCCGCCCGACCCGGGCATTGAGACTGCTGCTCTAGGTACTGGTGAGGCTGCTGCTCTAGGTGCTAGCGAGGCTGCTGCTCTAGGTGCTCGTGCGTCTGCTCCCTCCGGTGCCGGTGAGTCTGCTCTCTCAGGTACTGCGTCGGCTTCGGCCTCCCACACCTTCACCCTTGACTCGGGGGCTTCTCGCTCCTTCTTTCGAGACCGCACCACACTCACGCCGCTTGGCCGGTCAGTTGCAGTCTCTCTGGCAGACCCCTCTGGGGGACCCGTCTTTGCTCACTACTCCACTGTCCTCCCGTGTCCGGCGGCCCCCTCTGGCACCCTGTCTGGTCTTTACCTCCCCTTGTTCTCTACAAACTTGGTGAGTGGTGCTGACCTGCAGGATGCGGGGGTTCACCAGTTCACTCCTGCGAGTCAGAGGGTGACCCACTGCACGGACGCTCGGACAGGCCAACACCTGGCCACGTTTACACGTCGGCCGGGGTCGAGCTTGTACACACTAACCACTACGTCTCCTCCAGTCACTGCGTCTGACCAGGTAGCTACGTCGGGTCAGGTGTTTGCTGCAGCGGCCAGGTCTGGTCCTGAGTCTGCCCCCTGCTCGTGTCGCCTCCTGTCTCACGAGACTCTCTTGTGGCACCACCGCCTTGGTCACCCCTCCTTGCTTCGTCTCCGAGGAATAGCCTCCCGTGTCCTTGTCTCTGGCTTCCCCGGTCCCTCCCTCCCCTTCCTCCTGGGCCTGGCCCTACGTGCGTCCCCTATGTTGAGGGGCGGCAGCGGGCTGCCCCTCACTCCTCCCAGTTTCCTCCGACAGAGGCCCCGCTGCAGACGCTTCACATGGACGTGTGGGGCTCGGCCCGCGTCCGTGGACAGGGTCACGAGCGCTACTTCCTGCTGGTGGTTGACGACTACTCGCGTTACACTACAGTCTTCCCCTTGCGCAGCAAGGGTGATGTCACTGCGGTGTTGATCGACTGGATCCGCGCAGCTCGTCTCGAGCTTAGGCAGAGCTTCGGCTCGGACTTTCCTGTTCTGCGTCTGCACTCTAACAGAGGCGTCGCTCGTACGTCCATGATGCATGCGGCTGCCCCCCATTTTCTGTGGCCGTTTGCGGTTCGGTACGCGGCGCATCAGATCAACCTTCACCCCAGGGTCTCCATGCCGGAGACCTCCCCAGCTTTGCTGTGGACGGGGAAGGTTGGGGATGCGTCTGCGTTCCGTGTCTGGGGATCTCGGGCGTTTGTTCGCGACTTGTCTGTAGACAAGCTGTTCCCTCGTGCTGCTCCTTGCGTCTTCCTTGGCTTCCCCCCTGACGCGCCAGGGTGGCAGTTCTACCACCCCACCTCTCGCCGTGTTGTGTCCTCCCAGGACGTCACGTTTGACGAGTCGGTCCCCTACTACCGCCTCTTCCCCTACCGCACTCCGTCCCTCCCCCCGCCACCGCTCTTCCTTGTACCAGGTCCCCCCCCGGTAGACCCCCTCCCCCCTCAGGGTCCTGCCCCGCTAGGTGTGTCCCAAGTAGACGCAGTCGAGCGTGTCGAGGTTACTGGTGACTCTGGTGCTGCTGAGGGTGCTGAGCCTGGGGGTGCTAACGCTGGGGGTGCTGAGCGTGTGGGTGCTGCGGCTGGGGGTGCTGAGCCTGCGGGTGCTACTACTGGGGGTGCTGAGCCTGGGGGTGTTGAGCCTGGGGGTGCTGAGCCTGGGGGTGCTACGCCTGGGGGTCCTCAGCTTTGGGGTGCTACGCGTGGAGGTGCGGAGCCTGAGGGAGTTAGGCCTACTCGTGTGGCGTCTGGTGGTGCTGGGCCTCGAGGTTCTCTGGGTGCTTCGTCTCGATGGGAGCCCCTCTCTCCACAGGAGCTGCGTGAGTGGTTTGCCCGGCGCTAAAGCCGTGCTGCTGGAGCTGGAGGTTCTGCGGCTCCTGAGGGTGCTGCTGCCGCGGGTCCCGGAGGTGCTCGTCCTGGGAGTACTGGAGCTGCTGGGCCTGCGGGTACGACTGGAGCTGGAGCTGCTGAGGGTGTTGGCGCTGAGGCTACTGCTATCGGTCGTGGAGGCGGTCCTCCTGGGGGTGCTACTGGTGCTGCTGGAGGTACAAGAGCTTGGGGTGCTGCTGGCGCTGGTGCTGCCGCTGGGGGTACTTGTGCTGTCCCTGCTGTGTCTGGAGTCGCCGCGCGGCCTCGGCAGTACTTCGTTCTGCTCCTTCAGCAGGTTCTTGGTCTCCCGCCTTCTACTGGTCCTCCTCCTCCCTTAGAGTGTCCACAGCCTGTCCCGTCACAGTTACAGTTACTGCCGTCCTCCCCCGTGCCTGCTCCTTCTCCCTACACTAGTCCTACTGGAGGTCTTGCTGAGCGTCGTGAGCCTGCGTCTCGCCCTGCGTCGCCTGTCCGTGCTGCTCGCACTAGTGGTCGTGGTTCGCGTCAGCGTCCTCCTCTTGTCCCTGGCACGCACCGGATGTCTCTGCAGCCGTCCAGTGCTCCTCTGCCTGCCCCTTTGCCTTCTCCTTCTGAGTCCTCTCTTCCTGCTCTTGCCGACCCGGAGTCGGACTCTCTTCGTGCTGCCACTCCTACTGTCACGCATCTCCTTGCTACTGTCATCACTGACCCTTCCTTTGAGTCCACTGCTGCGTCTGCCCTAGTTGCTGAGCTCGTCGACTTTGCTGCTCGCTGTCGTCTAGACTACGCTGCTAGTCTTGTCGCTGAGTCTGTCTGTCCTCCGTCCGTCGGGGGTGAGTGTGCCCTTGGCACGGACGTCCTTGAGGATGGGCAGGAGGAGTTCTTGTGTGTAACTGCTGCTTCACCTCATCTCGTGTCCGTACTGCTTACCCTTGAGGGAGACCCAGATGCACTTGACATCCCGACTTCGCGCTCTTACGCGGAGGCGATAGAGGGTCCCTACTCCTCTCAGCGGCAGGCAGCTATGGACGTAGAGATGGCTTCCTGGAAGTCCAAAGGCACCTACGTTGATGAGGTTCCCCCGCCTGGGGCGAACATCGTCAGCGGCATGTGGATTTTCCGGGTTAAGCAGCCGCCGGGTTCTCCACCTGTCTTCAAGGCGCGTTACGTGGCTCGTGGCTTCAGTCAGCGGCAGGGAGTTGACTACTTTCAGACCTTCTCTCCCACCCCGAAGATGACCACTCTTCGGGTACTGCTGCACATAGCTGCTCGCCGTGACTACGAGCTTCACTCTCTTGACTTCAGCACTGCGTTCCTGTAGGGCAGCCTGCACGAGGAGATCTGGCTGCGCCGCCCACCTGGCTTCACTGGGTCTTTTCCTCCTGGCACCCAGTGGAGCCTCCGACGGCCAGTCTACGGTCTCCGCCAGGCACCGCGTGAGTGGCACGACACACTGAGGACTACACTTGCGGCTCTAAGGTTTGCTCCCTCTACTACCGATCCGTCGATGTTTCTGCGCACTGACACTTCTTTGCCGCCGTTCTACATCCTCGTGTACGTCGACGACTTGGTCTTTGCCACAGCTTACACAGCTGGACTCGCCCACGTGAAGTCCGAGTTGCAGAAGAGACACACGTGCACAGACCTGGGTGAACTGCGCAGCTACCTTGGCTTGCAGATCACCCGGGACAGAGCACGCCGCACCATTACCCTGACTCAGTCACACATGGTGCAGCACGTCCTTCAGCGCTTCGGCTTCACGTACTTCTCGCCTCAGGCCACTCCTCTGCCTACTCGCCACTCGCTCTCAGCTCTGCCTTCGGATGAGTCCGTAGAGTCGAGTGGCCCGTATGCAAAGCTTGTTGGCTGCCTCATGTACCTGATGACCTGCACTCGACCTGACCTTGCATACCCTCTTAGCATTCTCGCACGCTATGTTGCTCCTGGGAGACACCGACCAGAGCACATGGCTGCAGCGAAGAGGGTGTTGCGCTACTTGTGCAGTACGTCGGGCATGAGGCTTGTGCTTGGAGGGCAGAGTCCAGTGGTCCTCACTGGGCACGCAGACGCTTCTTGGGCTGACGACCAGGCTACGCAGCGGTCGTCACAGGGTTACACCTTCAGCCTTGGTTCCGGCTCTGTTTCGTGGCGGGCTACCCGCTCGTCTTCTGTTCTCGGCTCCAGTTGTGAGGCTGAGATCTACGCAGGGGCCATGGCTGCAGAGGAGCTTCGGTGGCTCACCTACCTGCTGACTGACCTCGGAGAGCCGCCTCGTTCTCCTCCAGTGCTGTACGTAGACAACAAGGCCATGCTGGCCTTGTGTCAAGAGCAGAGACTGGAGCACAGAACGAAGCACATTGCTCTCCGCTACTTCCTTGCTCGTGAGCTACAGCAGCGTGGTCAGCTGCGCCTTGCGTACGTTGCCTCTGAGGCCAACACTGCTGGTATCTTTACCAAGGCACTTGCGCCTTGTGATCATCAGCGCTTCTGTATCAGCTGGGTCTTGTGCCTACCTTGCCTCACTTGCTCACCTCTTGACCTTGTTTGTACTGTTGCATATATATATATACACCTGCTCTTGCTTGTCTAGCCTTATATATATATGTAATCCTGCATGTGAACTGGCCTTGTAGCCTTGAACTTGTGCTCGGAATGTGTGGTGACTTTGTGATCCACCCTGAGCTTGTTTTGCTTTGCTTGACTGGTCTTGTGACCCCTTGTTCTCCCCCACTTTGCCTATGGGGGTGTGTCAGATTTATATGACATAGTTACTGTAGGCTATAGTGGGGTAGCACATATGGGGTACAGCTTTCTAGGGTTTGTACTTGTACCCAACTTTCACTTAGTCATTTTCATTCTTGTTCTAGCTTTCTCATCTTGGAGGTCCACAGGCACCTACGTCGACGCAGTTCCCCCTCCCAGTGCGAACGTAGTCGATGGCATGTGGCTCTTCAAGGTGAAGCGGCTGCCTAAAGCACCGCCGGTGTTCAAGGCGCGCTACGTGGCTAGGGGCTTCAGTCAGCGTGAGGGAGTTGACTTCTTCCAGACCTTCGCCCCGACCCCGAAGATGACTACTCTTCGGGTGTTACTCCACATAGCAGCGCAGCGAGACTACGAGCTGCACTCCCTTGACTTCTCCACTGCGTTCCTCCAGGGCCGACTGCACGAGGAGATCTGGCTGCGTCGTCCTCCTGGCTTCACTGACACCTTCCCACCTGGGACCCAGTGGAGCCTGAGGCGACCAGTCTACGGTCTCAGACAGTCGCCCCGTGAGTGGCACGACACTCTTCGCTCCACGCTTTGTGACCTTGGGTTCAGCCCGTCTTCCGCCGACCCGTCGCTGTTTGTTCAAGCGGATTCTACTCCTTTCTTTATCCTTGTCTACGTCGACGACTTGGTGTTTGCTACAGCAGACAGGGCAGCCCTTGCTGAGGTGAAGTCCGAACTGCAGAAGAGACACAAGTGCACTGACCTGGGTGAGCTGCAACGTTACCTTGGCTTGCAGATCACCCGGGACAGAGCTGCTCGCACCATCACACTGACGCAGTCACACATGGTGCAGCAGGTCCTTCGGCGGTTCGACTTCCAGTTCTCCACCACACAGCCCACTCCTCTTGCTGTTGACCACAGACTCACGGGCCCCTTTCCTGACGAGCCCTTTGAGTCCAGTGGACCCTACGCAGAGCTGGTGGGCTGCCTCATGTACCTGATGACTTGTACTCAACCGGACCTCGCCTTTCCCCTTTGCATCCTTTCTCGCTTTGTTGCGACTGGGAGACACCGCCCTGTCCACTGGACAGCTGCTGTGAGGGTGGCGAAGTACCTGGCGACTACATCAGGCATGGGGCTTGTGCTTGGAGGGACTCAGCCAGTGGTGTTGACTGGTCACTGTGACTCTTCCTGCGCTGACGACGTGGAGACTCAGCGCTCGACTCAGGGTTACTGCTTCAGTCTGGGAGCTGGTGGTGTGTCGTGGAGGTCTACACGGTCGTCGTCTGTGGCTACTTCCAATGCAGAGGCAGAGATCTACGCGGGTGCCATGGCGGCACAGGAGCTTCGCTGGTTGACCTTCTTGCTCGCAGACCTTGGTAAGCGGCCTCGCTCTGCACCGACCTTGTACGCTAACAACAAGGCCATGATCCTCCTGTGTCGAGAGCCTCGACTGGAGAGCAGAGTGAGGCATATTGACGTGAGGTACTTCCTCCTGCGAGAGCTGCAGCGACGCGGTCAGGCACGCCTGGACTTTGTGGCCTCAGAGGCCAACACTGCAGACGTCTTCACCAAGGCCTTGGCGCTTGGTGACCACCACAGGTTCTGTGTGCAGTTGGGGCTTGTTGAGGTAGGCCCTCGGTTGCTGTAGTCCTGTTGTTTGCTCTGCTCGTTGTGCTTTGTATTTATATCCTAGTGAACTCTTGAACTGACCTTGTGGCCGCTTGCTTGCGCTCGGAATTTGTGTGGTGTCCTTGAGATCCACCCTGAGCTTGCCTTGGTTCTTGCTTTGACAGGTCTTGTGACCGTTTGTTCACCTTGCTTGCTTTGATGCCCCTCACTTAGCCTATGGGGGTGTGTCAAATGTTGCACAATGATGTGATAGGCTGTAGTGAGTTGCACTCTAGGGGGTACAGCTTCTAGGGTTGCTTATTTGTACCCCATTCGTTTCTATTCCAATCATCCCGTTGCGTTCACTGTTTGAGACACACTACTCATACGGTACTATGCACACGAGACTACAAAAGTTGTAAGCACCATCCACTACTAGCTGCGCCTCTGCTTGCATCTGCTGGCCTGTTTCAGCACTACCAATTATCAGAGTATGCAGAAACGTTTGTGTGAAAACCCAATGGGGACGTGCTATGAGGCGGAAGAGGAGAAACAGAACCTGAGTACAAGCAAGTAATGACACCATTTACGAACCTAGGGGGCAGAAGGGAAAAGTGAGTGAGGGGGAAGGGGAGGGCATGCAAGAGAGAGAAGGGAGAAGGGATCGGGAAGGGAAGGGTGGGCAGGGGAAGGGAAGCGTAGGGATGGGAAGGGCATGGAAGGAAGGCCAGGGAAGAAAAGAGGTGAAAAGAGATCCGAAATCAGGGAGTGTAGATGTGAAGGCAGGGAGTGGAGAGGTGAAGGCAGGGAGTGTAGATGTGAAGGCAGGGAGTGGAGAGGTGAAGGCAGGGAGTGTAGATGTGAAGGCAGGGAGTGGAGAGGTGAAGGCAGGGAGTGTAGATGTGAAGGCAGGGAGTGGAGATGTGAAGGCAGGGAGTGGAGATGTGAAGGCAGGGAGTGGAGATGTGAAGGCAGGGAGTGGAGATGTGAAGGCAGGGAGTGGAGATGTGAAGGCAGGGAGTGGAGATGTGAAGGCAGGGAGTGTAGATGTGAAGGCAGGGAGTGGAGAGGTGAAGGCAGGGAGTGGAGATGTGAAGGCAGGGAGTGGAGATGTGAAGGCAGGGAGTGGAGATGTGAAGGCAGGGAGTGGAGATGTGAAGGCAGGGAGTGGAGATGTGAAGGCAGGGAGTGGAGATGTGAAGGCAGGGAGTGGAGATGTGAAGGCAGGGAGTGGAGATGTGAAGGCAGGGAGTGGAGATGTGAAGGCAGGGAGTGGAGATGTGAAGGCAGGGAATGGAGACGTGAAGGGCCCCTCAGGTGGATTGCCTCGTCAGCGAGCGATGACTGGCCATTGATGAGAGCCACTGAGAGGCCGACAGCTGGCGCCATGGTGTCAAGCACGTGCTTCACCTGTTGGAGTAGGCAGAATGGCACGGTGCCACACACCCTGCCAGTGCCTGCACCGGCAGCGCATACGCCAGTTTCTTGACAGGTGTGTTGGCAGGGAGACGAAAGGGACGAAAGGGATGGGATGGAAGGGCCGAGAAAAACGAAGGTGAAGAGGGCAGATGGTGAGGAATATAAGGGTGTTGGGAAGGTAGAGGGATGCAATAGGGGAAAGGAGGGGAAGAAAGTGGGGGAAAGGAGGGGAAGCAGGGGCAAAAAGGAGGAAAAGAAGGGGGGGAAAGGAGGGGGTACAGGGGGGAGGTAGGAGGGAAAAGAGGGGAAGGAAGAGGGGGAAAGGAAGGGAAGCAGGGGCGGAAAGGAGGAAAAGCAGGGGGGGAAAAAGGGGAAGCAGGGGAGGGATGGAGGGAAAGCAAGGGGGGAAAGGAGGGGAAACAGGGGCGGGAAGGAGGAAAAGCAGGGGGGGAAAAAGTGGAAGCAGGGGAGGGATGGAGGGAAAGCAAGGGGGGAAAGGAGGAGAAACAGGGGCGGGAAGGAGGAAAAGCAGGGGGGGAAAGGAGGGGGTACAGGGGGGAGGTAGGAGGGAAAAGAGGGGAAGGAAGAGGGGGAAAGGAGGGGAAGCAGGGGCGGAAAGGAGGCTCAGCAGGGTCGATGTGTCGATTTTGAATGCAACGATTACCAAATAGGTTACGATGGGCGCGCGGCATGCACGGCGGGCTCGGCGAATGCCACGCGGCGGCAGTCCGAATGCAAAGCGGCGGGGAAAGGGCGCTAGCACACTCGATCGATGGTCGTTTTCAAGGCTTAGACTACATGTTTAGTAATTCACGCGCGACTAGGTGAAAAGTCGCGTTGTCGGTATAGCCAGCACAACTTGGCTAGCTATACCACGGGAAATTCCTAGTATAGTCGCTGATTTGCCTCGCCAAGTGTGTGAGCGTAGCTTCGTAGTTTGTGACGGATTGCGGAGGGGGGGATGCGGCAAGGGAACGTCGAAGGGGGCTTGCGACAGGGGGAATGCGGATTCTATGCGGCGGCGCGACGGCGACGGCGCGAATGCGTCTGGGCGCACGAGACGGCGCGAGCGCGTCTTCGTATACGCGCGAAGCCGACATTGCGGTTGAGCGAAAGCGAGGCGTCACTAGTACTCGCCATGTCGCCACTACTTGGTTCGTTCTACCTATTCTATTAGCTATTAGTCTCTTATTCTGCCAAGTGTGGGAGTGTGGCAAGGTGAGTTTGGTGACGGGAGAAAACCCCGTTTGTGAATGACAACCTTCCCAACCCTGGCTCCCTGTTACGGGTGCAATGAATCGAAGTAGCGAGAATTGCACTAAGGTGTCAAACGAGTACAAAATGTGAGCGAAGGCATGAGCGAACATTTATACACGAAACATGCAAAAGGTAACGCGGTGCGTGCAAGCTAGCTAGTGCTACACTGGAAGCGAGGCTCGGGCTAGTCCCGAAGCGTAGGCCGACACGGCCGGTCTTCCAGTGCGAGGTTTGGGAAAACAGTGCGCGCGAAGTCGGCGAAGCCCCGTTAGCAGTAACAGACGAACAATGGCTGCTGTTGTACGCGGTGTTGCAGGGTGCGCTAAGGAATATCGAGAAAATTCCTTACAATACCCCCCCCCCCCCCCCCCCCCCCCCCCCCTCAAGAAGCCCCTCCGATACGCGAGTGCGTGTATATCGCGGAAACCTGGGCTCCTCCGGTACACTTGCAGGGCAGGGTGGTTTTCAATATTGGCCAGAGGCACCCACCTACCTTCAGTTGGTGTGCGATCCTTCCAGCGAACGAGGAATTCAATCCTCCTGATTCCCGTGGGTTGTCGATGTCAAATTATAATATTGTGTAGGCTATAGTGGGGTAGCCCATATGGGGTACACATTTCTAGGGTTGCATATTTGTATCACTTCCATTCCTTAGTCATTCATTCTCGTTCACATCTTCTCATGGTATCGAGCAGGTTCCCTCGTGGGAACTGTGCCTAGGGCCCACCACATCGACCTTTTTTTTTTCCTGCCCGAAGCGCGCTCCGCCCGAGTCGCACTTCGGGCTCTCACCTCGTCGAGCCGCCCTAGCGGCCCCTTTCCCCTAGCGGCCCCGCCGCGCGTCGCCTCGGCCCCGCCGCCCGTCGCTTCGGTCCCGCCGCCCGTCGTCGCGGCCCCGCCGCCCTACCTCGCGGCCCCGCCGCCCTACCTCGTGGCCCCGCCGCCCTACCTCGCGGCCCCGCCGCCCTACCTCGCGGCCCCGCCGCCCTACCTCGCGGCCCCGTCGCCCTACCTCGCGGCCCCGCCGCCCTACCTCGCGGCCCCGCCGCCCTACCTCGCGGCCCCGCCGCCCTACCTCGCGGCCCCGCCGCCCTACCTCGCGGCCCCGCCGCCCTACCTCGCGGCCCCGTCGCCCTACCTCGCGGCCCCGTCGCCCTACCTCGCGGCCCCGCCGCCCTGCTCAGCGGCCTCGCCGCCCTTCTGCAGCGGCCCCGCCGCCCTACTCCTGCGGACCCGCCGCCCTGCTCCTGCGGCCCCGCCGCCCTACTCCTACGACCCCGCCGCCCTACTCCTGCGGCCCCGCCGCCCTACTCCTGCGGCCCCGCCGCCCTACTCCTACGGCCCCGCCGCCCTACTCCTGCGGCCCCGCCGCCCTACTCAGCGGCCCCGCCACCGTTCACCAGCGGCCCTGCCGCCCCACACCGCCCGCGCCGCCCGAGCTGCCAGAACAGCCCGAGCCGCCCGAGCCGCCCGAGCCGCCCGAGACACCCGAGCCGCCCGAGTCGCCCGAGCCGCCGAGACGCCTGAGCCACCCGAGCCGCCCGAGCCGCCCGTGTCAGAACATTATAGCTTACTTATTTGTGTAGGCTATAGTGGGGTATCCCATAGGGGGTACAACCCAACTAGGATTTCCTATTTGTACTCACTTCGTTCATAGTCAATTCATTCTCGTTCTAACTTTATCATGGTATCGAGCAGGTTCACCCGTGGGAACTGTGCTTAGGGCCCACCACATCGAACCTTTTTTTTCTGCCCGGAGCGCGCTCCGGGCCCTTGCTCTTACTTTTTTTTTCGATCTGCCCTACGGCCCGAGCGCCGCCTTAGCGCGCCGCCCGCCCTAGCAGCCCGAGCGCCGCCTTAGCACCCGCGCCCCGCTGCCCACCCTCGCGCCCTAGCGCCTTAGCGCCCGCGCGCTGCCCGCCCTCGCGCCCTAGCGCTCTCACGACCCGCTGCCCGCCCTAGCGCCCTAGCGCCCGCGCGCTGCCCAGAGCCGCCCGTGCGCCACCCGGAGCCGCCCGTGCGCTAGCCGCCCGACGCGCCAGCCGCCCGACGCCCGCTAGCCGCCCGGCGCCCGCTAGCCGCCCGACGCCCGCTAGCCGCCCGACCCCCGCTAGCCGCCCAGCGCCCACTAGCCGCCCGTCGCCTGCGCGCCGCCCGACGCCCGCTAGCCGCCCGTGGGCTGCCCGTGCGTCGCCCTCAGCAGCCCGACGCGCCGCGCGTGCAGCCGCCCGTACAGCCATCCGTGCAGCCGCCCATGAACGCCCGTGCAGCCGCCCGTGCAACCGCCCGTGCTGCCGCCCGACGCGCCACCCGTGCAGCCGCCCGTGCGCCGCCCGTGCACCGCCCGTGCAACCGCCCGTGCAGCCGCCCGTGCAGCCGTCCGTGCAGCAACCCCACGAGCCACCCGTGAGCCGCCCCAGCCGCCTGTGCAGCCGCCCGTGAGCCGCCCGCGAGCCGCCCGTGAGCCGCCCGCCACGACGCCCGCGCCGCCCGTGAGCCCCAGCGTCACCCGAGCCGCACGAGCCGCCCGAGCAGCAGAGCCGCCCGAGCCGCCCGTGCTGCTGCGTGCCCGAGCCGCCCTAGCCGCCCGAGCCGCCCGAGCCGCCCGAGCCGCCCGAGCCGTCTGAGGTGCCGAGCTCCTGCTCCTGTGGGGCTGCTACTGCTCCTGGGCCGGCGGTGTGGTGTGCTGCTGTGTTGCTGTGCTGCTGAGCGACCCGACCCTTCCTGTCCGGTGAGACTGTCAGCTGCTATCATGGCCACCCCCAGTGTCCTGGCTTTTGACGCTGAGGGTCGCGCCATTGACTTTGCGGTCAGGGTCGACGACCTGCAGCTGTACTTGCTTTGCGATACGGTAGATGAAGTTTCTCTCTTTGACTTAGTCTCTGGCGCTCTACCTGCCCCTCCTGCTGATGCTGACCCCACTGTGCGCTCCAAGTGGGCCTCACGCGATGCTGCTGCACGTCTTGCTGTGCGTCGCCACCTCCCTTCCTCCGAGCGCGCACACTTTAGTCAGTGCAAGACCGCTCAGGCCTTGTACGACGCTGTAGTTGCGCGCTACTCCTCCCCTTCCTCTGCTACACTGAGCCGCCTCATGCTACCGTACCTCTTCCCTGACCTTGCTGCATTTCCTACAGTCGCTGACCTCTTTACCCACCTTCGCGCTAGTGACACTCGCTACCGAGCTGCGCTTCCTGCTGCCTTCTGCGCCGAAAACCCCCCTCCCATGTACATCACCCTCTACTTTCTAGTCACCCGTCTCCCTGAGTCCCTTCGTGCTGTTAGGGACCAGTTTCTCTCTGTCTGTCCCACAAACCTCACTGTCGACCTCCTCGAGAAGTCCCTGCTAGCGGCCGAGAAGAGCATAGTCGCTGTAGGGGCCTCTCGTGGTGACCCCTGCACCCCCATCTTTGAGGGGTGTTCTCCTTCCCCCCTGTTACCCTCTGTCGCCTCTGCTGCTGCGGCCGACCTCGTTGGTCTAGAGTCGGTCGGTGCGGCGTCTGCCCCCAGCGGTAGGCGCCGCTCTGGCAAGGGCAAGGGGGGCAAGGGAGCGGGTGGAGCTAGCGGGGGCGGTAGCGGAGGAGGTGGGGGCGGCGGGGGGAGTGGGGGTGGCGGTGGAGGTGGTGGCGGGGGTGGAGGTACTAGTGGCGGCAGTGGAGGCGGAGGTGGCGGCGGAGGTGGCGGTGCAGGTGGCGGTGGGAGCGGCGAGGGCGAGGGTGGCGGTGGCGGCGGTGGCGGCAGAGGCGGGGGTGGCGGTGGTGGAGGTGGTTGGACTGGCTCGTCTTAGCGGAGCAGCACTGGGGGTGGTCAGCGCCAGCAGCAGCAGCAGCAGCAGCGCTCTCGCGAAGTCCCTGCCCCTCAGAAGCTCCGTGAGTGGTACTTGCAGCGTCAGCGTGGTGGGGCGTTCGGTCCCTGCACCTACGTCCTTCGCACCGGCGACCGCGCGGGTGAGCAGTGTGGGGGCACCCACACCGCCCGCCGCTGCTTTGCCCGCTTGACCGACGCTTGGCGCCAGCAGTTTCCGGAGGCCTCTGAGATCCCCCGCTGGGGAGAGCTGTCTAGGGCTGGTATAGCCATCTTTGATCTTGACTTTGATGCTATCCTTGCTGCCATGTATGCTGTGACTGTTAGTGATGAGGGTGACTGTTACCGGTGTTTCCCGCCCGACCCGGGCATTGGTACTACTGCGTCAAGTGCCAGTGAGGCTGCTGCTCTAGGTGCCAGTGCGTCTGTGCTCTCAGGTACTAGTGAGTCTGCACTCTCAGGTACTGTGTCGGCTTCGGCCTCTCACACCTTCACCCTTGACTCTGGGGCATCTCGCTCCTTCTTTCGGGACCGCACCACTCTCACGCCGCTTAGTCGACCGGTTGCGGTGTCCCTGGCTGACCCCTCTGGGGGTCCTGTCCTGTCTCGTTTCTCCACAGTCCTCCCGTGTCCGGCGGCTCCCTCTGGCACCCTGACTGGTCTCTACCTCCCCTCGTTCTCTACGAACCTGGTGAGTGGTGCTGACCTACAGGATGTGGGTGTCCACCAGTTCACTCCTGCTCGTTAGCGGGTGACACATTGCACAGAGGCTAGCACAGGTCGCCACCTGGCTACGTTTATACGTCAGCCAGGGTCGAGCCTGTACACACTGACCACTGCTTCTCCTCCCGGTGCTGAGTCTGGTCGAGTCCCTTTGTCTGGTCAGGTTTTTGCTGCAGCGTCCAGGTCTGGTCCTGAGTCTGCCCCCTGTTCGTGTCGCCGTCTGTCTCACGAGACTCTCCTCTTGCACCACCGCCTTGGCCACCCCTCTCTGCTTCGGCTCAGAGGCATGGCCTCCCGTCTTCTTGTGTCTGGTCTCCCCCGGTCCCTCCCTCCCCTTCCTCAGGGCCCTAGCCCTGCCTGTGTCCCCTGTGTCGAGGGACGCCAGCGTGCTGCCCCTCACTCCTCCCAGTTTCCTCCGACAGAGGCTCCGTTGCAGACGCTTCACATGGACGTGTGGGGCCCTGCCCGCGCCCGTGGACTCGGTCAGGAGCGCTACTTCCTGTTGGTGGTTGACGACTACTCGCGTTACACCACAGTCTTCCCCTTGCGCAGCGAGGGTGATGTCACTGAGGTGCTGATCGACTGGATCCGCGCAGCTCGTCTCCAGCTCAGGCAGAGCTTTGGCTCGGACTTTCCTGTGTTGCGTCTGCACTCGGACAGAGGCGGAGAGTTCTCCTCTGGCCTTCTGCGTGCCTTCTGTCGTGCGCGAGGCATCTGCCAGACCTTCACGCTTCCGGACTCACCGCAGCAAAATGGGATTGCAGAGCGCCGCATTGGCATGGTCATGGACGTCGCTCGTACGTCTATGATGCATGCGGCTGCCCCCCATTTTCTGTGGCCGTTTGCGGTCAGGTACGCGGCGCATCAGATCAACCTCCACCCCAGGGTCTCCAGGCCGGAGACCTCCCCAGCCCTGCTGTGGGCGGGGAAGGTTGGCGATGCGTCGGCGTTCCGGGTCTGGGGATCTCGGGCGTTTGTCCGCGACTTGTCTGCGGACAAGCTGTCCCCTCGCGCTGCTCCCTGCGTCTTCCTGGGGTTCCCCCCCGAGGCCCCTGGGTGGCAGTTCTACCACCCCACCTCTCGACGTGTTTTGTCCTCCCAGGACGTCACGTTCGACGAGTCGGTACCCTACTACCGCCTCTTCCCCTACCGCACTCCGTCCCTCCCCCCGCCCCCGCTCTTCTTGGTACCAGGTCCCCCCCCGGTAGACCCCCTCCCCCCTCAGGGTCCTGCCCCTTCAGGTGTGTCCCAGGTAGACGCGGTTGAGCCTCTCGAGGTCACTGGTGACTCTGGTGCTGCTGCGGGAGCTGAGCCTGGGGGTGCTGAGCCTGGGGGTGCTGAGTCTGGGGGTGCTGGGCCTGGGGGTGCTGAGCCTGGGGGTGCTGAGACTGGGGGTTCTGAGCCTGGGGGTGCTGAGCCTGGGGGTGCTGAGACTGGGGGTGCTCTGCCTGGAGGTGCTTTGCCTGAGGGTGCTGAGCCTGGAGGTTCTTCGCCTGGAGGTTCTCCGCCTGGAGGTGCTTCGTCTCGCCAAGAGCCACTCTCCCCACAGGAGGTGCGTGAGTGGTTTGCCCGGCGCTGGAGGCGTACTGCTGGTGCTGGAGGTTCTTCGGCTACAGAGGGTGCTGCTGCCGCGCGTCCCGGAGGTGCTCGTGCTGTGGGTGCTGGAGCTGCTGGGCCTGAGGTTTCTCCAGGAGCTGGTACTGCTGAGTGTGTTGGCGCTGAGACTACTGCTGGCGGTCTGACTGGCAGTGCTCCTGGTGCTGCTGGGGGTTCTGGAGCTACTAGAGGTGCTGCTGGAGGTGCTGCTAGAGCGAGTACTCCTGCTGGGAGTACTGGTGCTGTCCCTGCTGTTTCTGGCATTGCCACGCGGCCCCGACCGTACTTCATTCCGCTCCTGCAGCAAGTTCTTGGTCTTACACCTTCTCTTGGTCCTCCTCCTCCTCCCTTAGAGGGTCCACAGCCTGTCCAGTCCCAGTCATAGCTACAGCCTGCCTCCCCTTTGCCTGCTCCTTCTCCCTACGCTGGTCCGACTGGAGGTCTTACTGAGCGTCGTGAGCCTACGTCTCGTCCTGCGTCGCCTGTTCGCCCTGCACGCACTAGTGGTCGCGGTTCGCGTCAGCGTCCTCCTCCTGTCCCTGGCACGCACCGGATGTCTCTGCGTCCGTCCACTGCTCCTCTGCGTGCCCCTTTGCCTTCTCCTCCTGAGTCCTCTCTTCCTGCCCTTGCCGACCTGAAGTCGGACTCTCTTCATGCTGCCAGTCCTACTGTCACGTGTCTCCTTGCTACTGGTGTCACTGACCCTTCTTTCGAGTCTTCTGCTGCGTCTGCCCTTGTCACTGAGCTCGTCGACTTTGCTGCGCGCTGTCGTCTAGACTACGCTGCTAGTCTTGTCGTTGAGTCTGAGTCTGCCTGTCCTCCGTCCGTCGGGGGTGAGTGTGCCCTTGGCATGGACGTCCTTGAGGACAGGCAGGAGGAGGTCCAGTGTCTGGCCGCCGCTTCACCTCATCTCACGTCTGTACTGCTCGCCCTTGAGGGAGACCCGGATGCACTAGACATCCCGACACCGCGCTCTTACGCGGAGGCGATAGAGGGTCCCTACTCCTCTCACTGGCAGGCAGCTATGGATGCAGAGATGGCTTCCTGGAAGTCCACAGGCACCTACGTTGACGCCGTTCCCCCTTCTGGTGCGAACATAGTTAGTGGCATGTGGATTTTCAGGGTGAAGCGGCCGCCGGGTTCTCCGCGTGTCTTCAAGGCGCGTTACGTGGCTCGTGGCTTCAGTCAGCGGCAGGGAGTTGATTACTTTCAGACCTTCTCCCCCACCCCGAAGATGACCACTCTTCGGGTACTGCTGCACGTTGCTGCTCACCGTGACTACGAGCTCCACTCTCTTGACTTCAGCACTGCTTTCTTGCAGGGCAGCCTGCACGAGGAGATCTAGCTGCGTCGCCCACCTGGCTTCACTGGGTCTTTCCCTCCTGGTACCCAGTGGAGTCTCCGGCGTCCAGTCCACGGTCTCCGCTAGGCGCCACGTGAGTGGCATGACACACTGAGGACTACGCTTGCGGCTCTTGGGTTTGTTCCTTCTACTGCCGACCCGTCGCTGTTTCTGCGCACCGACACCTCTCTGCCGCCGTTCTACATCCTCGTGTACGTCGACGACATGGTCTTTGCCACAGCTGACACTGCTGGACTTGCCTACGTGAAGTCCGAGCTGGAGAAGAGACACACGTGCACTGACCTGGGTGAACTGCGCAGCTACCTTGGCTTGCAGATCACCCGGGACAGAGCACGCTGCACCATTACCTTGACTCAGTCACACATGGTGCAGCAGGTCCTTCAGCGCTTCGGCTTCACGTACTCCTCGCCTAAGGCCACTCCTCTGCCTACTCGCCACTCGCTCTCAGCTCTGCCTTCGGATGAGTCCGTAGAGTCGAGTGGTCCGTATGCAGAGCTTGTTGGCTGCCTCATGTACCTGATGACCTGCACACGACCTGACCTTGCATACCCTCTTAGCATTCTCGCACGCTATGTTGCTCCTGGGAGACACCGACCAGAGCACATGGCTGCAGCGAAGAGGGTGTTGCGCTACTTGTGCAGTACGTCGGGCATGGGGCTAGTGCTTGGAGGGCGCAGTCCAGTGGTCCTCACTGGGCACGCGGACGCTTCTTGGGCTGACGACCAGGCTACGCAGCGGTCGTCACAGGGTTACACCTTCAGCCTTGGTTCTGGCTCTGTTTCGTGGCGGGCTACCCGCTCGTCTTCTCTTCTCGGCTCCAGTTGTGAGGCTGAGATCTACGCCGGGGCTATGGCTGCTCAGGAGCTTCGCTGGCTCACCTACCTGCTGACCGACCTTGGAGAGCCGCCTTGTTCTGCTCCAGTCCTGTACGTAGACAACAAGGCCATGCTGGCCTTGTGTCAAGAGCAGCGACTGGAGCACAGGACAAAGCACATTGCTCTCCGCTACTTTCTTGCTCGTGAGCTACAGCAGCGTGGACAGTTGCGACTTGCGTACGTGGCCTCTGAGGCCAACACTGCTGATGTCTTCACCAAGGCACTTGCGCCTTGTGATTCTCAGCGTTGCTGCACGCAGCTGGGTCTTGTGCCTGTCTTGCCTCACTTGCTCACTTCTTGACCTTGCTTGTACCTTGACCTATATATACTCTTGTTCTTGCTTGCTTGACTCTTGTATATCTCTATATATGCTTTTGCATGTGAACTGGCCTTGTGGCCCTTGAACTTGTGCTCGGAATGTGTGGTGACTTTGTGATCCACCCTGAGCTTTGCTTTGCTTTGCTTGACTGGTCTTGTGACCCCTTGTTCTCCCCCACTTTGCCTATGGGGGTGTGTCAGAACATTACAGCTTACTTATTTGTGTAGGCTATAGTGGGGTATCCCATTGGGGGTACAACCCAACTAGGATTTCCTATTTGTACTCACTTCGTTCATAGTCAATTCATTCTCGTTCTAACTTTATCTGCCCGAGCCGCCCGAGCCGCCCGAGCCGCCCGAGCCGCCCGAGCCGCCCGAGCCGCCTGATCAGCCGAGTCGCCGGTGCCGCGGAGCCGCAGTCGCTACTGAGCCGTCCGAGCAGCCGTGTTGCCATGTTACTGCACTACTGAGCTGCCCGACTTGCCCTGTCTTATGAGACCAGCGCTTCTGTCACTGCACGGCCTCTGTCCTACAGTTGGTCTCACTAGTCTACTGCTGTCATGGCTTCCCCTAGTGTTCTCACTTTTGACGCTGAGGGTCGAGCCATTGACTTTGAGGTTTGGGTTGATGACCTGCAGCTCTTCTTACAGTGCGATAGGGCAGACGGTCTCTCCCTCTTTGACCTCACCTCTGGCGTTTCTCCTGCCCCTGCTGCTGATGCTGACCCCACTGTTCGCTCCCAGTGGGCCACGCGCGATGCTGCTGCACGTCTTGCTGTGCGTCGCCACCTGCCTACCTCTGAGCGCGCGCACTTAAGTCAGTACAAGAGTGCTCACACCTTATACGACGCTGTAGTTGCGCGCTACTCTTCCCCTGCCACTGCTGCACTGAGCCGCCTCATGCTATCGTACCTCTTCCTTGACCTTGCTGCCTTTCCCACAGTCGCTGACCTCGTTACGCACCTCCGCACTAGTGACACTCGCTACCGTGCCGCACATCCTGCTGAGTTCTGCGCCAAGAATCCCCCCCCCATGTACATCACTCTCTATTATATAGTCACTCGCCTCCCTCACTCCCTTCGCGTAGTCAGGGACCACTTCCTCTCAGTCTGTCCCACCACTCTCACTGTTGACCTCCTAGAGAAGGCCTCCTCGCAACGGAGAAGAGCATAGTCGCTGTAGGAGCCTCTCGTGGTGACCCTCGCACACCCATCTTTGAGGGGTGTTCCCCTTCCTCTTGTTACCCTCCGTCGCCTCTGCTGCTGCGGCTGACCTCGTTGGTCTTGAGTCGGTCGGTGCGGCGTCTGCCCCTAGCGGGAGACGCCGCTCTGGCAAGGGCAAGGGGGGCAAGGGCGCGGGTGGGGCTAGCGGGGGTGGTGGAGGTGGCGGTGGGGGCGGCGAGGGGAGTGGGGGTGGCGGTGGGAGTGGTGGCGGGGGTGGAGGTGGCGGTGGCGGCGGCGGAGGCGGAGGCGGCGGTGGCGGTAGCGGTGGGAGCGGAGGCGGCGGTGGCGGTGGAGGTGGAGGCGGCGGTGGTGGAGGAGGTGGAGCTGGTTGGGGTGGTTAATCTCAGCGGAGCGGCTCCGGGAGTGGTCAGCGCCAGCAGCAGCAGCAGCAGCAGCGTTCTCGGGACATCCCCCCTCCTCAGCAGCTCCGTGAGTGGTACACGCAGCGTCAGCGTGGTGGGGGTTTTGGCCCGTGCACCTACGTCCTCCGCTCCGGCGACCGCGCGGGTGAGCAGTTTGGGGGTGCTCACCCCACCCAGCGCTGCTTTGGCCGCCTGACGGACGCTTGGCGTCAGCAGTTCTCGGAGGCTAGTGAGATCCCCCGCTGGGGAGAGCTGTCTAGGGCAGTCGTAGCTATCTTTGATCTTGACTTTGATGCTATCCTTGCTGCCATGTATGCTGTGACTATTAGTGATGAGGGTGACTGTTACCGGTGTTTCCCGCCCGACCCGGGCATTGGTACTCCTGCTCTAGGTACTGGTGAGGCTGCTGCTCTAGGTGCCAGTGCGTCCGCGCCCTCAGGTGCTGGTGAGTCTGCGCTCTCAGGTACCACGTCGGCTTCGGCCTCCCTCACCTTCACACTTGACTCAGGGGCTTCTCGCTACTTCTTTCGAGACCGCACCACACTCACGCCGCTTGGTCGGCCAGTTGCAGTCTCCCTGGCAGACCCCTCTGGGGGTCCTGTCCTCTCTCACTTCTCCACTGTCCTCCCGTATGCGGCTGCCCCCTCTGGCACCTTGTCTGGTCTTTACCTCCCCTCGTTCTCTACAAACTTGGTGAGTGGTGCTGACCTGCAGGATACGGGGGTTCACCAGTTCACTCCTGCGAGTCAGCGGGTGACCCACTGCACGGACGCTCGGACAGGCCGACACCTGGCCACGTTTACACGTCGGCCGGGGTCGAGCCTGTACACACTAACCACTGAGTCTCCTCCAATCACTGCGTCTGGTCAGGTAGCTGCGTCGGGTCAGGTGTTTGCTGCAGCGTCCAGGTCTGGTTCTGAGTCTGCCCCCTGCTCGTGTCGCCTCCTGTCTCACGAGACTCTCCTCTGGCACCACCGTCTTGGTCACCCCTCCCTGCCTCGTCTCCGAGGCATGGCTTCCCGTGTCCTTGTCTCTCGTCTTCCCCGGTCCCTCCCTCCCCTTCCTTCGGGGCCTGGTCCTTCCTGTGTTCCTTGTGTCGAGGGGCGGCTCCGAGCTGCCCCTCACTCCTTTCAGTTTCCCCCAACAGAGGCCCCGCTGCAGACGCTTCACATGGACGTGTGGGGCCCGGCCCGCGTACGTGGACAGGGTCACGAGCGCTACTTCGTGCTGGTGGTTGACGACTACTCGCGTTACACCACAGTCTTCCCCTTGCGCAGCAAGGGTGATGTTGCTGAGGTGTCCACCGCCTGTCCACTCCCAGTCACAGCTTCCGCCGGCCTCCCCACTGCCTTCTCCTTCTCCCTACACTGGTCCTACTGGAGGTCTTGCTGAGCGTCGTGAGCCTGCGTCTCGTCCTGCGTCGCCTGTTCGTGCTGCTCGCACTAGTGGTCGCAGTTCACGTCAGCGTCCTCCTCCTGTCCCTAGCACGCACCGCATGTCTCTACGTCCGTCCATTGCTCCTCTGCGTGCCCTTTGCCCTCTCCTCCTGAGTCCTCTCTTCCTGTGCTTGCCGACCCTGAGTCGGACTCTCTTCGTGCTGCCAGTCCTACTGTCTCGCGTCTCCTTGCTACTGTCGTCACTGACCCCTCCTTTGAGTCCACTGCTGCGTCTGCTCTTGTTGCTGAGCTCGTCGACTTTGCTGCTCGCTGTTGTCTAGACTACGCTGCTAGTCTTGTTGCTGAGTCTGCGTCTGTCTGTCCTCTGTCCGTCGGGGGTGAGTGTGCTGTTGGCACGGACGTCCTTGAGGACAGGCAGGAGGATTTCCAGTGTTTGGCTGCTGCTTCACCTCATCTCGCGTCCGTACTGCTTACCCCTGAGGGAGACCCGGATGCACTAGACATCCCAACTCCGCGCTCTTATGCGGAGGCCGTAGAGGGTCCCTACTCCTCTTAGTGGCAGGCAGCTATGGATGCAGAGATGGCTTCCTGGAAGTCCACTGGCACCTACGTTGACGCGGTTCCCCCTTCTGGGGCGAACATCGTCAGTGGCATGTGGATCTTCAGGGTGAAGCGGCCGCCGGGCTCTCCACCTGTCTTCAAGGCGCGGTACGTGGCTCGTGGCTTCAGTCAGCGGCAGGGAGTTGACTACTTTCAGACCTTCTCTCCCACCCCGAAGATGACCACTCTTCGGGTGCTGCTACACGTAGCCGCTCAGCGTGACTACGAGCTTCACTCCCTTGACTTCAGCACTGCTTTCCTACAGGGCAGCTTGCACGAGGAGATCTGGCTGCGCCGTCCACCTGGCTTTACTGGGACTTTCCCTCCTGGCACCCAGTGGAGCCTCCGACGGCCAGTCTACGGTCTCCGCCAGGCACCGCGCGAGTGGCACGACACACTGAGGACTACACTTGCGGCTCTTGGGTTTGCTCCCTCTACTGCTGACCCGTCGCTGTTTCTACGCACCGACACCTCTCTGCCGCCGTTCTACATCCTCATGTACGTCGACGACTTGGTCTTTGCCACAGCTGACACTGCTGGACTCGCCCACGTGAAGTCCGAGCTGCAGAAGAGACACACGTGCACAGACCTGGGTGAACTGCGCAGCTACCTTGGCTTGCAGATCACCTGGGACAGAGCACGCTGCACCATTACCTTGACTCAATCACACATGGTGCAGCAGGTCCTTCAGCGCTTCGGCTTCACGTACTCCTCGCCTCAGGCCACTCCTCTGTCTACTCGCCACTTGCTCTCAGCTCTGCCTTCGGATGAGTCCATAGAGTCGAGTGGCCCGTACCCAGAGCTTGTTGGCTGCCTCATGTATCTGATGACCTGCACACGTCCTGACCTTGCATACCCTCTTAGCATTCTTGCACACTATGTTGCTCCTGGGAGACACAGACCAGAGCACATGGCTGCAGGGAAGAGGGTGTTGCGCTACTTGTGCAGTACGTCGGGCATGGGGCTAGTGCTTGGAGGGCGGAGTCCAGTGGTCCTCACTGGGCACGCGGACGCTTCTTGGGTAGACGACCAGGCTACGCAGCGGTCGTCACAGGGTTACACCTTCAGCCTTGGTTCCGGCTCTGTTTCGTGGCGGGCTACCCGCTCGTCTTCTGTTCTCGGCTCTAGTTGTGAGGCTGAGATCTACGCCGGGGCCATGGCTGCACAGGAGCTTCGCTGGCTTACCTACCTGCTGAGTGACCTTGGAGAGCCGCCTCGTTCTCCTCCGGTGCTGTACGTAGACAACAAGGCCATGTTAGCCTTGTGTTGGGAGCAGCGCCTGGAGCACAGAACGAAGCACATTGCTCTCCGCTACTTTCTTGCTCGTGAGTTGCAGCAGCGTGGTCAGTTGCGACTTGCGTACGTGGCCTCTGAGGCCAACACTGCTGATGTTTTCACCAAGGCACTTCCGCCTTGTGATCATCAGCGCTTCTGCACTCAGCTGGGTCTTGTGCTTGTCTTGCCTCACTTGCTCACCCCTTGACCTTGCTTGTACTCTTACATATATATATATATATATATATATATATATACCTGCTCTTGCTTGTTTAGCCTTATATATATATGTGTACTGGCCTTGTGGCCTTGACCTTGTGCTCGGACTGTGTGGTGACGTTGTGATCCACCCTGAGCTTTGTCTGCTTTGCCTGACTGGTCTTGTGACCCCTTGTTCTCCCCCACTTTGCCTATGGGGGTGTGTCAAATTATAATATTGTGTAGGCTATAGTGGGGTAGCCCATATGGGGTACACATTTCTAGGGTTGCATATTTGTATCACTTCCATTCCTTGGTCATTCATTCTCGTTCACATCTTCTTAGTCGAATCCGATGGCTCAGGATTTTTTCGGGCTCCATGATCGACTCCGATGCAGGGGGAGTCATGGATGGCGGGCGGTGACGAGGCAGTTGACTTGTGGTTGGGATCTATGGGCGAAGCAGGCTGACGTGGAATGAAGGGCTGATGTACCAGTCCGTCGGCAACTATAGGTGGGCTGTCACTGGGGTAATCATGTGGCTGATTTCGAATGGTCCGCAGTAGCGGGGTCACAATTTCGGTACGACGGGCAGTCTTAAGTTCTGTGTGTCGAGCAGTACGTAGTCTCATGACTGGTTCGTGACCTGGCAGCGGTGGCGGTCAGCGTTGCGCTTAGTGATGACATTGGCCTTTTTAATTGCTTCTGCGGCTCTGGTGCGGGCAGCTTGTAGAATTTTGGCAAATTGCTGTGCACGTGGTGTTGGGTTGTCCGGACTCGGCGTCATGGGCACTGTAGGGTTTTGCCCGTAGTTCAGATAAAAAGGGGACTGCTGCGTCGTCGGTGACGTGGCGTTGTTATACGCGAACTCGATCAGCGGCAGCTGCTGCTCCCAAGTGGTCGGGTCGTCGCACGTGGCACGAATCAACTGCCCCATCGTCTGATTCGTCCGCTCCGTTTGACCGTCGGTCTCGGGGTGGTACGACGAGCTGAACTGTAGCCTTGTCCCGAACTGCTCCCAGAGGTTTTTCCAGAAGTTGCTGGTGAACTTCGTGTCGCGGTCGCTGATTATCGCGGCTGGTATCCCGTGCATTCGAACGACAGCTGCGATGAACAGGCGAGCGGTTTCTTCGGTTGAGATCGATTTATTGCACGCAACGAAATGTGCCATCTTCGTCAACCTGTCAACGACGACCATAACCGCGTCGTTACCCCCAGAGTTCGAAGGTAACCCTGTGACGAAATCCATGGTAACCTACTGCCAGGCGCGCTCAGGGGGTGGAATCGGCTGCAACTGACCCGCCTTTCTTTTTCGAGAGCTCTTCATCACTTGACACGTATGACACGAGCCCACGTGGTGTTGTACGTCGGTCAACAGCTCTGGCCAGTAGTAACTGAAGTTGCTGTCGCGCTTTTTCTAACCCGAAATGTCATGAGATAACCCCGTTGTGTGCCTCCTGCAGTAACAGTCCTCTCAGTAGTGAGTACGCGGGTACCCACAGGCGGTTGGTGCCTGCTTTTACGTAATAGAATCCTCTGGCCTCTGCCAATTGCAGTGAATTTCCGGTCGTGAAAAAATGGGTCGGTACTGTATCCGTGGGTGAATAGGCCTATTAACACTGGGTTGGTTTGGGCGAGTAGGATGGCGTGGAGTTGGGCGGTTGGGCGTGTGAGTGCGTCGGCGATGTTGGATGCGCCTTCTTTGTAGGTGACCGTGTAGTGGAAGTTGTACTCCAGATAGTCCAACCAGCGGATCTGTCGTGGGTTGAGATTCGGTTGGGCGCGAAGGTACTGTAGGGATCGGTGGTCTGTCCGTACTGTCACGTCTACTCCCGTGAGGTAACATCGCCACACCTTGAACGCGTGCACGATCGCCAGCATCTCGCGGTCGTGTATCGGGTAGTTGCGTTCGGGCGGGTGAAGCTTGCGGGACTCGTACGCGATTGGCTGGAGGCCGTTCCCAAAGTCCTGCAATAGTACTGCTCCCACAGCGATGTCGCTAGCGTCGGTGACGAGTTCGAACGGACGGTGCGGATCTGCAATCTGAAGCACGGGCGGTGAGCACAAAATATTTTTGAGGGCCGAGAAGGCAGCTTGCTCTTTCTCCCCCCACGTGTACTCAACCCCCTTCCTCAGCAGGTCGGTCAACGGGGCAGTCAGCTTCGCCATGTCGGGGACGAACCTGCGCACGTAGTTGACGAACCCCAGAAAACTCTGCAACTCGGTCAAGTTGGTGGGCGCGTGCCATGCTTGAACCGTCGCAATCTTTTTTGGGTCTATTTCCACTCCTGCAGCTGAAATAATGTGTCCAAAAAACTCCAGTCGGTCCTGTAAAAACTCACACTTAGACGCTTTCGTCAGTAGGTGGTTCTCACTCGTATCTTAAAAACTGCTTCGATATCCTGTAAGTGCTGTGCTCTGTCGGGGCTGTAAATCAGTATGTCGTCGAGGTACACAATGACGCACTTATCTAAAAGCGGGCGGAAGGCTTCGTTCATGGTCATTTGAAAAGTGGCGGGGGCGTTGGTTAGTCCGGAGGGCATGACGGTGTACTCGAAAGATCCGTAGCGTGTTCGGAAGGGTGTCTTGGGGCAGTCGGGTGGATTGACGCAAATCTGGTGGTAACCTCCCTGAAGGTCAATTTTTGAGAAAACCCGGGCTGTGCGTAGTTGGTCGATCAATTCGTCGGCTCGCGGGATGGGGTAGCGGGATTTGATGGTAACCGTGTTCAGTGCTCTGTAGTCTATGCACATGCGAAAATCCCCGTCCTTTTTTGGTGTGAACAGTATCGGTGCTGCGAAGGGTGACGAACTAGGGCAAATGAACTCCTTCTCGAGCAGGTAATCTAGGTGCTTCCTCAGTTCGTCCAGTTCGGGTTGGGTCAGTCAGAACTGTCGCTGTAGTGTTGGCTATGCCCCCGGTTCGAGTTCTATCCTGTGGTCGTGCGGTCGCTGAGGTGGCAGTCCCGTTGGTAGGTCGTCTGGGAAAATGTCACTGTATTGCTTCAACAGTGCTACCAGATCACTCGGTACGTCGGCTAGCAGTTTTTGTAAATTCCCTCCTTTGTCTGCTGCCTCGGCTTCCCGAATTACAACCACGTACACGTCAGCTCCTGCCGCTACGGCGCGTTTCATCGTGATCGCGTTGACACGCACCGACGAAGACTCAGGCGAGCCCCAGCGAGGTAAGGCGATGTTGTTACCGTTCACTCGCACAGTGCAGTCCCACGTCGTCCAGTCGATTCGTGGATTGTGTCGTCGCAGCCAATCACGGCCGAGTAAAATATCGGTTCCATCGAGGGTCGTTGCGAGCATTTCCTAGCTAAACGTGAAGTTACCCCTGCATCGGATCCGAACTCGGTCCACACGTTCCCGTATTGCCAGTGGCGTGCCGTCGACCAGTCTTGCGTCGATCTCAGGTATACATCTGTCTAGTGGCAGTCGCAGTTTTCGTGCTGTGGCAGTGTTGATAAGGCTGTGGCTGGCCCCTTCGTCTACGAAGATTTTAACTAAGTCTGTCCCGATTTTCCCACTAAGCAGTATGGGGCTGTCTACCGTTGTACCCTCCATATTCGGCCGGGTGTGGTCGATTGCGTGAACCAGCACAATCACTCGATGAGGGTCGGTTCGACAAACTCACCCTCGACGTTCCAGCTCACAATGAACGGAGTGTTCTCAGACCTACTCGATTAAAAATTCATCTTTTACATGGACGCCATTTTGATGTACAGCAAGATTAGGGAGGAGCGTTTTTGGGATTTGGAGAAGGTGTTCCCGGTGTTTACAATGGAATTGGCTGATTACAAAGGGCTCAAAGTACGAGTTCCTAAATTCGGAACATGAGTTTCCTAGGACACATGGTTTCAGGGTAGGGAGTTAAAATTGACCCGTGATGGCAATCTGACAGTGGAAGTCGCCGACGAATGTGACGGTGCTGCAGAGTCTCCTCGATTTGTGAATGACTTCCACCACTTTAGTAGTATATGGCGGGGTTAACCAAGTTGTTAGTTGGCATTCAGCACAAAGTTTGCGTGTTTGTAAAAACAGACCCTTCCTAACTCATGCTGATTGTGGATATGGCTTCGTTGCAAACTACTTATCCTCAAAAGAAATTACAGTAATTCACGAAAACAAACGCGCAGTGGCACTCCCATGGCCCACACAATCATATGCTTCCCACATACAACCCTAGCTAGGCAGGTTTCTCAATTGGTAGTTGATGCAACTACCTAGCTAGCTATCCCTGCCTTCAGCTAGCGATATTGCCATCCAGCTCCCTACTGGACTTGGTGTCTGCAAAGAAAGCGAAAAAAACACATGCACACCATGCAAACGACATTCACAAACCCACATACACGTCATCATGCTGCCGATCTTGCCAGCACTCCACACTCCCAGCACAGCCCGCTGCCCAGAGTCATGGTTATCCTTGGTATTGCCCATACTGCCAAGTTATCTGCTTGGCTCCGCCACTGCCCTTCCTGTCCTCTACTATCGCATGCTCCGTTATATACACATGTACAGGTTTGTCCCCACCAGGCCCTTCTCTACACCCTCTGTCAGATTTTCTTAGGCGTAAACCTTGGAATTCTGACAGGACGTTTCCTTCTCGTGGCGGGAGAGAGAATAGTCCTTCGACTAAATCAAAAAATTTTTGAGTTCACCCCCCGTACTTCGACTCGAAGATCCATCTCGACAATTCAAAGTTGTAACAAACGCTGCGATCTTGCCCTCGGCGCCGTCCTTCTACACGATTTTGACAAATAGCTACAACCCATTGTATACAAATCACACAAGATGCATCACCAAGTGCAAAATACCCGGTTCATAAAAAATAAATGTTAGCCACCGTCCACGCATTTTGTACCTAGCGCTGCTACCAAACGGGAGCCGACGTGGTGATACCAACAAATCACAAATAATCATAGTACCTGCGAGCCTAACCAAAGCTCAACCCGTGACAAATAAGATGATTGGATTAAATAGAGTCCAACTTTTGCTACCTCATCACGTACAAAACGGGCACCAATAACGTCGCCAATGCATACGAATAAAGATCGTAGCAGTGCTCATAGTAATTCCAACCCATTATTATCAGGACTATTAACCCATGGGTACATGCACTATCGCATTTTCAAGCGAAACCAACACCACCGGGCCACTAAACCTCAACGGACGTAATACATAAAAGCTAGCACTTACGGATATGGGTCTCGTCATACCGGCCCTTACGAGAGTTGCTGACGCAGGAGGTTCACAACTCTAACCTGTCCAGGCATTTTGGCATCGAGAAAACCCTCAAGTTGTAACGATGAAATTATTGCTTGCCCAACATGTTGCTAGATGTGTAGCACTACGTGAAAACCTGCTTGTCAAGTTATAAAGTCGTCGCAACAACGGCCAGCTGGATTGTTGAACGACCGTGGCAGCAAGTACTGATGGATTTTGTTATGGGACTACTAGCTGGCACAACTGACAACGACCCGATTCTGATCTTTGTTGTCCGTTTAACGAAAATGGTGCATTTCACACCATGCCGCACAACGATCACAACCAAAGATGTGACAAAACTCATCATCTTCACCGTCGTACGCCTCGGGTTACTTCGGGGATCATCAGCAATCGAGACCTGAAGTTTAGACGTGGGCACAGTACTGCACCAACAAGTTGTTTTAGTCGTCTTACCACCAGCAAACCGACAGCCAAACAGAACAAACAAATCAGACCATGGAGCAGCTGATTCAAACCAAGTAGGAGGACTCGCTTCTCATGTTAGAGTCTGCATTTAACAACGCACACCGAACAACGACGAATCAGACCTCGTTCTTCCTCAACTACGGAATAGTTTGAGTGGTACTCTCATCAGCGACACCCCAAAGTACAGTACCGTGCTTGCAGCAGTTTGACATGGAATTTTGAGCTGCCCATGACAAAGCAATCAAGATTATTTGCAAGCCGAATACCATCGCTAGTCGCAACGTTGATAGACATCGAAGAAAATTACCCTTCAATGCCGGACAACTAGTTCTTTTGGACACAAAGATCCTTCGATTGCCCAAGCCAACCAAACTCCGTTCGAGATATGTGGGACCATTCCGCATAATCAAGATGTTGATACCTGTCATAGCAACGTTGTTGCTGCCGGATGACTGGCGAATCCATGACGCTTTCCACGTCAGACTCCTACGACATTTTGTTGCACCACGGACCTTTCATGTCGCCCGCCCCAGTCTTGCGACAATGTTTCGGCCTGTGGCAAAACCTACGCTTCAGCCGTGGAAGATATTGGACCATGGCATGATTTTGACAAGGAAAGGACGCGACGTCAAATTCCTCCTATGATGGGCAGATTGCACGAGCAAAGACAACACGTGGGTCACCTCCAACTTGCTATAGGTTCACTTGGTGTTACAGGATTTTTTGACACATCAACGTTGTCCACAGGAGTTGTGGTTAGCCCCGTCCTCGTTCGGGCGGAGCCGACTTCACAGTCGGGTGTGCAAGGATCGCAACCAATCAGCTACAGTGGGCAACGCCAACTTGGGCGTGCAGGTCGACGTGTTGGCTGACCTGCAACGAGGCCACTACCACATCGCCGACGACGGGGAGCCGGTGGTCGACGAGGGTGGACGTCGACTAGGGAGGGGCGCCAACCTTGGAGGGGCGCTGACCTGGGAGGGGCGCCGACTTGGGAGGGGCGTAGACTAGGGAGAGGGGCATGGACGCCGACCTAGGCGTTTAGATGCCAGCCTGGGCGACCAGGACGCCGTCCAGGTTGCTCGGTCGACACGGTTACCCCGATGACGAGCAATGCGGGGTGCGCGAGAGTCGTGTAGAAGGTTGGCGTGAAGCCGACCTCTCTGTGGTATTCCGAGGTCGACGTGGAGGATTAGCTGCAGTCATGGGCACATGGTTGCCTTGACGTCTGTGTTGTGCATGTGACGGGGCACAGCACGCCAACTAGCTGCGAGCACCTGTGAAGCAGGTGCACTGCTGGCATGCGGGTGTAACGCTGTGCAGCCGCCTTGGTGCGGCGCTGGCATGCCGTGGACTTGCAGTGTTGGCAGATCGTGACTTTGCCCTGCTGGAGCGCGGTCGACCATGTAGCGCTGGAACGCATCGACATGCTTGCATGCTAGCATCTGATGAAGTTCATTGTGGCTTGGCTATTGTTTACCATTGTTGTCAACTTTTGCTAGTGAAACTCTTGCCAATTCTCTCAGTGAATTTGCAAGTAGAGAGAGCACAAGCAAACGACTAAGGAACGAATGGTACGATAACTCCTACCCCGTGCCTACCCTGTAGACTAGCTCCCATTGTACGAGTTATCTCCAAAGACGTGTCCCGAATATCGACCACCTATCTTAAAGCGGGGGGTAGTGTAAGGATTTTTTCCTAATTCCTTACTAGGTCACTTCATACGCGTACAGCATAACTTTCAAAAGACCAGGCTCGGTCCAATGCCCTCGCCTCCCAAACGTACCTCGCTTCGCCTTCGGGCTTTATCAACCCCGAACCAGAACCCAACCATCGTGACCCCGCGGCCCCGCCTGGCTTGTGATATTGCATCTGTGCTAGGCTTTATTATTCATTCAATAATTTTAATCACTCCATAATATTGCATTCTGCGCACACTCTTCTTTTATAATTTATAGCAAATGGATTCACTGAAACAACGAAGAAACATTGCTCCAAGTATTATAATATCTCAAGGATCGATTGGTGTAAGGAAAGAACTTCCCTTATTTTGCGTCACACTGCATACCGTGTACAACATTATTTTCTGCCAAACACCTGAAGAGTCTCGTTATCACCTTGCAACGTTCGCCCCCAACATTGTTCCCGCCATCACGACCATCAAGCCCAAACCATTCAAATCGGTTGAAAACCCACGACCCAACCTAACGCCTCTACTGTTCTCATCCTCAGCACTAGGACCGTAAGGCACCCTCTATATTTGCACGTTCCTGTTACCATTTGCTCCCCTTTATATTTATAAGTCACTCATGACATCGTTCATTGTCCTTTTTGCTTCAACCATGCAAGTCTCGCTCGCTCACTGAATTGCACTTGTAACACTTCGTACTCAGAGCCACAATCTCTTGCGGACCCCGTAGTCCTTCATTTCCAACCTTATCACAATGTTGGGGGAGAGTGGACGTCCCTCAACGCCTACTGCCATTGGCAGCGTGCTTGCTCGTAAGCACATACATCCACGACCGAGACTGCAACCGAGCTCGCCCGACATCCTGCTTAAAAACCCTCAACATGGACGAACACATCACTCTCGAAGGCTTGACCCACGAGCGCCTTGACAAGCTCACATGCCAGCTACATGAATTGGTGATCAAAACTACGACTTTGATGGCAGAATGTGAGACCTTTCAATGGTCAACGGCACAAGCTCTTCCACAAGCCTACAAGACGCACCCATCACCATCACTACATGAACCACCAGGAATTCACGCAATGACAGTGTGGGACAGCATTTAGCCTAAGCGAGTGATGGCCACGCCTACCAAATGCCGGGTATAGAGTAATTTAGAGAAGTGATGGACATAGACTTGCCGTGTGATAGCCGCCGACGCGTCACAATTGCGGCGGAATTCGGCCACCAACTGACCCAAGCTAGCGGGGAGGTCCAACAATTCAATTGTTGGTGTTCACGGTGAACGTCTTCTTTGATGCAAACTATGTAACGTCAGACGCAGCTTTGGTACGTCATTTTTTTGCTACGTAGGCTGGCCATGAATTGTTGGTGAGTAATGGTAACCTTGCCAAGCGACTACGAGCCACTGCCACAAGGAGAAAGGCCTCTTGAGCCAGTTGTGCCATTGAGCACATCATACTACAAAATCGCCCAATACCACACGTAGGACGCGTATTGCGCAGGGCTATAGGTGTGCTTCGAGCCGATCGCGGCTTCAATCTTTGCGCGACATAGACTACGCACTTGGCGGCAGCTTGGATCAGTTCAAGACTACACCATCAGCTTGGTCGAACCCTCCTCCCATGTACATCACTCTCTACTTTCTCGTCACCCGTCTCCCTGAGTCCCTTCGTGTCGTTAGGGACCAGTTTCTCTCTGTCTGTCCCACCACTCTCACTGTCGACCTCCTTGAGGAGTCCCTGCTAGCGGCTGAGAAGAGTATTGTCGCTGTAGGGGCCTCTCGGGGTGACCCTCGCACCCCTATCTTTGAGGGGTGTGGTCCTTCCCCCCTGCTGCCCTCTGTCGCCTCTGCCGCTGCGGCCGACCTCACTGGTTTTGAGTCGGTCGGCGCGGCGTCTGCCCCCAGCGGCAGACGCCGCGCTGGCAAGGGCAAGGGGGGCAAGGGAGCGGGTGGAGCTAGAGGGGGCGGTGGAGGAGGCGGTGGGGGTGGCGGGGGGAGTGGGGGTGGCGGTGGGGGTGGTGGCGGGAGTGGAGGTACTGGTGGCGGCGGTGGAGGCGGAGGTGGCGGCGGAGGTGGTAGCGGAGGAGGCGGTGGGAGCGGTGGGAGCGACGGTCCTGGTGGGGGAGGTGGAGGTGGAGACGGGGGTGGCGGTGGAGGCGGGGGTGGCAGTGGAGGCGGGGGTCGGAGTGGCTCGTCCCAGCGGAGCAGCTCCGGGGGTGGTCAGCGCCAGCAGCAACAGCAGCAGCAGCCGCAGCAGCAGCCACAGCAGCAGCAGCGCTCTCGCACCGTCCCCGCCCCTCAGCAGCTCCGTGAGTGGTACTCGCAGCGTCAGCGTGGTGGTGCGCTTGGTCCGTGCCCCTACGTTCTCCGCACCGGTGACCGTGCAGGGGAGAGGTGTGGAGGCGCCCACACTGCCCGCCGCTGCTTTGGCCGCCTGACTGACGCCTGGCGTCAGCAGTTTCCGGAGGCAGCTGAGATCCCCCGCTGGGGAGAGCTGTCTAGGGCTGGTGTAGCTATTTATGATCTTGATTTTGATGCTATTCTCTCTGCTATGTATGCTGCGATTGGTAGTGATGAGGATGACTGTTACCGGTGTTTCCCGCCCGACCCGGGCATTGGTTCTGCCGCGTCAGGTACTAGTGAGGCTGCTGCTCTAGGTGCCAGTGCGTCTGTGCTCTCAGGTGCTGGTGAGTCTGCCCTCTCAGGTACTGTGTCGGCTTCGGCCTCTCACACCTTCACCCTTGACTCTGGAGCGTCTCGCTCCTTCTTTCGGGACCGCACCACTCTCACGCCGCTGAGTCGGCCGGTTGCGGTGTCCCTGGCTGACCCCTCTGGGGGGCCTGTCCTGTCTCGCTTCTCCACTGTCCTCCCGTGTCCGGCGGCCCCCTCTGGCACCCTGACTGGTCTCTACCTCCCCTCGTTCTCGACGAACTTGGTGAGTGGTGCTGACCTCCAGGATGCGGGTGTCCACCAGTTCACCCCTGCTCGTCAGCGGGTGACCCACTGCACGGAGGCGGATACAGGTCGCCACCTGGCTACGTTTACACGTCGGCCAGGGTCGAGCCTGTACACTCTGACCACTGCTTCTCCTCCAGGTGCTGAGTCTGGTAGGGTCACTTCGTCTGGTCAGGTGTTTGCTGCAGCGTCCAGGTCTGGTCCTGAGTCTGCCCCCTGCTCGTGCCGTCGTTTGTCTCACGAGACCCTCCTCTGGCACCACCGCCTTGGCCACCCCTCTCTGCTTCGGCTCAGAGGCATGGCCTCGCGAGTCCTTGTGTCTGGTCTTCCCCGGTCTCTCCCTCCCCTTCCTCCGGGCCCTGGCCCCACCTGTGTCCCCTGTGTCGAGGGGCGCCAGCGTGCTGCCCCTCACTCCTCCCAGTTTCCTCCGACAGAGGCCCCGTTGCAGACGCTTCACATGGATGTGTGGGGCCCAGCCCGCGTCCGTGGACAGGGTCAGGAGCGCTACTTCCTGCTGGTGGTTGACGACTACTCGCGTTACACCACAGTCTTCCCCTTGCGCAGCAAGGGTGAGGTCACTGCGGTGTTGATCGACTGGATCCGCGCAGCTCGTCTCCAGCTTCGGAGGAGCTTTGGCTCTGACTTCCCTGTTTTGCGTCTGCACTCGGACAGAGGCGGAGAGTTCTCCTCTGGCCTCCTGAGTGCCTACTGTCGTGCGCGAGGCATCCGTCAGACCTTCACGCTTCCGGACTCACCGCAGCAGAATGGGATTGCTGAGCGCCGCATTGGCATGGTCATGGACGTCGCTCGTACGTCCATGATGCATGCGGCTGCTCCCCATTTTCTGTGGCCGTTTGCGGTCAGGTACGCTGCGCACCAGATCAACCTCCACCCCAGGGTCTCTCGACCGGAGACCTCCCCAGCCCTGCTGTGGACGGGGAAGGTTGGCGATGCGTCGGCGTTCCGGGTCTGGGGATCTCGGGCGTTTGTTCGCGACCTGTCTGCGGACAAGCTATCCCCTCGTGCTTCTCCCTGCGTCTTCCTGGGGTTCCCCCCCGACGCCCCTGGGTGGCAGTTTTACCACCCCACCTCTCGACGTGTTCTGTCCTCCCAGGACGTCACGTTCGACGAGTCGGTACCCTACTACCGCCTCTTCCCCTACCGCACTCCGTCCCTCCCCCCACCCCCGCTCTTCTTGGTACCAGGTCCCCCCCCGGTAGTCCCCCTCCCCCCTCAGGGTCCTGCCCCTTCAGGTGTGTCCCAGGTAGACGCAGTCGAGCCTGTCGAGGTCACTGGTGACTCTGGTGCTGCTGCGGGAGCTGAGCCTGGGGGTGCGGAGTCTGGGGGTGCTGAGCCTGGAGGTGCCGAGTCTGGGGGTGCTGAGCCTGGGGGTGCTGAGCCTGGGGGTGCTGTGCCTGGAGGTGCCGAGTCTGGGGGTGCTGTGCCTGGGGGTGCTGAGCCTGGGGGTGCTGAGCCTGGGGTTGCTGAGCCTGGGGGTGCTGAGCCTGGGGGTGACGTGCCTGGGGGTGCTGTGTCTAGGGGTGCTGAGCCTGGAGGTGCTGTGCCTGGGGGTGCTTCGTCTCGCCGGGAGCCACTCTCCCCACAGGAGCTGCGTGAGTGGTTTGCCGGGCGCTGGAGGCGTGCTGCTGGTGCTGGTGGTTCTTCGGCTGCAGAGGGTACTGCTGCTGCGCGCCCCGCCGGCGCTCGTACTGTGGGTGCTGGAGCTGCTGAGTCTGAGAGTTCTCCTGGAGCTGGTCCTGCTGAGGGTGTTGGTGCTGAGCCTGCCGTTGGCGGCCCGACTGACAGTGCTCCTGGTGCTGCGGCTGGAGGTTCTGGAGCTTCTGGTGGTGCTGCTGGAGGTGCTACTGGAGTGGGTGCTCCTGCCGGGGCTGCTGGTGCTGTTCCTGCTGTTTCTAGCGTCGCCGCGCGGCCCCGACCGTACTTCGTTCCGCTCCTGCAGCAGGTTCTTGGTCTTACACCTCCTCCTCCTCCCTTAGAGGGTCCGCAGCCTGTCCGGTCACAGCCACAGCTACAGCCTGCCTCCCCTTTGCCTGCTCCTTCTCCCTACGCTGGTCCGACTGGAGGTCTTACTGAGCGTCGTGAGCCTGCGTCTCGTCCTGTGTCGCCTGTTCGTACTGAGCGCGCTAGTGGTCGCGGGTCGCGTCAGCGTCCTCCTCCTGTCCCTGGCACGCACCGGATGTCTTTGCGTCCGTCCACTGCTCCTCTGCGTGCCCCTTTGCCTTCTCCTCCTGCTTCCTCTCTTCCTGCTCTTGCCGACCCGGAGTCGGACGCCCTTCGTGCTGCCAGTCCTACTGTCACGCGTCTCCTGGCTACTGCTGTCACTGACCCCTCCTTCGAGTCGTCTGCTGCGTCTGCCCTTGTCACTGAGCTTGTCGACTTTGCTGCGCGCTGTCGTCTAGACTACGCTGCTCGTCTTGTCACTGAGTCTGAGTCCGCCTGTCCTCCGTCCGTCGGGGGTGAGTGTGCCCTTGGCACGGACGTCCTTGAGGACAGGCAGGAGGAGTTCCAGTGTCTGGCCGCCGCTTCACCTCGTCTCGCGTCTGTACTGCTAGCCCCTGAGGGAGACCCGGATGCACCAGACATCCCGACTCCGCGCTCTTACGCGGAGGCGATAGAGGGTCCCTACTCCTCTCAGTGGCAGGCAGCTATGGATGCAGAGATGGCTTCCTGGAAGTCCACAGGCACCTACGTTGACGCTGTTCCCCCTCCTGGGGCGAACATCGTCAGTGGCATGTGGATTTTCAGGGTGAAGCGGCCGCCGGGTTCTCCGCCTGTCTTCAAGGCGCGTTACGTGGCTCGTGGCTTCAGTCAGCGGCAGGGGGTTGACTACTTTCAGACCTTCTCCCCCACCCCGAAGATGACCACTCTTCGGGTTCTGCTACACGTTGCTGCTCACCGTGACTACGAGCTGCACTCTCTCGACTTCAGCACAGCTTTCTTGCAGGGCAGCCTGCACGAGGAGATCTGGCTGCGTCGCCCACCTGGCTTCACTGGGTCTTTCCCTCCTGGTACCCAGTGGAGTCTCCGGCGTCCAGTCTACGGTCTCCGCCAGGCGCCACGTGAGTGGCACGACACACTGAGGACTACGCTGGCGGCACTTGGGTTTGCTCCTTCCACTGCCGACCCGTCGCTGTTTCTGCGCACCGACACCTCTCTGCCGCCGTTCTACATCCTCGTGTACGTCGACGACTTGGTCTTTGCCACAGCTGACACTGCTGGACTCGCCTACGTGAAGTCCGAGCTGCAGAAGAGACACACGTGCACTGACCTGGGTGAACTGCGCAGCTACCTTGGCTTGCAGATCACCCGGGACAGAGCACGCCGCACCATTACCCTGACTCAGTCACACATGGTGCAGCAGGTCCTTCAGCGCTTCGGCTTCACGTACTCCTCGCCTCAGGCCACTCCTCTGCCTACTCGCCACTCGCTCTCAGCTCTGCCTTCGGATGAGTCCGTAGAGTCGAGTGGCCCGTTTGCAGAGCTTGTTGGCTGCCTCATGTACCTGATGACCTGCACACGACCTGACCTCGCATACCCTCTTAGCATTCTCGCACGCTATGTTGCTCCTGGGAGACACCGACCAGAGCACATGGCTGCAGCGAAGAGGGTGTTGCGCTACTTGTGCAGTACGTCGGGCATGGGGCTAGTGCTTGGAGGGCGCAGTCCAGTGGTCCTCACTGGGCACGCAGACGCTTCTTGGGCTGACGACCAGGCTACGCAGCGGTCGTCACAGGGTTACACCTTCAGCCTTGGTTCCGGCGCTGTCTCGTGGCGGGCTACCCGCTCGTCTTCTGTTCTCGGCTCCAGCTGTGAGGCTGAGATCTACGCTGGGGCTATGGCTGCACAGGAGTTACGCTGGCTCACCTACCTGCTGACCGACCTTGGAGAGCAGCCTCGTTCTCCTCCAGTCCTGTACGTAGACAACAAGGCCATGCTGGCCTTGTGTCGAGAGCAGCGACTGGAGCACAGAACGAAGCACATTGCTCTTCGTTACTTTCTTGCTCGTGAGCTACAGCAGCGTGGACAGCTGCGACTTGCGTACGTGGCCTCTGAGGCCAACACTGCTGATGTCTTCACCAAGGCACTTGCGCCTTGTGATCATCAGCGTTGCTGCACGCAGTTGGGTCTTGTGCCTGTCTTGCCTCACTTGCTCTCCTCTTGACCTTGCTTGTACTTTCGCATATATATACTCTTGTTTTTTGTATATCTCTATATATGATCTTGCATGTGAACTGGCCTTGTGGCCTTTGAACTTGTGCTCGGAATGTGTGGTGACTTTGTGATCCACCCTGAGCTTTGCTTTGCTTTGCTTGACTGGTCTTGTGACCCCTTGTTCTCCCCCACTTTGCCTATGGGGGTGTGTCAGAACTTATAGCTTACTTGTTTCTGTAGGCTATAGTGGGGTATCCCATAGGGGGTACAACCCAATTAGGGTTTCCTATTTGTACTCACTTCGTTCATAGTCATTCCATTCTCGTTCTTTGTTTTCACACGCGTATTGCGCAGGGCTATAGGTGTGCTTCGAGCCGATCGCGGCTTCAATCTTTGCGCGACATAGACTACGCACTTGGCGGCAGCTTGGATCAGTTCAAGACTACACCATCAGTTTTCTCGCGCTGTGAGAAAAGGTCAGCTAATGCACAAAGTGGAGAGGGTAGATCTCTATGTCAGCGACTTTGAAGTCAAAAAAATCTCAAGAGATTATTTTTCGCGATATTTCCATCTTCAACGAAATCCTCGTGCTCGCCAAGAAAATCGACATTCTACGATGACCGAGGCCAGGGTCCCACTACTGCAATCAAAGCACTCAAGGAACCTCCAAGGATGCCAGGGTCCTGCTCTTGCTTTGAATGCAAAATGCTATGTCATTTTGAGGATGCTGCTTCATGCCTAATTGTGAGTGCCGTTATGTACAAAAGCATCAGGGAGCCGAGCAGGGAAAGGAGTCAGGAAGGTAGGGAAACCCTTGCGGTTAGTAGAGTATGGGCCCACTACTGACGAGACTCACTGTTCACCCGAATCGACAGACTATTACCAAGTACCAGTTCTGGTCCACGTGATCAATCAGACTTCGATGCATAAGCATGGCACAATGGCAGCTTATCCAGTACTGATTTACAGGAATATATGGGGGCAGCAGTGAAAGATTAAATTGATTAAGGTGCTAGTCACACTTAGTAAATACTGCTACCACATAGAAGTTGCAACTAACATTTACCTTATGCTTACCTAATATCTGCACACAACTGTTGAACAACACCCCAAAAATGATATGGAAAAGAGTGGGTAGAGTATGTCAGAACTATGCTCTAGGCTGTAGTGGGGCACTTATTAAGGGGTACAGCCCAATTAGGTTTTGATATAGAAACCTTGTACTGCTGTGTTCCTCACCAGCGCCATCGCGCGCCTTGCCCTACTGCCGCCCGTAGCGGCCCTGCCCTAACGTCCCGTCGCGGCCCTGCCCTTTCGCGGCCCGTCACGGCCCTGACCTAGCCGCCCGTCGCAGCCCTGCCCTGTCGCCGCCCTTCGCGGCCTGCCCTAGCCGCCCGCCGCGGCCTGGCCTCGCCGCCCGTCGCGGCCCTGCCTTGCTGCCGCTCGTCACGGCCCTACCCTGCTGCTGCCCCGTCGCAGCCCTGCCCTTACGCCGCCTCGTCGCGGCCCTGCCCTGCAGCCGCCTAGTCGCGGCCCTACCCTACAGCCGCATAGTCGCGGCCCTACCCTGCAGCCGCCCCGTCACAGCCCTGCCTTGCAACCGCCCGGTCGCGGCCCTGCCCTGCTGCCGCCCCGTCGCGGCCCTGTTCTACCGCTGCCCCTTCGCGGCCCTGCCGTGCTGCCGCCTCGTCGCGGCCCTGCTCTACCGCCGCCTCGTAGCGGCCCTGCCCAGCTGCCACCCTGTACCAGCCCTGCCCTATCCGCCAGTCGCGGCCCTGCCCTGCACCCGCCCCTAGTAGGCGCCCGCCCTACCAAGCGCACTGCTGCGCCTGCCTGCCTACCTACCGCGCCGCAGCGTCTAGCCGAGCCGCGCCGCCCTGTCGAGCCGCGCCGCCCTGCCGAGCCATGCCGCCCTGCTGAGCCGCGCCGCCCTGCCATGCCGCGCCGCCCTGCCCTGCTGATACTGCCGCCATGGCTAGTCCTACTGTGCATACCTTCGATGCTGAGGGCCGTGCAGTCGATTTTGAGGTATGGGTAGATGACTTGCAGCTCTATCTTCAGTGCGACTCCAGGGACGGAGTCTCGCTGTTCGATCACACGTCCGGCGCCTCTGTTGCAACTGTTGCCGACGCTGACAGTACAGTTTGCTCGCAGTGGACTACTCGTGATGCTGTTGCTCGCCTTGCTGTTCGTAGTCACCTACCGTCTGCTGAGCGCGCGCACTTTGGCCAGTACAAGACTGCTAAGTCTCTGTAGAATGCTGTTGTCGCACGCTACTCCTCCCTGCCTCTGCTGCCCTCAGACGCCTCATGCTACCGTACTTGTTCCCTGACCTAGCCGCATTTGCCACAGTCGCTGACCTCATCACTCACCTCCGCACTAGTCACACCCGCTACAGTGCTGCGCTCCCCTCCAAGTTTCGTGCCAAGAACCCCCCCCCCCCCCCCCCCCCATGTACATCATCCTCTTCTACCTAGTCACCCGTCTCCCTGACTCTCTCTGCTCAGTCAGGGACCACTTTCTCTCCCTTTGCCCCACTGAGCTCACCGTCGACCTGCTCGAGGAGCGCCTCCTTGCAGCTGAGACTAGCATAGTCGCTGTAGGAGCGTCTTGCGATGACCCTCGTGCCCCTTTCTATGAGGGGTGCTCCCCCGTCCCCCTTTTGCCCTCTGTTGCTTCTGCTGTTGCTGTCGACCTCGTTGGCACTGAGGCGGTCGGGGCTGCGTCTGCTCCTAGTGGAAGGCACCGCAGCGGCAAGGGCAGGGGGGGCAAGGGTGGTGGAGGGGATGACGGGGGCGGCGGTGGTGGCGGTGGAGGAGGTGGAGGGGGTGGGAGTGGAGGTAGGGGGGGAAGACAGGAGTGGGGGCGTCGGTGGCGGCGATGGAGGTGGAGGCGGCAGTGGCAGCGGCAGTGGGGGTGGCGGCGGCGGTGGTGCTGGTTGGGGTGGAGCCGTGCAGCGTGGAGGCTTTGGCGGTGGCCAGCGCCAGCAACAGCCGCGTTCCCGCGAGGCCCCGTCACCCCACTAGCTTCGTGAGTGGTACGCTAGGCGTGGGAGGTCTGGGGGTGCTGGTCCCTGCGCATACGTTCTCCGCACCGGCGAGCGCCGTGGGGAGACGTGTGGGCTGCCGCACGCTACGCATCGCTGTTTCGGTCGCTTGACTGACGCCTTATGCGCACAGTTTGCTGATGCTACTGAGCTTCCTCGCTGGGCTGACCTGCTTAAGTCTGGTGTAGCTATCTTTGATCTTGATTATGATGCTATCCTTGCTGCAATGTATGCTGTGACTATTAGTGCTGAGGGTGACTGTTACCCGTGTGTGCCACCTGACCCAGGTATAGTGGTTGCTGCTCTAGGTGCTAGTGAGTCTGCCGCTCCATATACTGCTGGTGAGCCTGCTGCTCCAGGTGCTGGCGAGTCTGCTCTCTCAGGTACTGCGCTTGCTGAGGCCTTGCACAAATTCACGGTTGACTCAAGTGCTTTCCGCTCTTTCTTTCGCGACTGCACCACACTCACGCCACTCAGTCGGCCGGTTGATGTCTCCCTGGCGGACCCCTCTAGGGGCCCCGTCCTTGCACACTCCTCTACAGTTCTGCCATGTCCAGCGGTCCCGTCTGGCTCACGGTCTGGTCTCCACCTCCCCTCGTTCTCTACGAACTTGGTGAGTGGAGCTGACCTCCAGGATGTGTGGGTTGACCAGTTCACTCAAGGTGGTCAACAGGTGACCCACTATACGTGTACTCGGACAGGCCGCCACCTCGCCGCGTTTACTCGTCAGCCTGAGTCGAGCCTATACACCCTGACTACTGCGTCCACTCCAGTTACCGCGTCTCGTCAGGTGTTTGCTGCCACGTCCAGGTCTGGTCCGGAGTCTTCCCCCTGTTTGTGTCATCTCCTGTCACACCAGACTCTCCTCTGGCACCACTGCCTTGGTCACCCCTCCTTGTCTCGTCATTGAGGTATGGCCTCCCGTGTCCTTGTCACTGGTCTCCCCAGGTCTCTCCCTCCCCTCCCACCGGGGCCTACCCCTACCTGCGATTCCATGCGTCGAGGGACGGCAGCGCATCGCTCCTCACTCCTCCGAGTTCCCTCCGACGGAGGCTCCTTCGCAGAATCTCCACATGGACGTGTGGGGCCCAGCCCGCGTCCGTGGACAGGGTAACGAGCGTTACTTTCTGCTGGTCGTTGACGACTACTCGCGTTACACCACAGTCTTCCCCTTGCGCTGCAAGGGTGAGGTCACTGAGGTGCTGATCGACTGGATCCGCACTGCCAATGGCCAACTCAGCGCGAGTTTCGGCTCGGACCTTCCTGTTCTGTGTCTGCACTCCGAGAGAGGTGGAGAGTTTTCCTCCGACCTTCTGCAGGCCTTCTGTCGTGCAGAGGGCATCCGCCGGACGTTCACGCTTCCGGCCTCCCCACAGCAAAATGGGATTGCTGAGCGCCGCATTGGCATGGTCATGGACGTCGCTCGTACGTCCATGATCCATGTGGCTGCTCCCCATTTTTTGTGGCCGTTTGCGGTTTAGTACGTTGCGCATCAGCTCAACCAACAGCCCCGTGTCTTCGTTCTGGAGACCACACCTGCTCTGCGGTGGATGGGGAAGGTTGGCGATGCGTCTGTGTTCCGTGTCTAGGGATCTCGAGCTTTTGTCCGCGATTCTTCCGCGAACAAGCTGTCCCCCCGTGCTGTTCCCTGTGTCTTGGCTTCCCCCTGGAGCGCCTGGCTGGCAGTTTGACCATCCCACCTCGCGCCGTGTTCTGTCCTCTCAGGACGTCACGTTTGATGAGTCGATTCCCTTTTACTGTCTCTTCCCCTACCACACTTCCCCCCTCCCCGCCCCCCCCCCCCCCCGCTGCTCTTCCTCGCACTAGGTCCTCCTCCGGTAGACCCCCTCCCCCCTTATGGTCTTGCCCCCTCAGGTGTGTCCCAGGTAGACCCTGTCGAGCCTGTTGAGGTACTTGTCCACTCTGGTACTGCTAGGGGTACTGAGCCTGCTGGTGCGGGGCCTGGGGATGTTGAGCCTGCGGGTGTGGGGCCTGGGGGTGCTGAGCCTGCGGGTGCGGGACCTGGGGGTGCTGAGACTGAGCCTGCAGAGCATAAGGGTGTTGAGTTTGGGGTTGCTGAGCCTGAGGGTGCGGAGCCTGGGTGTGCTGAGCCTGGGGTTGCTGAGTTTGAGGGTGCGGAGCTAGGGGGTGCTGAGCCTGAGAGTGTGGAGCTTGAGCGTGCTCAGCCTGGAGGTACTTTGTCCTCTACAGGTCCTACGGGTGTCTTGTCCCGGCGGGAGCAACTCTCTCCACCCCAGCTGCGCGAGTGGTTTGCTCGACGCTGGAGCCGTGCTACTGGAGCTGGAGGTCCTGCTGCTACTGGAGCTGCTGGAGGTACTGGAGCCGCTGGTCCCGGAGGTGCTCGTACTGGAGGTAGTGGAGCTGCTGGGGCTGGTGGTGTTGCAAGAGTTTGAGCTGGAGGCGCTGGAGCTGTTCCTGCTGGAGGTGGTGTTGGTGCTGGAGCTAGTAGTGCTGCAGGAAATGGAGCTGGAGGCGCTGGAGCTGTTCCTACTCGTGGTGCTACTGGTCCTGGAGCTAGTGGTGTTGCATGATTTGGAGCTGGGGGTGCTGGAGCCATCTCCGCTGGTTCTGGTGGTGCTGCACGGCCGCGGCCGTACTTCGTTCCACTCCTTCAGCAGGTTCTTGGTCTCCCACCTTCTACTGGTCCTACTCCTCCCCTAAAGTGTCCACCGCCTGTCCAGTCGCAGTCGCAGTTACCGTGGGCCTCCCCACTGCCTCGTCCTTCTCCTTACACAGGACCGACCGGATGTCTTGCTTAGCCTCGTGAGCCTGCATCTCGCCCTGCGTCGCCTGTTCGTGCTGCTCGAACTGGTCGTCGTGTTCCGCGTCCGCGTCCTCCTCCTGTCCCCGGGACGCACCAGATGGCACTTCGTCCTTCCTCTAATCAACAGCGTGTCCCTCTGCCGTCCCCTCCTGTGTCCTCCTTTGCTAACAGTCTGACCGAGTCTTACTCCCTTCGTGCTGCCAGCCCTACCGTCACACGTCTCCTAGTTACTATTGTCACTGACCCTTCGTTTGAGTCCACTGCTGCGTGTACCTTAGTTGCTGAGCTTGTCAACTTTGCTGCACACTGTCGTCTAGACTACGCCGCTAGTCTTGTTGCTTAGTCTGAGTCTGTCTGACCTCCGCTCGTCGGGGGTGAGTGTGCTCTTGGCACGGACGTCCTTGAGGACAGGCAAGAGGACTTTGAGTGCTTTGCAGGTGCTGTACCTCATCTCGTGTCCATGCTGATTGCACCTGAGGGAGACCCGGATGCACCAGACATCCCGACCCCGCGCTCTTACGCAGAGTCGATAGAGGGTCCCTACTCCTCTAAGTGGCAGTCAGCCATGGACGCAGAGATGGCATCCTTGAAGTCCACTGGCACTTATGTCGACGAGGTTCCCCCTCCTGGGGCGAACATCGTCAGTGGCATGTGGCTTTTCAGGGTGAAGCAGCCGCCGGGTTCTCCGCCTGTCTTCAAGGCGCGTTACGTTGCACGAGGCTTCAGTCAGCGATAGGGAGTTGACTTCTTCTAGACCTTCTCCTCGACCCCGAAAATGACCACTCTTCGGGTTTTGCTGCATGTCGCCGCTCAGTGTGACTACGAGCTTCACTCTCTTGACTTCAGCACTACTTTCCTGCAAGGCAGCCCACACGAGGAGATCTGGCTGCGCCGCCCACCTAGCTTCACGGAATCGTTTCCTCGTGTGCGTTAACGACTTGGTTTTTGCCACCGCTGACACTGAGGCACTGACTCTAGTGAAGTCGGAGCTGCAGAACAGACACACGTGCACAGACCTGGGTGAGCTGCGCATCCATCTTGGCTTGCAGATCACCCGGGACAGAGCACGCCGCACCATTACGTTGACTCAGTCACAAATGGTGTAGCAGGTCCTTCAGCGCTTCGACTTCCAGTACTCCTCGCCACAATCCACTCCTCTACCTACCGGTCACTCGCTCTTAGCTCTTTCTTTGGATGAGTCCGTAGAGCCGAGTGGCCTGTATCCAGAGCTTGTGGGCTGCCTCATGTACCTGACGACGTGACCTTGCTTACCCTCTTAGCATCATAGCATGCTACGTTGTGCCTGGGAGACACCAACCAGAGCACTGAAGGCCGCTAAGAGGGTGATGCGCTACTTGTGCAGTACGTTGGGCATGGGGCTCGTTCTTGGAGAACGGGGTCGAGTTGTCCTCACTGGTCATGCAGACGCTTCTTAGGTTGACGACTTGGCTACGCTGCGGTCGTCACAAGGTTACACCTTCAGCCTTGGCTCCGGTTCTGTTTTGTGGCGGTCTACCCGCTCGTCTTCTGTTCTGAGCTCCAGCTGTGAAGCTGAGATCTATGCAGGGGCCATGGCTGCACAGGAGTTACGCTGGCTCACCTACCAGCTGACCGACTTAGGAGAGGCGCTTTGTTCTCCTCCAGTTCTGTACGTCGACAACAAGGCCATAATTGCCTTGCGTCAGGAGCACAGACTGGAGCACAAAATGAAGCACATCGCTCTTCGCTACTTCCTTGCTCGAGAGTTGCTGCAGCGTGGTCAGCTTTGTCTTGTTTACGTGGCCTCTTAGGTCAACACTGCTGATATCTTCACCAAGGCACTTCAGCCTTGTGATCATCAGCGTTTCTGTACTGATCTTTGTCTTGTGCCTACTTGGCCTCACTTGCTCACATCTTGACTTTGCTTGTATTGTGATCTAAATATTTATACCTGCATGCTTACACTTGCTATGTTGTGATCACTGTACTGCTTATTCTTGTTTATATATAACTCTGCATGTGAGCTGGCCTTGTGGCCATTTGCTTGTGGTCACAATGTGTGGTGACATTGTGATCCACCCTGGGCTTGACCTTGCTTCGTTCTCTTGCTTGTCCCCCACTTTGCCCATGGGGGTGTGTCAAAACTATGCTCTAGGTTGTAGTGGGGCACTCCATAAGGGGTACAATCCGATTAGGTTTTTGATATAGAAACCTTGTACTGCTGTGTTTCTAGTCATTCTTCATTCCTAATTCTGACAGAGTAACGATCTATTGCAGGTATCGTTTCAGGCTTACATACGAAATTCTCGCAACAAAATCTGGACAATCCTGTCTGAATGTGATCTTATGCTCTAGCCTGTAGTGGGGTGCTCTATAGCGAGTACAACCCTTCTAGGGTTTGCTATTTGTATCCTCATTCTTGCTAGTCCATCCGGGCCCTGGTGGATCGGTTCCCACTAGGGCCCCCTCCTGGTGGGAACGGGTTCCCACCAGGGCCGCACGCGGATGCCCGGTGTGTCGCGACCCCCAGCTGGGAATCGGCACGCGAGAGGGAGTCCCCCGCCCGCATGCAGGTCCCTAGCGAGATCCGGGCGGCGGAGCAGGCTGGCGGGGTGGTCCCGCGCCGAGCCCGGGCCACGCCAGCGCCACGCAGCGTGGTCCCAACCCCGGGCCCCCCCCCGGGCCCAGCTCTGGCTCGCGAAACCCCTCGCGAAACCCCTCGATCTCCAATCCGAGGGCGAGGGCCGAACCCCGGCGCGCCGAGATGGATCCGGCCAATCGGAGCCGTTTCCGACTGGTCCGTCCCTCGGGAGAACCCTCGCGAGGCATTTCGCGTGCGAATCCGCGCGTGCAAATGGCAGTTCGGGCTGGCCGAAACGGATTCGGCCAATGGGAGCCGGTTTCGGAGCGACGGAAATGGAGCCGGCCAATGGCCGTCGTTTACGAGCGTCGGAATGCTCGCAGGACCCTCGCGAACGATCGTTCGCGGAAAGATTAAATGTACGGAGCGGAGAGTACGCCATTCGAAAGATCGAACGAAATGATCAAACGAAATAAATCCTTTTTTTTTCCTTATAAATCTCTCTAACGCGTTGCGAGTTTACGTGTAATATAACAGAGTGTACTGTTAATTCGGGTGACCCGAATTGGTGTGCCCGATCGGACCTCGGACCTCGGCGGTCGCGACGAGGAAAATTCTCTCTCCGCGGGAGTTGGCAGCCCGCTCCGAACGGGGCTCGCGGATGGTGTGCAACGTGGCGGACGTTGGATGCACAAGCGTGCATGTTGCGGAACCTCCCCGCTGGGTGAGAGGCCCGCGCAGTGTGACCGCGAGTGCCGGCTCTTGTTTCCATCCCGGCCCACTCTTAGGTTCTCGGTACGGGCACCTGGTGCTCATTTTCGTTATCCGTCTTCACATCTTGTTTTCTTCCTGCTCGCCCGTTCCCCATTGAGGTCCTCGTCGCCTAGTGCTAGCAGAGACTCTGTATGACCGCGTTCGCGCTTGGTAGCGTCTAGCGTAGCTCTCATTTTCTGCCGCGAGCACAGATTTGCGAACCGTTCGTACTAGACGCGAGCACTGTTTCGCGTACGTTTCGTCCTATATACACCGTTCCTTTGGTCGCGCTTTTGCGGTCGTAACCAGTTATGAACCGCGAAATGAAGGCGCTTAGAGCTGGCTCGAAGGAGGCCGCCTCCTGTCCGGCCATCATCTCTGTTGCGGGAACCACGGTGGACCTCCCCCCCGAACAGTGGAAGCTGCTCGCAGAGGATAAGCATCCTCTCACAGCCCATCTGTTCGACTTTGTCAACGGGTGAGATCCATGCGTTCCATTCCCTGACTCTAGTGTGCACGCGTTGGTTATTGTCGCGGTGCTTAGGCTGTTCGCGACATGTCAGCGATAGTTACTAGTGGGCAGTGCAGGCCGCGGCATACCTCCGCTGTGATTTTAGGTCGCGTTGTTGATGTTTGAGCTTTTGCTGCCTTGTTTTACACCGTCCCGCACAGCGTGATTGTCCGGAGGTATCTGGAGAAGGAGGTGCATGAGCACGTCCGAATAGTGACGAGCGGTGTTGTCGCGGACATAGTCGCGAGTCGCGATGAAGCGGACCAAGCCTTTGCCGGTTTGATGGAGTGCAGCCTGGTGGTTTTCTGCATCTGGTCCGAGTCAGTTTTCATTGAGAGTGTTCACTTGTACAGGGATTGCACTCGTTTAAGTGGTTTAACGCGGTCGTCAATGGCACGTTCAGGGACGTGGTCGACAAGAAGAGCTCGAACGCGAGCATGCTCATTCTGCTTCACCCCGACCACCTGTCGCTTGACGGTGACGAGACGTGGAACACGCGGTTCGTTCGCGTTGCTATTCCCACTGGTGGTGCGGAACACGTCACCGCGGCTGATGCGATTGTGGAGTGAGTACCGCGTTCTGGTTTGTCATCAGTACCACATTCATTTCCGCTCCGAGGCTCATGTCGCTAACCGTGCGTTCGCGTGGATATGTATGTGCTTTTGGGCAGGTGGTTTCAGGGTCGCGTCGACGAGGATTTTGTGCGCGGCTCCATTCAGTGCACCCGCTCCCGCCAGCTTAAGGATCCCGAGCGTCTGTTGGATCTGGTACGTCTGTGTTGTTTTCGTGTTCTCGATGACCGCCAATAGTTGCAGTGGTGCTAACAAACCCCATGTAATGTTTTCCAGGACGCGACGTCATTGAAGGGCTCCTGCGGCAACATCGCTTGTCTGTTCGCGTTCGACAAGATCCTTGCCCAGTTGGACGCGGTCGCCGCCAGTGGATCTGGGCCGCAATTCTCGAGGCCAACTGCGAAGACTCTCAATGCACTGCGGCACGAGGCGTACCACACCGCCGAAGAGCTCGCGTTCAACTTGAGCGTGGACTTGACGCGACCCATGCACGGTGGTGAGGCTGAAGGTGCTGAAACGGGGAATGTGCATAAAGAGGCTACGGGTGCGCAGGTTGCTGACCATGGTGTTCTCGCTCTCACAGGTGCCGCTGGTGTTTCGAATCGCGGAGGTGCTCGGGGGGGGACGGAGGTCCACGCTGATGACGAAGGGGCCGAAGGATACCGCGACTAAGGGTGCAACCCGCGATGAGGCTGACCGCGGTGTTGCGCGTGAGGGGGAGGAGTCGAGCGAGGAGGAGGCAGAGGCTCATGTGGTAGCGGCCGCGGCATCCAGCAGGCCCGCTACATCCGGCAAGAGCATCAAGCACCTCGCGCAGCACTTGGCCCCCGGTGCTGGAAGCGCGGGCCCGAGTGGTGAGGTCGCGGGCAAGAGTCCCGTGACAGGTCCGCGTGATTATGCGTCCCTGTCCTCGTTGCCATCGCATAAGCTTGCTGCCGAGATCCTGCAGCTCGACTGCAGGCTTGCAGAGCTGGCCGAAGAGAACGCACGGCTGAAGAAACGCCAGGAGTCGGGGGTTGGTGGTGTCGCGGTCGTGGGCTCTGAGGAGCTTGCGTCCGCGCTTGCTAATGCGGTTCGGGTGTTGGAGAAGGAGGCGAGGGCGATCGGGCAGGAAAGAGCGGCCCTGGTCGATACCCGTAACCAGGAGGCGGTGGTGCTGGGGCGAGTGGACGCGAGGCTGGGACAGCAGCAGGGGGTGGTGACAGACTCCATGGAAGCCGCTCAGAAGAAGCTGACGGACGAGTTTGCGCGGAAGATCGACAACATGTCGACCGCGGTCTCCGCGACAGCAGAGCGGGCAATCACCACCAGCGGGGTCACGAACACGCTGCACACCCTCATCGCGCTCGTTGGAGGAGCCCCCCCTCCGCGCACGGATAATGAAGGAACGGCCGCGACGGAGATTGCCGAGCCCGGGGATGCAGAGCATGGAAAGAGGGCAGCGGGTGCGAAGGCGGAGAATCAACGGGGGGCGAAGAGGCAGAGAGGTCCCCAGGCAGTGGCCGCGGTGCGCAATCCGAGCGTGCAGGACATGCTGAAGCAGAAGTGGGGCGCTGCATCGCGAGGTGCAGCACTGACTGGTCAACCGGGTTCGAGCTCGCGCTCCATCCCACCTGGAGAAGCTGCACCCAAACCACCGGGCCCTGCCGGGGCAACCGCGCCAGTGACAAGTACTATGGGGCGGGGCAAGGGTAAGGCGGAGGATGGAGAGGCGCCGGCTGCTGCGCGTTCGCTGGCCTCGAGGCGTGAGGTCCAGTCCGCGGCGGGTGCTACGGCAAAGGGCAGGCAGACCACGCTCGCACCCGCTCGTGCTGCAATCACCGCGGGACATATGCACAGCGCACTGGCATCTGCAAGTCCTATCGCGGCCTCGGTCGAGGGCAAGGTGGAGAAACGCGGACGGGGTGGCAAGAAGTTGCCCACTCCACCCGTGTACACGATCGACGAGGACGATGCGGATGAGGAGCTGGAGGGTCTAGTGAGCAGGTGGGTCGAGGCGGGCGACGGAGGAGAGAAGGATGGGGAGGCCGCGGTCGATATTTATAGCGGCGAAGAGAGCGCGAGCGGGCAAGAAGGAGACCCCGTGATCGTGGAAAGTGGCACAACGGGAGGACATGGTGACACCGGCCCCAAGCGCAAGGGCTGCGGCATCCGCGCTCCACCCAGGGGCAGGCCCGGATTGGTTTCTGAACCCCATCTCGGGGGGAAGAAGCGATGGCTCGGACACGGCGACCGCGAAGACCTGCAGTACAAGACCGCGATCGCGATGTATCCCCACGACGGGAAGGTCGACCCCGGGCTGAACCTGAGCCAGAAGCAGATCCGAGAATGGGCCGCGGACCTGTCTATCGCAGAGGGGTTACATACGGGCCTCTTAATCACCATGCACCACCGCAACCTCGTGGCAAGCAAGGACAGGTGAGCTTTGCCAATCCACCATCATCTAGTGCGTTCACACGGTTTGGTATGTTATTATGTTCTGACCGCTCCAACCCACTGCGTGGCAGGTGGCAACGCATGTTCGATTCCTACCGCGGGCTTACCAAGCCCGGAATGCAAACCACCAACGTGATTGCATGGGCCGCGGTGGTAGGCAAGGAGGCTGCAGCAGAAGAAGTGGATCTCGGCGACGTGGAGCCGACGGACTACGCGGGAGCGATCGCATGCGCCATTGTAATGGTGTGGGAGGTCACTCGCGGTTCTAACGTCACTGCCGCGGCGGATAATGGAAACCTGGCCGCGCGTGCTGCTGGTTGCTATGGAGAGCGAAGCCGTCTCTTCCCCGTAGTATCCGCGTACGTCATCAATGCGGTACGGAAGCGCAATCGCCGCGAGGAAGATGAGCCACAGGTTGTCGCGGACCCGAAGGCAGTCGCCGCCGCGATCGTGTCCGGAGTCGTGAACGAGGTCGTGGCAAAGTCTCGCGATCTCAGGCACATTGAGTTGGCCGCCCGCGAGACGGTGGACGTTATCATCACCTGGTGTGACTGCTCGGTGGCAAGGAAGCAGATGGAGTCCTTGGGTTTGTACCTTGCCCTGCCCAAGGATCGTCTGAAGAAGCGGACTTGAGTGCGTGTAGTATCGAGGAGCATGTGCACAGCCTGTCCGCCATGCTTGAGTTCTACTTGCGGTGGATTGTGCTGGTGCATGTAGTAAATCGTGTGTGTTTCTGTGTGTGGGTGTGTGTGTGTGTGCGTGTACGTGTGCGAGTGAGAACCTAGTGTTCACATTTGGAACAATATGTGTAGGTTTGTAGGATTCAGTGGGTGCGTGTGTTTGCGCGTGTGCCATTTTAGTAGTAATGTGCATTCGTCTCAGGTATTCCCACACATTATCATTGTACACACTACGTCTCGAACAATCTATGTACATTAGGCAACTGCAGCCCGCGATTACCACGGCCGCGATGTAAATCAGCATAATCCTCGCGCAAAACATCAACACTGCAAGTCTGGCATCAGCGCACAGTACTGGGGCCACGCGACTGTGAACTCAGAAGCGGGAAGTGAGGCATTGATGAGACGGTCGCGAACAAGCATCCATTTCACACGCAACTGCACCTCCACCGGAGAACCCTTCTTTAGCTGGCTCACTTCCAGGTCAACACTCTTCTTCTTTACCGCGATCCCTTCCGATACACCCGACATGCCCACAGCACCTGACATGAGGTCGAGCTTGTCGAGCACTACCGCGATGTCGTCTCCTTGCTCCACCCTGTGGGCGATGAAGTTCATGATTCGCTTAACACGGTTTATCGCGTTCTGGCCGCCTCCCTCCTCCCCAATGAGCGCGGCCATTCGCGTAACTGCGCCGCGGGGTTGGGCCAGAAGCGACTCTCGACTCTCGAGGATCAGCGGGTGCGTTGTCTTGTACAGCTTCCATCCGTCTGACGGTTTGGTGGCGTTGACCCATGGAAGGACGATCGCGTCCCGAATTGTCTGTTCCCTGGTAGGCGCTGCGGGTTTCTTCCGCGTCCCCTGCTCGGTGGGAGTTGTGGCATTGGTCGACGCGGCCGCGGCTCCAGGAGTGGTTGCCTGGTTCGGAACCGCGGTCGGCCCTGAGCTGCTCACGGTGAGCCGCAACAGCTGAGCCTCCAAATCATTCACGCGCTCGTCCTTCTCGGCCAGTTTCCGATCGCGATCCTCCAGCAGCCCCTCCAGCTCTTTCACCCGTTTATGAGTCGCGACCAACTCTAGGCCCAGTCTGGTGTTCTCCGCTTGTGAACAAGTCAAGTACTCAGTGAGGACGGTCACTTGGTTCTGCGCGTCCATTCTGGTACTCACCTCCTGCATGGACAGAAAGTGACCGCGAACTTGTTATGGTTTGGCATTGACATCACGGAAGAAACATAACGCGACCATTCAGTACTTACTGCGGGCTGGGTCAGTGTAGGTGTGTTGCGCTGTACTATGGCGAGTTGATTTGCCAATGAGACATCTGCAGCCCACGACGCAAATTCCTCCGTCTGGCAGAGCGGATTGTTGACCACGTACGGGTGTCGCGGCTGGTGGATGTAATACATCGCCAGGTCTTGCGCGACCGCCATCCTAGCGTCCCCATCCAACTCCTTCAGTATGTTTAGCCCTGCGGTGTCCTGCTTCTCCGGCTTCTGCGTTTTCACCATCCTGCGGTTGTAATCCTTGCACGGTGACAATAAAACAACAAGGTAGTGAACGCGGTGCCAGAGTGGTATGTGAGATGCTCACGGTCGCGTATGCGCGGACCACACATACCTGTTGCTGTCCTTTGTCCGCGGTGGCCCATGGGAAAATGTGCTTCCTCAGTAGCTCATCCAGCTTATCGCTGACCGGAACAGTTGCGCGACCCAGGAAGTAGTCACCGTCAACCCCGGTGAAGCCCGCCTTCAGTAGCACGGCCTCCCTTGGAATGGTTGTGAGGTAGTGCTTAGTCATCACGTCGATGAAGCGCCAACCCCCCAGCCTCGCCAGCTGATCCGAAGGCATTCCGTCCGCGGACGCGTGCTGCGCCCCCCCAGCCCTGGTCGCGTGTACCGCACGCGAGCATGTGATTCCAGCGTCTTGGAGTATTTTCGCCGCCCAGTCGTGATGAGTCGTGGGCGGTATTTGCTTCTCGTTGCCCGCGCGAAGGGGGAAGAACAGGTATTGATCGTACCACGTGGAGGGTTCCGTGAAGTCGAGAGGGGGGGCTATGTCTTCATAGAGGATGGGAACCAAGTCGTACACCCAGTGCAGCCACAGCAGCGTGGCTCCGACCGCGCACAGCGTCCAATCGATGTGCCTCACAGCAGATATGTAGTTAAGCAAGAAGTCCTTGTTTGTCTTGCCCGTCCTGCACGCGCAAACGAACATAAACGCGTTTCTAACTGGATCGGTCTCCGATTTTGCGCCTAGCTTCCACATCATCATGTCTCGCAGCTGCAGGTTTCTGATCGGGCATCCGCGGGCCAGAGTGTGATGACCGAGCACGGTCATCGTCCGGATGCAGAGGTCGCGATGCATTGCCTGCGTGTATGCTTTCTTGGCTAGTGTGAAGCTGGTCAAGATCGCGTCCATGCTGGTCTTCCGCATCATATGCTTGAACTCGTCCGGGGTGTACGTGTCCGCGGCCATGCCCCGATGGCGATCCATGTGTTCCCTACGCATGGATTGGGACGATAGTGCGGGTGTTAGTGGACGCGGGATTGTCAGGCATTAAACGCGTGCACTGAGAACGTATACTTACGCGATAAACCGCTTGTATTGGTCGCGTACTTGAACGCGGACTCAGATGCGACACTCCGCAAAGTCGCGCAGCAGGTTCAGAACGGGCTTCCTGAAGATGGCCCCGTCCAGCTTGATGAGCAGGTTCAAAGCCTTGAGACGCCCCATCAGCATTGCCGGGGTGCACTGGCGTCTCTTCTTCAAGGTCTTCTGCGGCCGCTTGAGTGTGGCCATCCTGTCCGCCTGCGCGACTGTCTCGTTCACGAGGAAGGTCACGTATTTGCGTAAGCGCCACGGATTTGTCTCAAGGCCGTGGAACCACTGCTCGTCGCTCTCCGCCATCTTCCAATCACCACCCATGTTCTGTTCGAGCGCGGCCCCAATCTCGTCGAGGTTCGCGTTTCTCAGCGCGGCCTCATCACCAAACCTACCCGCGTCCAGTTTAGGCAGCTCGTGAGCCATGAACCGCTTGTACTCGTTGGCCCAACCGCGATACTTCTTCAGCGTGGCCTGAGAGACACCGTAGAGGATTCCGTAACACATCTCTCGTTTCGCGGCCGGCGTGTCGTCCACACCTAGCCTGTTCCAATCTGCGATAGGGACCTCAATGTCCCTCCGCGTACCCCGCACCCGTTCGTTGTCTTCCGCCTCCTCCTCGTTGAGCGCGGACAGCGAGTTGGTTAGGTAGTTTTCGTCATCGTCATTCCAACTATCGTCCGCATCGTACGCGTCGTCCTCGTCATCCTCATCGCTTGTCCCCTCGCTCCCCTCCCGGGAACCATTGCGTGCCGTGTGCGGCACTACATCGACTCTCCGCCTCTTTATACGCGGTCTATTAACTGGCCCGTTACCTGACCCGCCGTTTGCGTTAACACCGCTACCCCGGCCGCCGTTATGTGTCACCCCATGCGCTCCCTGGCCGTTCGCACTATACTCGTTCGTTCCAGCACCTGTCCCACGTCCCGCGATCGCTCTCCCACCCCTTCGTCTCGCACCTCTCCCTCTAGCCGCGTTCCCTCTCTCCCCTGTCCCTCCTCCCGCGTTCCCTCTCGTACCCGTCCCTCTTCCCCTTACCGCGTTTCCGCTTGCACCCGCTCCACGCCCCGCGTTCCCCGCGTTCCCCGCGTTCCCCTATGGTTGCCCACCTACACCAGTCGCGTACGCTACAGTCGGATGCGCGGGGGTGCGGATGTGGACGTCGGGGTTTTCGGGCAACAGTGAGTTGACGTTCCATATTGGCGGCGAATGTGCACGCGCGCTTGCATTCACCCCCGGTTCACCATTCACCGCACGCCCTAAACCACCGGCAACCGCGTTCGATGATGGGCCGTCTGTTTGCGCTTGTGTGTCCAAACCGACAACTAATGCTTCTGGCGGGGCTTGCACCGCTGGCTGGCTTTCCGGATGAATCGCGCTGGAGAATGGTGTTGACGGCGCGACAGGAGGCGTCGCGACAGATGCGGATGCGTGCACCATGGGGTCTGGTTGAACGCCGATGTACCCGTACCTGAATCCCACGTTCGAGTACTGCGGCCCTACGAAGCCACGCACGGGCATCCCAAAGAGCTGGCTACTGGGCACGGACGGGGACGCGACTGCATTACCCGGTTGATTCTGTAACGCGACCGCCGCTGCCGCAAACGGTATTTGTGGCCGCGGTGCTAGGTGGAGCCCGTTGACCAGTTGCTGTGGGTGAAACGTGGGCGTCCGGGACCCAAAAACCAGTGGCTGCACGTATGGGGTGCTCCATGTGGGGTTGAGCGCGTTCACCCCATGCACGGGAGCGGTAGGTGGTTCAGCATTATGGATTTGATGCGCGGTTGTGTTGCCCGAAGCATTGATTGAGTCGTGAAGTATTGGCGCCGCAACGCGATTCACGGTATGCATGCGGCGTGCGAGATTGCACCTACTCGTATTCACAGCGTGCGTCAACATGATGCGCGGTCACTAGTTGTCCACCCGGGTGTGAGTTAGACGCGTCTGCCTTGCGACCGATGTGCTCGCGGAAATTCTAGCGCGGCACACAACGCGACCGCGATACTGGTGTCTGGTGTATCCTAGTGGGTCGTGAGGGGGTAGAGCTTGGTGTGCAACTGGCGATCGGAAAGTGGAAACTGTGGGCGTGCTCGGCGTAAAGACCGGACACTGCGTGGACGTGCGTGACACGTTACCGCGATCGCGCATCGACGAAACGGCGACAGCTGTGTGGCTCGTTCAAATTGCGGCACGTGTCAGCTGGCATGGAGCCTACCAGATCGCGCCAGCTGTAACCGAACCGGATCTCGCTGTGCGGGTTAACGAACCTATGCTTGTGCGAATTTTGTTCGCGATAAGTTGCGAGAGAGCACAACCAGTAGTAGCACTCCTTTCGTGTCGCGAACTCGCGGTTGCATGCGCGGGATGTCCCGCTCGTCAATGTTACCGACCAATCGCGTTCGTTTTCTGCCGAGTCGCGCATGCATCGGCGCGTAAGAACGAGGTGGGTTCTTTCGGTTTTCTGGGGGCCGCGGAGCTTTCGGTGGCAGCCTGGTGGGTTTCACTCAGCCACGCAGGGCCGCGCTAGGTCCAAACCTGGTGGGATCCTGGGTGGCCGACTTCGCCCCACGCTCCCCGCGATGTCTCCGCGCCCCGTGCAACCCAAGGCGTGGGCGGGGTTTTTCCCGAGCCGCGCCGTATGAACATCCCAGTGCATCCCTCTTCTTTCTTCTAAATTTCACATGCTATCAAAGCAGGTCGATCCCCTTGGATCGATCCTGTGGGTGGGCTTACCACCTCCTAGCTTCCGCTGCAACTTCTACCACTACTCTCTGAGTCGCACGCCCCGTGGCGTGCGGCACTTTTTCTTCCCGCCGTGCGCCCCGAGGCGCGCGGCGGTTTTCGGCCCGCCGTGCTCCCCGAGGCGCGCGGCGGTTCTCTGTCCGCTGTGCGCCCCGAGGCGCGCGGCGGGCTTCTGCCCCGTCGTTCGCCGCGTCGCCCTCTGGAGGCGCCGCGACGGGCGACGGGGACCCGCGCGTCGCCCCCTGTCGCCCGTCGTGGCCTGCGGGCGGCCCGTTCAGGCAGCGCGCGGTCCGTACGGGCTACGCGAGGCCCGCGCGCCACCCGTACGGGCTGCGCCACGCCCGCGCGCGGCCCGTACGGGCTGCGCCAGACCCGCGCGCGACCCGTACGGGCGGCGCAAGCCCCGCGCGCGGCCCGTACGGACGGCGCCAGGCCCGCGCGCGGCTCGGGCCGCGTGTGCGCGGCTCGGGCGTCTGCACCAGGCCCGTGGTGGGCCCCTTTCTCGATACCCCTGCACTCCCCGCTGTCCCCCCGTGCTTCTACTGGCGCCCCACTCCTCCTACTCCCCATTCTCTTGAATTAGGGTTTGGGGGTGAGGGGTATGGGGGTGCCCTCACTGTGTGCCATTCCCTGCTCCTCCTCCTCCTCCGTCTCCCTGTGCTGTAGTTGCCGCCGAGGGGGGGTGGACGTGTTGGAGCCGGTGGAGTGGTACTAAGGGGGGGTGAAGGGGGAGTGGAGCTAGTGGTGTAGCAGCGGGTGTGTGCCAGGGGGATTGGGATAGTTTGGGGAAGCTGCATGGAGGTTGCCGTCGTGTCCCCAGTAGCACCTGTAGTCCGGGGAGTTGCTCCGGTAGCCCAGTCGTAGCCAGCTGTGCCAGCCGCCCGTGGGTCCGTTGCTCGTCTGCCGCTACTTTAGCCGCGGGGCCAGTTACTCCAGTATTCCGGAGCGTTGTTCCGGTAGCCGCTGTGCCAGTGTGCCTCCTGTTGCCCGTGGGTCTGCAGCTTCAGCCGTCGCCTCCTATCTCCTCGCCTCTCACTCTCTCTCCTCCTCCTCACTTGCCCGTTGTGACTACCACTAGCTTTGCTCATAATTGTGAACCTTAAACTATTGCTTCTTGAACTTGTGCTCAGAATGTGTGGTGACATTGTGATCCACCCTGAGCTTGTACTGCTTTGCTTGCTCTGCTGATTACACCCCACTTTGGCTATGGGGGTGTGTCAGAATGTTATCTTATGCTCTAGCTTGTAGTGGGGTGCTCTATAGCGAGTACAACCCTTCTAGGGTTTGCTATTTGTATCCTCATTCTTGCTAGTGCATCCCTCTTCTTTCTTCTAACTTTTACAAATCCAATATTTTACTCGGACGTGATTGTCCGCAACTATACAACCCGCAAACTTACTTGATGAAAGGCGCCTGCACGGTGCAAGGTGGGAGTAACTGGGTTTCGCTACCACGCTGGCAGTCGCCTGAGTCTTCAACGGTCTATGTCAACACCATCATGATGAAATGGTCGATCACATTTAGAATTGACATGTATGATGTAGACATCAGCGAGATAGGAGAAGCAGAGAAGCCAAGCAACGTTTTTTGAAATTACTTGCAGCTATACCGAGCGAACTGTGAGAATTACTGAAACGATATCAGTCCAATTCTCCCAACAACCTGCCTGAAGGACTACCACCTCAGCGACTTTATGGCTACAATATACAGGTAGAATTGGCCACTACCAACTGTACAACGCCAATTTCAAATGACGTAACCCGAACTAGAAGAACTCAGAAAAGAGTAAGATTGCTTGCTCGGAAAAAAGGGGGAAAAAAATTCTCCAACCAAGTTCATCTCTATTTGCCACACCAAATACATTCACACCAAAGAAGGACGCGAGTTCTTGATAGAATTAAGGACGGAGTCAAAGAAAAATTGGGGCTGAAATAACTCAAAAATCGTTAGACTAAAATTCTGGACAGAAATGTCGACTTCACAAGAAACAACGTCGACGGAAAGTTCACTGTTACAACTTCACCAATTTAAGATATATTATAGCACTTGACCGTGGCTACAATTCCCAATATGTATTGCATGAAAAGGTGACATATTTCTTGAGTTATGAATTTTGGCGCACTAGGGGGTACGTTGGAGCTGAAACTTAACTCACTCACAATCATCAACCAAGAACCACATAAGAGAATTGAAGCAGCTAGAAATCAGGTGGGAGAGGATGAGGAGGACGAAAGGGAAGGTCTGAAGGGAGTCCACAACCAAGGAAACCCCATAAGCACATTAAAGCTCACGGCCCAAATTGCGGGGCGCGCTGGCCAAGCATTCTAAGGTTGACGGGGGTGATGTTTTGAGTGCTGTTTGGGTTGCGAAGGACGATTACGAGAAGTGAGATGCAATCTGATTGGCCAGATATTTTTTGTCGAATGGGAGAGCAGGAAACAACAACAATATGTTGATTGCAATTTGGGACTCTTGAAGCAAACCCAGGTTGCTCCCACCGGTTTGCCGTGTCAACGAAAACCCCAAGGGTCTAGCGCGAAACTGGGCGAAAGCAAACAGCCCAACTCCCAACAAGTCAACTTCTTCTCTCGCCACCCATAGGTCAACCTTACTAAGGTTGAACAATTTGGGCCGCGAGCTTTAAGGACGCGTCATTTGAAGCGGATTGGCAGAAGATCGGCCGATCAGCAACAATCGTTATTTCGAGCCCAGGCTTGGCAGAGATTGGGGCCCATGGGTGCGCAACTATGGTGCACCGATATATGGGTGACAAGTTCGGTAAGGAACGATTTGGGTTGTGGTACACCCAACCTGCGAAAAGAGCTCTATTGTCGTGCGCATAATTCGCTAAGCAAAACCTACTATTTGCAGCGTCATGGAGTTACAAGCAACACGAGCGAAGTCGATCGATCTTGACTGTCACTCGTGGCGCAAAATTCCACACTGGGCCAACCAATCTCACTAATTGATGTGTGCACTTCGCCATATCGATCGGGGTGTGAAACTCATATGCTATAGTCTGTGTAAGCTGTAGTGGGGTAGACAATATGGGGTACAACTCTTTTAGGTTTTCCTACTTGTACCCACTTGCTTGCTAGTTCATTCATTCCTCGTTCTTTCACATGGTATAGAGCAAGCTCCCTAGTGGGAACGTTTCCTAGGGCCCACCGAATATCATTTTTTTTAATTTTCCTGCCCAGAGCGCGCTTCGCCCCTGCCCGAGTCGTGCCCCGTGTGCCTACTCTCCCGTCGCGTCCCCTGCCCTTAGTGGCCCGTCGCGCTCCCCTACGGCCCCGTAGCGGCCCCTCTCACGGCCTCTCACGGCCCCTCTCACAGACCTTCGCGGCCCCTTCAGGCCCCTCGTGACCCCTTCGCGGCCTCCCTTCGCGGCCCCTTCGTGGCACCTTCGTGGCCCCTTCACGGCCCCTTCACGGCCCCTTAACGGCCCCTTCACGGCCCCTTCACGGCCCCTTCACGGCCCCCCGCCCCTTCACGGCCCCCTCGCGGCCCCTTCGCGGCTCCCTTCGCGGCCCCTTCGCGGCCCTGCCCCGCTGCCCGTAGCGACCCCGCACCGTCACCCTTCGGGGCCCCTTCACGGCCCCTTCACGGCCCCCTCGCGGCCCCCTCATGGCTCCCTTCGCGGCCCATTCGCGGCCCCGCCCCGCTGCCCGTAGCGACCCTGCCTCGTCGTGTCGCCCCTGCGGGACCCGCGGGGCACGGCTCCTGTGCGTCGCGACGCCCCTGCGGGACCCGCGTGGCGTCACCGCTGCCCGCCGCGACGCCCTGCCCTAACCCGCACCCTGGAGTAGCCGCCACTGCAGCAGCCGCCTCTGGAGCAGCCGCCACTGCAGCAGCCACCCCTGGAGCAACCTCCCCTGCAGCAGCCGCCTCTGGAGCAGCCGCCCCTGAAGCAGCCGCCCCCGGAGTAGCCGCCCCTGAAGCAGCAGCCCCAAGAGCAGCCACACCTGCAGCAGCCGCCCCTAGAGCTGCCGTCCCTGCAGCAGCCGCCCCTGGAGCAGCCGCCACTGCAGCAGCAGCCCCTGGAGCAGCCACACCAGCAGCAGCTGCCCCTGGAGCAGCAGCCACTGCAGCAGCCGCCCCTGGAGCAGCCGCTCTTGCAGCAGCCGCCCCTGGAGCAGCCGCCACTGCAGCAGCCGCCCCTAGAGAAACCGCCCCTGCAGCAGCCGCCACTGCAGCAGCTGCCCCTGGAGCAGCCTCCCCTGCAGCAGCCGCCCCTGGAGCAGCCACCCCTGAAGCAGCCGCCCCAGGAGCAGTCGCCACTGCAGCAGCCGCCCCTGGAGTAGCCACCCCTGCAGTAGCCGCCCCCGGAGCAGCCGCCACTACAGCAGCTGCCCCTGGAGTAGCCTCCCCTACAGCAGCCGCCCCTGGAGCAGCCACCCCTGAAGCAGCCGCCCCAGGAGCAGCCGCCACTGCAGCAGCCGCCCTTGGAGCAGCCACCCATTCATTAGCCGCCCCTGGAGCAGCCGCCCCTACAGCAGCCGCCCCTCGAGCAGCCGCCCCTACAGCAGCCGCCCCTGGAGCAGCCACCCTTGCAGCAGCCGCCCCTAGAGCAGCCGCCCCTGGAGCAGCTGCCACTGCAGCAGCCGCCCCTGGAGCAGCCACCCCTGCATCAGCCGCCCCTGGGGCAGCCGTCCTTGCAGTAGCCGCCCCTGGAGCAGCCGCCCCTGGAGCAGCCGCCCCTACAGCTGCCGCGGACCCCTCGCCCTATAGTGGTAGCGGCCTCGCCGTTGCCCCCGTCGTACGCCTGCCCTTCTCGCCACTGGTGAGCACTGCCCTGCCCGTACTGCTGTTACTGCTGCTCTTGCTGCTACTGCTCTTTCTATTGCTACTGCTGCTCTTGGCGTATCCAGATGCAGCTCCAGCGCCGTCCGCGTGAGTCCCGCACCCCCCAACAGCTTCGTGAGTGGTACGCTACTTGGGGTTGTCGGGGTGGCCGTAGTGGGAGTCGTCCTGGAGTAAGTAGTTCGGTAGCTCCTTGTAGTGGCCAGGTGCAGCTTCAGCGTCGTCCGTGCGCGGTCCTTACGCCCCAGTAGCTTGGTGAGTGGTACGCTCAGCGTGACGCGTCACGGGGTACTGCTCGCTGTCCGTACGTCATTCGCACTGGTGCTCGGACTGGTCAGCCTTGCGGGACGTTTGGTCACGCAGAGTCCAGCTACTTCGCCCGTCTGAGCGACGCCTGGCGTACGGAGTTAGGCGACGCGGCTGAGCTCACCGACTGGGTGGAGCTGCTTCGGCTGTGGGTATATATCTATACTCTTGACTATGATGCTATCCTCACTGCTATGTATGCATTGCCTACTAGTGATGAGGGTGACTGTTACCTGTGTGTTCCGCCTGACCCGGGCATTGAGGCTGCTGCTCTAGGTGCTGGTGAGGCTGCTGCTCTAGGTGCTAGTGCGTCTGCTACCCCAGGTGCTGGTGAGTCTGCTCTCTCAGGTACCATGTCGACTCAGTCCTTACACACCTTCACCCTTGACTCGGGTGCTTCCCGCTCCTTCTTTCGAGACCGCACCACGCTTACGCCACTTAGTCGGCCGTTTGCGGTCTCCCTGTCCTTGCTCACTTCTCCACTGTCTTACCGTGTCTGGCGGCCCCCTGTGGCACCTTGTGAGGTCTCTACCTCCCCTCGTTCTCCACGAACTTGGTGAGTGGTGCTGATCTACAGGATGGGGGGGTTGACCACTTCACTCCTGCGAGTCAGCGGGTGACCCACTGTACGTGTGCTCGGACGGGCTGACACTTGGCCACGTTTACCCATCGGCCGGGGTCGAGCTTGTACACACTGACTACTGAGTCTCCTCCGGTTGCTGAGTCTGGTCAGGTAGCTGCGTCGAGTCAAGTGTTTGCTGTAGCGTCCAGGTCTGGTCCTGAGTCAGCTCCCTGCTCGTGTCGTCTCCTGTCCCACCAGACTCTCCTTTGGCACCATCGCCTTGGTCACCCCTCCCTGCCTCGTATCTGAGACATGGCCTCCCGTGTCCTTGTCTCTAGTCTCCCCCGGTCCCTCCCTCCCCTCCCTCCGGGGCCTGCCCCTACCTGCGTTCCCTGCATCGAGGGGAGGCAGCGCGCCGCCCCTCACTCCTCCGAGTTTCCTCCGACAGAGGCTCCGCTGCAGACTCTTCACATGGACGTGTGGGGCCCCGCCAGCGTCCGTGGCCAGGGTAACGAGCGTTACTTCTTGTTGGTGGTTGACGACAACTCGCGTTACATGACGGTGTTCCCCTTGCGCAGCAAGGGTGACGTCACTGAGGTGTTGATCGACTGGATCCGCACAGCTCGTCTCCAGCTAAGAGAGAGTTTTGGCTCGGACTTTCCTGTTCTGCGTCTGCATTCTGACAGAGGCGGGGAGTTTTCCTCTGCCCGTTTTGGAGCCTTCTGTCATGCATAGGGCATCCGCCAGACCTTCACGCTTCCGGCCTCTCTACAGCAAAATGGGATTGTTGAGTGCCGCATTGGCATGGTCATGGACGTCGCTCGTACGTCCATGATCCATGTGGCTGCTCCCCATTTTCTATGGCCGCTTGCGGTTCAGTACACAGCGCATCAGCTCAACCTTCAGCCCCGGGTCTCCTTGCAAGAGACCTCCCCCACCTTGCGGTGGACGGGGAAGGTTGGCGATGCGTCTGCGTTTCGGGTCTGGGGATCTCGAGCGTTTGTCCGCGATTTGTCTGCGGACAAGTTGTCCCCCCGTGCTGTTCCCTGCGTCTTCCTTGGCTTCCCCCCTGACGCGCCTGGTTGGCAGTTTTACCACCCCACCTCGCGCCGTGTTCTGTCCTCCCAAGACGTCACGTTTGCCGAGTCGGTGCCTTACTACCGTCTCTTCCCCTACCGCACTGCGCCCCTCCCCCCGCCGCCGCTCTTCCTTGCGCCAGGTCCTCCCCCAGTAGACCCCCTCCCCCCTCAGGGTCCTGCCCCGTCAGGTGTGTTCCAGGTAGACGCAGTTGAGCCTATCGAGGTAGCTGTTGACTCTGGTGCTGCTAGGGGTGCTGAGCCTGCGGGTGCCAGGTGTGGGGGTGCTGAGCATGGGGGTGCGGAGCCTGGGGGTGCTGAGTCTAGGGGTGCTGAGCCTGGGGGTGCTGAGTCTGGGTGTGCTGAGCCTAGGGGTGCGGAGCCTGGGGGTGCGGAACCTGGGGGTGCTGGGTCTGCTCGTGTGGCCTCTGGTGGTGCTTCGTCGAGGCGGAAGCTACTCTCTTTGCAGGAGCTGCGCGAGTGGTTTGCCCGGCGCTGGAGCCGTGCTGCTAGAGCTGGAGGTACTACTGTTGCTGCTGGTCCCCGAGGTGCTCGTACCGGCGGTACTGGAGCTGCTGGGACTGGGGGTGCTGCTGGGGCTCCTGGAGCAGGTGCTGCTGGAGGTACTGCTGGAGCTGCTGGCGGTACTTGAGCTGACGGTCCTGCTGGAGCTGGAGCTGCTGGAGCTGGAGTTCCTGGGGGTGTTGGCGCTAGTGGTGCTGCAGGCGCTGGTGCTTCTGAGTGTGCTGGAGTTTGCGCTGTTGGAGCTGGAGGTACTGCTGGAGCTGGAGGTACTCCTGGCGCTGGTGCTGCCACTGGGGGTACTGGTGCTGTCCGTGCTGGTTCTGGAGGCGTTGCGCGGCCGCGGCCGTACTTCGTTCCGCTCCTTGAGCAGGCTCTTGGTCTCCCGCCTTCTACTGGTCCTGCTCCTCCCTTAGAGTGTCCACAACCTATCCACTCGCAGTCACAGTTACAGCCCGCCTCCCCCCTACCAGCTCCTTCTCCCTACACTGGTCCTACTGGAGGTCTTGCTGAGCGTCGTGAGCCTGCGTCTCGTCCTGCGTCGCCTGTTCGTGCTACTCGCACTAGTCGTCGTGCTTCGCGTCCGCGTCCTCCTACGGTCCCAGGCACACACCAGATGGCACTGCCTCCTTCCACTGCTCCTCTGCGTGTCTCGTTGCCGTCTCCTCCAGAGTCCTCTCTTCCTGTCCTTGCTGACCCGGAGTCTGACTCTCTTTGTGCTGCCAGTCCTACTGTCACGCGTCTCCTGGCTACTGTTGTCACTGACCCTTCCTTTGCGTCCACTGCTCGTCTGCCTTGGTTGCTGAGCTTGTTGACTTTGCTGCTCGCTGTCATCTAGACTATGCTACTAGTCTTGTTGCTGAGTCTGAGTCTGTCTGTCCTCCGTCCGTCGGGGGTGAGTGTGCATTTAGCACAGACGTCCTTAAGGACAGGCAGGAGGAGTTCCAGTGTTTTGCTGCTGCTTTGCCTCATCTCGTGTCCACGCTGATTGCCCTTGAGGGAGACCCCGATGCACCAGACATCCCGACTCCTCGATCGTACGCTGAGGCGATCGAGGGTCCCTACTCCTCACAGTGGCAGTCATCCATGGACGAGGAGATGGCTTCCTAGAAGTCCACAGGCACCTACGTCGACAAGGTTCCCCCACCTGGGGCGAACATCGTCAGTGGCATGTGGATTTTCAGGGTGAAGCGGCCACCAGGTTCTCCGCCTGTCTTCAAGGCGTATTACGTGGCTCGAGGCTTCAGTCACTGGCAGGGAGTTGACTACTTTCAGACCTTCTCTCCCACCCCAAAGATGACCACTCCTTGGGTGCTGCTGCACATCGCTGCTCAGCGCGACTACGAGCTTCACTCTCTTGACTTCAGGATAGCTTTCCTGCAGGGCAGCCTGCACGAGGAGATCTGGTTGCGCCGCCCACCTGGCTTGACTGGGTTGTTTCCTCCTGGTACCTAGTGGAGCCTCCGACGGCCAGTCTACGGTCTCCGCCAGGCGCCCCGTGAGTGGCACTACACTTGCGGCTCTTGGGTTCGCTCCTTCTACTGCTGACGCGTCGCTGTTTCTGCGCACCGACACCTCTTTGCCGCCGTTCTACATCCTCGTGTACGTTGACGACTTGGTCTTTGCCACTGCTGACACTGCTGGACTCGCCCACGTAAAGTCCAAGGTGCAGAAGAGACACATGTGCACAGGCTTGGGTGAACTGCGCAGCTACCTTGGCTTGCAGATCACCCGGGACAGAGCACAGCGCACCATTACCCTGACTCAGTCACACATGGTGCAGTAGGTCGTTCAGCGCTTTGACTTCACGTACTCCTCGCCTCAGGCCACTCCTCTGTCTACTCGCCACTCGCTCTCAGCTCTGCCTTCGGATGAGTCCGTAGAGCCGAGTGGCCCGTACCCAGAGCTTGTTGGCTGCCTCATGTACCTGATGACCTGCACACGACCTGACCTTGCATACCCTCTTAGCGTCTTGGCACGCTATGTTGCTCCTGGGAGACACCGACCAGAGCACATGGCTGCAGCGAAGAGGGTGTTGCACTACTTGTGCAGTACGTCGGGCATGGGGCTAGTGCTTGGAGGGCGACGTCGAGTGGTCCTCACGGGTCAAGCAGACGCTTCTTGGGCTGACGACCAGGCTACACTGCTGTCGTCACAGGGTTACACCTTCAGCCTTAGTTCTGGCTCCGTCTCGTGGCGGTCTACCTGCTCGTCTTCTGTTCTCGGCTCCTGCTATGAGGCTGGGATCTACGTGGGGGCCATGGCTGCACAGGAGCTACGCTGGCTCACCTACCTACTAACTGACCTAGGAGAGCCGCCTCGTTCTCCTCCAGTTATGAAAGTACACAACAAGGCTATGCTGGCCTTGTGTCGGGAGCACAGACTGGAGCAAAGGACGAAGCACATTCCTCTTCGCTACTTCCTTGCTCGTGAGCTGCTATCAAACTTATATGCTATAGTCTGTCTAGGCTATCGTAGGGTAGACTATATGGGGTACAACATTTCTAGGCTTTCCTACTTGTACCCACCTGCTTGGTAGTTCATTCATTTCTCAGTCTTCACATGGTATAGAGCAGGTTCCCTCGTGGGAACGCTTCTCAGGGCCCACCAACTAACTCGATTTTTCCTACCCAAGGCGCGCCCCATAGGCCGCCCTCACATCGCGCTCCCTTAGCGGCCCCTCTCACGGCCCTTCGCGCCACCCTTAGCGGCCCCGTCGGCGTCCTTTTGGGTCCCGTCGCCGCCCCTCTAGGCCCCTCACGCCCCCTTCGTGGCTCCGACGCCGCTCCTAGCGGCCCCGTCGCCCCACCTCTAGGCCCCTTACGGCCCCTTTGCGGCCTCGTTGCCGCCCCTCTAGGCCCCGTCGCCACCCCTCTAGGCCCCTTGCGGCCCCTCTGCGGCCCCGTCGCCGCCTCTAACGGCCCCGTCGCCGCCCCTGGAGGCCCCGTCGCCGCCCTTCGCGGCCCGGTTGCCGCCCCTAGCGGCCCCGTTGCCGCTCTTCGCGACCCCGTCGCCGCCTCTAGCAGTCCCGTCACCACCTTCGCGGCCCCGTCGCTGCCTCTACCGGCCCCGTCGCCGCCCTTCGCGGCCTCATCGCCTCCTCTACCGGCCCTGTCGCCGCCTCTACCGGCCCCGTCGCCGCCTCTACCAGCCCCTTCACCGCTGAGCCACCCAGGAGCTGAGCAGCCCAGCCACCAAGCCGCCGAGCCGCCAAGCCGCCCAGCAGCCGAACCGCCCAGCAGCCGAGCCGCCCAACAGCCGAGCCGCCGAGCCGCCGAGCAGCCGAGCCGCCGAGCCACCCAGCAACCTAGCCGCCGAGCCGCCCAGCAGCCAAGCCGCCGAGCCGCCCTGCCGTCGAGCCGCTACTATTCCTACCGGCGCGCCCCGGCCCTACTTACTCGGACTGGTGAGATCACTCCCTGCTAGACAACTGCAGTCATGGCTACCCCCAGTGTCCTTACCTTTGATGTTGAGGGTCGTGCTGTTGACTTTGAGGTCTGGGTCGATGATCTCCAGCTGTTCCTACAGTGCGATATTGCAGACGGACTCTCTCTGTTCGATCTCACCTCTGGTGCCTCTCGTGCCCTGCCTACTGATGCTGACAGCCATGTTCGCTCATCGTGGGCCACACGCGATGCTGTTGCCCGTCTTGCTGTGCGTCGCCACTTACCGACCTTTGAGCGTGCGCACTTTAGTCAGTACAAGAGTGCTAAGACCTTGTACGACGCAGTAGATGCACGCTACTCTTCCCCTGCCACTGCTGTTCTTAGCCGCCTCATGCTGCCGTACCTGTTCCCTGACCTTGCTGCCTTTCCCACAGTCGCTGACCTCATTACGCACCTTTGCACTAGTGACACTCGCTACCGCGCTGCGCTTCCTGCTGACTTCTGTGCCAAGAACCCCCCCCCCCATGTACATCACCCTCTACTACATAGTCACCCGGCTCCTTGACTCCCTTCGCTTAGTCAGGGACTACTTCCTCTCAGTTTGCCCCACCACACTCACGGTTGACCTCCTCGAGGAGCGCCTCCTAGCAGCAGAGAAGAGCATAGTCGCTGTAGGAGCCTCTCGTGGTGACCCTTGCACCCCTGTCTTAGAGGGGTGTTCCCCCTCCCCCCTCTTGCCCTCTGTTGCTTCTGCTGCTGCGGCCGACCTCGTTGGCTTCGAGTCGGTCGGCGCTGCGTCTGCCCCTAGCGGGAGACGCCGCACCGGCAATGTGAGAGTACAACGGCTTATGCCAGCTATGCTTGCTTGCCTTTACTTTATCATGCTATTTCTAGCATAGGATACTTATATGCATGCATGAATTGCTTGATATCCTAGGCTAGGTGCTTTCCTGTATTTTACTATAGTTATAGCACCGAGCTAGGTTGCGTGCACCGAATTCTGGCTTTTCGGTTGCCACCGAATTGCCTTCTACGGAATTCGGTAAGGATCTGTTCCGGACGCTTCGCGACCCGCGGAACCTTCGCGTAACACCTGGTTACGGGGCCTTGTGTCGAGCCTATATATAGCCTCGTGTTGTGCCCAGGTGATCATTCAATTCAATTCACATTCACTTTTCTGAGCTGGGCTGGCGGGGGCGATGGAGGTGGTGGTGGAGGCAGTGGAGGGGGTGGGGGTGTTGGTGGGAGTGGTGGCGGGGGTGGAGATGTTGGTGGCAGCAGTGGAGGCGGAGGAGGCAGCGGCGATGGTGGAGGGAGCGGAGGCGGCGGAGGTGGCGGAGGCGGCGGCAGCAGCGGTGGAGCTGGTCGCGGCACTGCGCAGAGGAGTGGATCCGGTGGTGGTCTGCGCCAGCAGCAGCAGCGGAGTCGTGAGACCCCACCCCCCCAGCAGCTTTGTGAGTGGTACGCGGGGCGTTAGCGAGGTGGGGGTACTGGTCCCTGCACCTACGTCCTCCGTATCGGCGACCGCGCTGGTGAGCAGTGCGGGGGCCCGCACTCCACCCAGCGCTGCTTCGGCCGCGTGATGGACGCGTGGCGTCACCAGTTCCCTGACGCCACCGAGATCCCTTGCTGGGGAGAGCTGTCTAGGGCGGGGGTTGCTATCTTTGATCTTGATTATGATGCTATTCTTGCTGCCATGTATGCTGTGTCTGTTACCGATGAGGGTGACTGTTACCTGTGTGTTCCAGCTGACCCAGGCATTGAGGTTGCTGCTCTAGGTGCTGGTGAGGCTGCTGCTCTAGGTGCTAGTGCGTCTGCTGCCCCAGGTGCTGGTGAGTCTGCTCTCTCAGGTACCACGTCGGCTCAGGCCTTACACACCTTCACCCTTGACTCGGGTGCTTCTCGCTCCTTCTTTCGAGACCGCACCACGCTTACGCCGCTTAGTCGGCCAGTTTCGGTCTCCGTGGCGGACCCCTCTGGGGGTCCTGTCCTTGCTAGCTTCTCCACTCTCTTACCGTGCCTGGCAGCCCCCTCTCGCACCCTGTCACGTCTCTAACTCCCGTCGCTCTCTACAAACTTGGTGAGTGGAGCTGATCTACAGGATAGGGGGGTTGACCGGTTCACTCCTGCGAGTCAGCGGGTGACCCCCTACACGTGTGCTCGGACGGACCGACACTTGGCCACGTTTACCCGTCGGCCGGGGTTGAGCTTGTACACACTGACTACTGAGTCTCCTCCGGTTACTGAGTCTGGTCAGGTAGCTGCGTCGAGTCAGGTGTTTGCTGCAGTGTCCAGGTCTGGTCCTGAGTCTGCTCCCTGCTCGTGTCGTCTCCTGTCCCACCAGACTCTCCTTTGGCACCACCGACTTGGTCACCCCTCCTTGCCTCGTCTCCGAGGCATGGCCTCTCGTGTCCTTGTATCTGGTCTCCCCTGGTCCCTACCTCCCCTACCTCCGGGGCCTGCCCCTACTTGCGTCCCCTGCGTCGAGGGGTGGCAGCGTGGCGCCCCTCACTCCTCCGATTTTCCTCCGACAGAGGCTCCGCTGAAGACTCTTCACATGGACGTGTTGGGCCCTGCCCGCGTCCGTGGCCAGGGTAACGAGCGTTACTTCTTGTTGGTGGTTGACGACTACTCGCGTTACACCACGGTGTTCCCCTTGCGCAGCAAGGGTGACGTCACTGAGGTGTTGATCGACTGGATCCGCGCAGCTCGTCTCCAGCTCAAAGAGAGTTTCGGCTCGGACTTTCCTGTTCTGCGTCTGCACTCTGACAGAGGCGGGAAGTTTTCCTCTGCCCGTCTTGGCGCCTTCTGTCATGCACAAGGCATCCGCCAGACCTTCACGCTTCAGGCCTCTCCACAGCAAAATGGGATTGCTGAGCGCTGCATTGGCATGGTCATGGACGTCGCTCGTACGTCCATGATCCATGCAGCTGCCCCCCATTTTCTGTGGCCGTTTGCGGTTCAGTACGCAGCGCATCAGCTCAACCTTCAGCCCTGGGTCCTCTTTGCCGGAGACCTCCCCCACCTTGCGGTGGACGGGGAAGGTTGGCGATGCGTCTGCGTTTTGTGTCTGGGGATCTCGGGCGTTTGTCCGTGACTTGTCTGCGGACAAGCTGTCCCCCCGTGCTGTTCCCCGCGTCTTCCTTGGCTTCCCCCCTGACGCCCCTGGTTGGCAGATTTACCACCCCACCTCGCGCCGTGTTCTGTCCTCCCTGGACGTCACGTTTGACGAGTCGGTGCCTTACTACCGTCTCTTCCCCTACCGCACTGCGCCCCTCCCCCAACCGTCGCTCTTCCTTGTGCCAGGTCCTCCCCCAGTAGACCCCCTCCCCCCTCAGGGTCGTGCCCCATCGGGTGTGTCCCAGGTAGACGCAGTCGAGCCTGTCGAGGTAGCTGTTGACTTTGGTGCTGCTAGAGGTGCTGAGCCTGCGGGTGCCGGGTCTGGAGGTGCTGAGCTTGGGGGTGCGAAGCCTGAGGGTGCAAAGGCTAGGGGTGCTGAGCCGGGGGGTGCTGAGTCTGGGGTTGCTGAGCCTGGGGGTGCTAAGTCTGGGGGTGCTGAGCCTGGGGGTGCGGAGCCTGGGGGTGCTGGGTCTGCTCATATGGCGTCTGGCGGTGCTTCGTCGAGACGGGAGCTACTCTCTCTGCAAGAGCTACGTGAGTGGTTTGCCCAGCGCTGAAGCCGTGCTGCAGGAGCTGGAGGTACTACTGTTGCTGCTTGTCCCCGAGGTGCTCGTACTGGCAGTATTGGAGCTGCAGGGACTGGGGGTGCTGCTGGGGCTGTTGGAGTTAATCCTGCTAGAGGTACTGCTAGAGCTGCTGGTGGTACTAGAGCTGCTGGCGGTACTGGAGCTGCCGGTCCTACTGGAGTTGGTGCTGCTGAAGCTGCTGGAGCTGGAGCTGCTGGGGGTGTAGGCGCTGGTGGTTCTGCGGGCGCTGGTGCGTCTGAGGGTGCTGGAGTTTGCGTTGTTGGAGTTGGAGGTGCTGTTGGCGTTGGTGCTGCCGCTGGGGGCACTGGTGCTGTCCCTGCTGGTTCTGGAGGCGCTGCGCGGCTGAGGCCGTACTTCGTTCCGCTCCTTGAGCAGGTTCTTGGTCTCCCGCCCTCTTCTGGTCCTGCTCCTCCCTTAGAGTATCCATAGCCTGTCCAATCGCGGTCACAGTTACAGCCCGCCTCCCCCCTGCCTGCTCCTTCTCCCTACTCTGGTCCTACTAGAGTTCTTGCTGAGCGTCGTGAACCTGCGTCTCGTCCTGCGTTGCCTGTTCGTGCTGCTCGCACTAGTGGTTGTGCTCTGCGTCCGCGTCCTCCTGCAGTCCCAGGCACACTCCATATGGCACTACGTCCTTCCACTTCTCCTGTGCATTTCCCGTTGCCCTCTCCTCCACAGTCCTTTCTTCGTGTTCGTGCTGGCCCGGAGTCTGACTCTCTTCGTGCTGCTAGTCCCACTGTCACGCATCTCCTAGCTACTGTTGTCACTGACCCTTTTTTTGAGTCCACTGCTGCGTCTCCCTTAGTTGCTGAGCTTGTCAACTTTGCTGCTCGCTGTCGTCTGGACTACTCTACTAGTCTTGTTGCTGAGTCTGAGTCTGTCTGTCCTCCGTCCGTCGGAGGTGAGTGTGCTCTTAGCACGGACGTCCTTGAGGACAGGCAGGAGGAGTTCCAATGTTTTGCTGCTGCTTTGCCTCATCTCGTGTCCACGCTGATTGCCCCTAAGGGAGACCCGGATGCACCAGACATCCCGACTCCTCGATCGTACGCTGAGGCGATCGAGGGTCCCTACTCCTCACAGTGGCAGTCAGCCATGGATGCAGAGATGGCTTCCTGGAAGTCCACAGGCACCTACGTCCACGAGGTTCCCCCACCTGGGGCGAACATCGTCAGTGGCATGTGGATTTTCAGGGTGAAGCGGCAGCCAGGTTCTCCGCCTGTCTTCAAGGCGCGTTACGTGGCTCGTAGCTTCAGTCAGCGGCAAGGAGTTGACTACTTTCAGACCTTCTCTCCCACCCCGAAGATGACCACTCTTCGGGTGCTGCTGCACATAGCCGCTCAGCGCGACTACGAGCTTCACTCTCTTGACTTCAGCACAGCTTTCCTGCAGGGCAGCCTTCACAAGGAGATCTAGCTGCGCCGCCCACCTGGCTTGACTGGGTCGTTTCCTCCTTGTACCCAGTGGAGCCTCCGGCGGCCAGTCTACGGTCTCCGCCAGGCGCCCCGTGAGTGGCACGACACACTGAGGACTACACTTGCGGCTCTTGGGTTTGCTCCTTCTACAGCCGACCCGTCGCTGTTTCTACGGTCCGACCCCTCTTTGCCGCCGTACTACATCGTGGTGTACGTCGACGACTTGGTCTTTGCCACTGCTGACACTGCTGGACTAGCCCACATGAAGTCCGAGCTGCAGAAGAGACACACGTGCACAGACCTGGATGAAGTGCGCAGCTACCTTGGCTTGCAAATCACCCGGGACAGAGCACAGCGCACCATTACCCTGACTCAGTCACACATGGTGCAGCAGGTCCTTCAGCGCTTCGACTTCACGTACTCCTCGCCTCAGGCCACTCCTCTGTCTACTCGCCACTCGCTCTGAGCTCTGCCTTCGGATGAGTCCGTAGAGCCGAGTGGCTCGTACCCAGAGCTTGTTGGCTGCCTCATGTACCTGATGGCCTGCACACGACCTGACCTTGCATACCCTCTTAGCATCTTGGCACGCTATGTTGCTCCTGGGAGACACCGACCAGAGCACATGGCTGCAGCGAAGAGGGTGTTGCGCTACTTGTGCAGTACGTCGGGCATGGGGCTAGTGCTTGGAGGGCGACGTCGAGTGGTCCTCACACGTCACGCAGACGCTTCTTGGGCTAACGACCAGGCTATGGAGCGGTCGTCACAGGGTTACACCTTCAGCCTTGGCTCCGGCTCTGTTTCATGGCGGTCTCCCCGCTTGTCTTCTGTTCTCGGCTCCAGCTGTGAGGCTGAGATCTACGCGGGGGCCATGGCTGCACAGGAGCTACGCTGGCTCACCTACCTGCTGACTGACCTAGGAGAGCCACCTCGTTCTCCTCCAGTTCTGTACGTAGACAACAAGGCCATGCTGGCCTTATGTCGGGAGCACAGAATGGAGCACAGAATAAAGCATATTGCTCTTCCCTACTTCCTTGCTCGTGAGTGTAAGAATGAGAACGAGAATTCATCAACTATGATTGAAGTGGGTACATATAGGAAACCCTAAATGGGTTGTACCCCCTATGGGATACCCCACTATAGCCTACACAACAGCATAAGCTATAATGTTCTAACACACCCCCATAGGCAAAGTGGGGGAGAACAAGGGGTCACAAGACCTGTCAAGGAAAGCAAAGCAAAGCAAGCTCAGGGTGGATCACAAAGTCACCACACAGTCTGAGCACAAGGTCAAGGCCACAAGGCCAGTTCACAAGCAAGAGTACACACATATATATAAAGCTAGACAAGCAAGAGCAGGTATACATATATGTGAGAGTACAAGCAAGGTCAAGAGGAGAGCAAGTGAGGCAAGACGGGCACAAGACCGAGCTGAGTGCAGAAGCGCTGATGATCACAAGGCGCAAGTGCCTTGGTGAAGACATTAGCAGTGTTGGCCTCAGAGGCCACGTACGCAAGCCGCAGCTGTCCACGTTGCTGTAGCTCACGAGCAAGGAAGTAGCGGAGAGCAATGTGCTTCGTTCTGTACTCCAGGCGCTGCTCTCGACTCAAGGCCAGCATGGCCTTGTTGTCTACGTACAGGACTGGAGGAGAACGAGGCGGCTCTCCAAGGTCAGTCAGCAGGTAGGTGAGCCAGCGAAGCTCCTGTGCAGCCATGGCCCCGGCGCAGATCTCAGCCTCACAACTGGAGCCGAGAACAGAAGACGAGCGAGTAGCCCGCCACGAAATAGAGCCGGAACCAAGGCTGAAGGTGTAACCCTGTGACGACCGCTGCGTAGCCTGGTCGTCAGCCCAAGAAGCGTCCGCGTGCCCAGTAAGGACCACTGGACTCCGCCCTCCAAGCACTAGCCCCATGCCCGACGTACTGCACAAGTAGCGCAACACCCTCTTCGCTGCAGCCATGTGCTCTGGTTGGTGTCTCCGAGGAGCTACATAGCGTGCGAGAATGCTAAGAGGGTATGCAAGGTCAGGACGTGTGCAGGTCATCAGGTACATGAGGCAGCCAACAAGCTCTGGGTACGGGCCACTCGACTCTACGGACTCATCCGAAGGCAGAGCTGAGAGCGAGTGGCGAGTAGGCAGAGGAGTGGCCTGAGGCGAGGAGTACGTGAAGCCGAAGCAATGAAGGACCTGCTGCACCATGTGTGACTGAGTCAGGGTAATGGTGCGGCGTGCTCTGTCCCGGGTGATCTGCAAGCCAAGGTAGCTGCGCAGTTCACCCAGGTGTGTTCACGTGTGTCTCTTCTGCAGCTCGGACTTCACGTAGGCGAGTCCAGCAGTGTCAGCTGTGGCGAAGACCAAGTCGTCGACGTACACGAGGATGTAGAACGGCGGCAGAGAGGTGTCGGTGCGGAGAAACAGCGACGGGTCAGCAGTAGAAGGAGAAAACCCAAGAGCCGCAAGCGTAGTCCTCAGTGTGTCGTGCCACTCACGTGGCGCCTGGCGGAGACCATAGACTGGACGCCGGAGACTCCCCTGGGTAGTGAAGCCAGGTGGGCGACGCAGCCAGATCTCCTCGTGCAGGCTGCCCTGCAAGAAAGCTGTGCTGAAGTCGAGAGAGTGCAGCTCGTAGTCACGGTGAGCAGCAACGTGCAGCAGTACCCGAAGAGTGGTCATCTTTGGGGTGGGAGAGAAGGTCTGAAAGTAGTCAACTCCCTGCCGCTGACTGAAGCCACGAGCCACGTAACGCGCCTTGAAGACAGGCGGAGAGCCCGGCGGCCGCTTCACCCTGAAGATCCACATGCCACTGACGATGTTCGCCCCAGGAGGGGGGACAGCGTCAACGTAGGTGCCTGTGGACTTCCAGGAAGCCATCTCTGCATCCATAGCTACCTGCCACTGAGAGGAGTAGGGACCCTCTATCGCCTCCGCGTAAGAGCGCGGAGTCGGGATGTCAAGTGCATCCGGGTCTCCCTCAGGGGTAAGCAGTACGGACACGAGATGAGGTGAAGCAGCTGCCAGACACTAGAACTCCTCCTACCTGTCCTCAAGGACGTCCGTGCCAAGGGCACACTTACCCCCGACAGACGGAGGACAGACAGACTCAGACTTAGCGACAAGACTCGCAGCGTAGTCTAAGCGACAACGAGCAGCAAAGTCGACGAGCTCAGCAACTAGAGTAGACGCAGCAGTAGACTCAAAAAAAGGGTCAGTGACAACAGTAGCAAGGAGACGCGTGACAGTAGGACTGGCAGCAGGAAGAGAGTCCGACTCCGGGTCGGGAAGAGCAGGAAGAGAGGACTCAGGAGGAGAAGGCAAAGGGGCACGCAGAGGAGCATTGGACGGACAAATAGACATCCGGTGCGTACCAGGGACAGGAGGAGGACGCTCACGCAAACTACGACCACTAGCGCGAGCAGGACGGATAGGTGACGTAGGGCGAGACGCAGGCTCACGACGCTCAGCAAGACCTCCAGTAGGACCAGTGTAGGGAGAAGGAGCAGGCAAAGGGGAGGTAGGCTGCAGCAAAAACTGTGGCTGGACAGGCTGCGGACACTCTAAGGGAGGAGGAGGACCAGCAGAAGGTGGAAGACCAAGAACCTGCTGCAGGAGTGGAACGAAGTACGGTCGAGGCCGCGTGGCGACGCCAGAAGCAGCAAGGACAGCACCAGTACCCTCAGTAGGAGCACCCGCTCCAGCAGCACCTCCAGCAGCTCCAAAACCTCCAGCAGCACCAGGAGCACCTCCAGCAGGACCGCCAGCGGCAGTCTCAGCGCCAACACCCGCAGCAGCACCAGCTCCAGTCAAACCCGCAGGCCCAGCAGCTCCAGTACTACCAGTACGAGCACCTCTGGGACCCGCGACCGCAGCACCCTCAGCAGCCGAAGAACCTCCAGCACCAACAGCACGACGCCAGCGCCGGGCAAACCACTCGCGCAGCTCCGGTGGAGAGAGTGGCTCCCGGCGAGACGAAGCACCTGGAGAACCTCCAGGTGGAGCACCTCCACACGCAGTACCCCCAGGCGTAGCACCCCCAGGCTCAGCACCCCCCGGCTCAGTAAGCCCTGGCTCAGCACCCCCAGGCTCAGCATCCCCAGACGTAGTACCCCCAGGCTCAGCACCCCCAGGCTCAACACCCCCAGACGCAGCACCCCCAGGCCCCGCACAACCAGGTCCAACAGCCACAGGCTCAACACCCCCAGCGGCAGCACCCTCAACAGCACCAGAGTCACCAGTGACCTCGATAGGCTTGACTGCGTCTACCTGGGACACACCTGAAGGGGCAGGACCCTGAGGGGGCAGGGGGTCTACCTGAGGGGGACCTGGTGCCAGGAAGAGTGGGGGTGGGGGGAGGGACGGAGTGCGGTAGGGGAAGAGGCGGTAGTAGGGGACCGACTCGTCAAACGTGGCGTCCTGGGAGGACAGAACACGACGAGAGGTGGGGTGGTAGAACTGCCACCCAGGCGCGTCAGGGGGTAACCCCAGGAAGACGCAAGGAGCAGCACGAGGGGACAGCTTGTCCGCAGACAAGTCGCGGACAAACGCTCGAGATCCCCAGACACGGAACGCCGACGCATCGCCAACCTTCCCCGAGTCGCCTCGAAGTCAGCAGGGAGTGCAGCGCGGTAGCGAGTGTCACTAGTGCGGAGGTACGTGATGAGGTCAGCTACGGTGGGAAAAGCAGCAAGGTCAGGGAAGAGGTACGGCAGCATGAGACGGCTCAGTGCAGCAGTGGCAGGGGAGGAGTAGCGCACGACTACAGCGTCGTACAAGGTCTGAGCACTCTTGTACTGGCTAAAGTGCGCACGCTTGGAGGTAGGGAGGTGGCGACGCACAGCAAGACGTGCAGTAGCGTCGCGCGTGGCCCAGTGGGAGCGAACAGTGGCGTCAGCATTAGCAGCAGGGGCAGGGGAAGCGCCAGAGGTAAGGTCAAAGAGAGAGAGGCCGTTTGCCCTATAGCACTGTAGGAACAGCTGCTGGTCGTCGACCCAGACCTCAAAGTCTACGGCTCGTCCCTCAGCGGGAAACGTGAGGACACTAGGGGGAGCCATGACTACAGATGACGAGCAGTGTAAACAGTAGGGGAGGGAGGGCCGTGTAGGGGGAGAAGGCACTGTGCTCACCAGACAGGGCAGCTCTGATAGTCCAGCTGCTGAGCGGCTCGGTGGCAGAGCGGCTCGGCGGCAGGGCGGCTCGGCGGCAGGGCGGCTCGGCTTCCGGGCGGCTCGGCGGCAGGGCGGCTCGGCGGCAGGGCGGCTCGGCTTCCGGGCAGCTCGGCGGCAGGGCGGCTCGGCGGCAGGGCGGCTCGGCGGCTGGGCGGCTCGGCTTCATGGCGGCTCGGCGGCAGGGCGGCTCGGCGGCGGGGCGGTTCGGCTTCCTGGCGGCTCGGCGGCAGGGCGGCTCTCGTGCAGGGCGGCGCGGCGGCGCTCTCGTGTAGGTATGGCGGCGGGTGAGCCGCAATTAGGGCGGCGGGTGCGCCACAGGTAGGTTGGCGGGTGGCCGCAGGTAGGGCGGCGGGTGCGCCACAGGTAGGTTGGCGGGTGGCCGCAGGTAGGGCGGCGGGTGCGCCACAGGTAGGTCGGCTGGTGGCCGCAGGTAGGGCGGCGGGTAGGACCGCAGGTAGGTCGGCGGAGGGCCGTAGGTAAGGGCGGCGACGGGCCGTAGGTAAGGGCGGCGACGGGCCGTAGGTAGGGCGGCGACGGGCCGTAGGTAAGGGCGGTGACGAGCCGGTGCAAGGGCGGCGCGAAGCCGCGGGTAAGGGCGGCGACGGGCCGGGGCGGCGCGAAGCCGCAGGTAAGGGCGGCGACGGGCCGGGGCGGCTCGAAGCCGCAGGTAGAGGCGGCGCGAAGCCGCGAGAAGGGCGGCGACGGGCCTGAGCGACGCGAGGCCGCAGGTAAGGGCGGCGCGAAGCCGCCGGTGAGGGCTGCGCAAAGCCGCGGGTAAGAGCGGCGACGGGCCGGGAAAAAAGGCGGCGCGCCGCAGCCGCTAGGGCGGCTCAACGCGACCGTAAGGGCGGCGCGACGGGCCGCTAGGTGCGACTCGACGGGCCGCTAAAAAAAAAGGCAGGCGCGACTCGAGGCGCCCTTCGGTGGGCCCAAGGAACAGTCCCTAGGAGGGGACCTGCTCTGATTCCATGTAACAATGAGAACGAGAATGCATCGACTATGAATGAAGTGGGTACATATAGGAAACCCTAAATGGGTTGTACCCCCTATGGGATACCCCACTATAGCCTACACAACAGCATAAGCTATAATGTTCTGACAGTGAGCTCCAGCAGCGTGGTCAGCTGCGCCTTGCTTACGTGGCCTCTGAGGACAACCCTACTGATATCTTTACCAAGGCACTTCCGCCTGGTGATCATCAGCGCTTCCGTACGATGCTAGGTCTTGTGCCTACTTGGCCTCACTTGCTCACTTCTTGACCTTGCTTGGACTGTGATCTTTCTATACCTGCACTTGCTTGTTTGTCTTTATATATGATCTTGCATGTGAACTGGCCTTGTGGCGTTGCTCTTGTGTTCGGACTGTGTGGTGACGTTGTGATCCACCCTGAGCTTGCTTTGCTTTGCTTGACTGGTCTTGTGACCTCTTGTTCTCCCCCACTTTGTCTATGGGGGTGTGTGAAACTCATATGCTTTAGTCTGTGTAGGCTGTAGTGGGGTAGATAATATGAGGTACAACTCTTTTAGGTTTTCCTACTTTTACCCACCTGCTTGCTAGTTCATTCATTCCTCGTTCTTTCAGACGGGGCTCCCGTAGGTGACAGGATCTTGTGCACATTTTTACTGTACATTCTTAAACGCTGGCAAAAATCTGTTACCTTATTTATTACGACGCAACAGTGCTACATCCCGGGCGCAAAACCGATCTTCGAGCCGATCGATCCGCTTCAGTTGACGCGTCCTAAATCCCCTCCCTACAGCAAACCAACAAACACCTCAGCCACACTACTTTCTTTGCCTTATGATGAAGAGCCATGTACTCAGTCTTGCATGAAGACAACCCCACATCTTTCTGCTTCTTGATGCACCACCTCACTGCACCACCTCCAAACATTTGTTGTGAGGATGGCATTACTCGTTCGTTCACGCTTCCGCCCTCTCCATACCAGAATGGGTTCTCTAAGCACCAGATTGGCTTGATCATGGAGGTTGCTCACACCTCCATGATCCATGCAGCTGCTCCTTATTTTCTATGGGTGTTTGTAGTCCGATACGCTGCGGATCAGCTCAACCTCTGTCAGCGTGTCTCCCAGCCATAGATCTTGCCTACCTTGCTTTGGACGGGAGAGGTTGGCAATGCGACTGGTTTCAGGTCTGGATTTGTTTGCCCTTATCCACAATTCTACCCCGAGAAAACTCTCTCCTCACACCATCAGATGCGTCTTCTGTGTTATTGTCACAATAGGCTACAAGGTCTCTAAAACGAAAGATAGAATGCACAGTCGCATTTCTGCACAGAGGCTTTAAACGTTCATAGCGTTCTGGTCACAGCTTTAAATGACGCGATTCAAGTTGGATCCGGAGCGCCTTATAGTCCTCTACAATAGGCAATTTAAATCGCACGATTTCACCAAGTATTGACCATACATCGTCGTTTTAACGAACAGCACTATGGCAGCCACTATAGTCTTAGAACACAAGATAGGAAGATTCAGCAAGAGTTACGAGTTGGGAATGACTCCCAGCTCCTACAAATCCCAGGAGCCGGGGTGCAGTGATGTGGAACAGTGCCACACTGTCCCCAACCACGAAGGGTCTCGAAACTACCCTTCACTAGGGCCTACACTAAGTAAAATGTTACACTACACAAAGTAATGTAACTATCTTCAATATCTTGAGGTGTACCCTTTTGGCGAGCTTCGAAATCACTTGAGGCTTGACACCAAGGCTCGGGTTCTTCGTCACAAACTCATCTTTGAGTTTGGCTGCACACATCTGCGACACGCCGAACGTTCGACACAGGACAAAATAGAAACCGCGCGAGACACACAAACGACGAAATAGAAACCGCGCGGCTGCCCCTTATTTTCTATGGGTGTTTGCAGTCCGATACGCCGCGGATCAGCTCAACCTCTGTCCGCGTGTCTCCCAGCCAGAGATCTCACCTACCCTGCTTTGGATGGGAGAGGTTGGCAATGCGACTGCGTTTCAGGTCTGGATTCGTTTGCCCTTGTCCGCAATTATACCCCGAGCAGACTCTCTCCTCGCACCATCCGATGCGTCTTCCGTTGCTTTCCCGTCGACGCGCCTGATAGGCAGTTTTACCACCCAATCATTTGCTGCGTCTTGTCCTCGTGACGTCACCTTTGATGAGTCAGTTTGCTACTATCGTCGCTTTCCCCACCGCAGTTCCCTAGTCCCCCCTCCTCCCCCCCCCCCCTCGCTCAGGTCACACTACCCCCCTTGGTTGACCCTTTGGAGGTCTCCTCAGACCCCTCTGGCCTGGTTGAGGGAGGTGACCCTACTGCCGACAACACGGCGGTCTCTCGTCGCTCACCGTGCTTGGAGACTCCTCTTGGCTTTCCGCCTCGACCATCTTCACCGCTGCAGCTTGTCGATGTGAACTCTGATGCTATTGGGGGTGGTGACGCTGAAGGTGCGGGCTCTGGGGTTGTTGATTCTAGTGGTGCTTGTTCTGGGGTGCTGGTTCTAGGGGTGCTGGCTCTGGGGGTGCTGACCGTGAGGGTGCTACCTCAAGCGGTGCTGATTGTATGTGTGGTGGTGGAGTTGAGGGCCGTACTGTCGAAGGCTCTGCCGTACTGGAGTTTCTAGAGGTTTTAGAGTTGGAGGTTCCGGAGTTGGAGGTGCGGCTACTGAGGGTTTGGCCGTGCTGGAGGTGGAGGTGTTCTAGGTACTGCTGAGCAGCCGCTGCCACGCCAACCGTTGTTTTTGGAGCAGCCACAGTCGTTGCTGCCTCCCCCTGGCTCGATTCTTCTCTAGGTTCTCCGTCTTCTGCCTACCTCTGCAGAGCCATATGCCCCTGGTACTACTCCTCCTCTACTGTGTCCACCGCCTGACCTGTCTCAGATACAGTTACCGCTTGACTCCCTACTGCTTGTTCCTTCTTGTTACACTCTGTTGACATACTCCCTGACTAAGCATCGAGAGCCTGCTCGCCGTGTTCCCCCTCCACCTGTTCCTAGTGAGCACACTATGGCACTTCGTCCTTCCTTTGTTGCAGAGCATCTTGTCTTGCCGTCTCCTCCAGCGTCCTTTCTTCCTGACGTTACGGACCCTGTGTCTGACCTTGCTTGTGCTGCCAGTCTGACGCGTCTCGATGGACCCTCCATTTTCGTCTGCTGCTGCGATTGCCTTAGTCACTGAGCACTTTGAATTTGATGCTACCTGTCGCCTTTGTGTCAAGGGTGAGCTTACCCTTTGCTGTAACTTCCTTGAGGATATACACCTTGAGCTCGAGTGCCTCGCGCCTGCTATACCTCATCTTGCTGCCAGGCTGTCACCCCAGAGGAGACCTGGATACACTAGAGATCCTGACCCCGCGCTCTTACGTAGAGGCGATCACGGGTCCTTATTCCTCTCAATGGCAGACAGCCCCATGACACAAAGATGGCATTCTGGAAGTCCACATGCACCTACGTCGATGTAGTTCCCCCTCTTGGGGCGAACATAGTCGATGGCATGTGGGTTTTCAGGGTGTAGCAGTCGCCGGGTTCCTCGCCTGCCTTCAACAGGCATTAAGATGCACGAGGCTTTAGTCCGTGTCAGGGGGTCAACTTCTTCCATACCACTCTTTGGGTGTTACTACACATTGCAGCACAGTATAACTACGAGCTGCACTCTCTCGAATTCTCCATAAATTTCTTGTATGGCAGCCTTCACGAGGAGATTAGGCTGCGCCGCCCACCTAGCTTCACTGGGTCGTTTCCTGAGGGTACCCAGCGGAGCCTCCGACGGCAAGTTTACGGTCTCCGCTAGGCGCCTTGTGAGTGGGATGACACACTAAGGACGACACTTGTGGCCCTTGGCTTCGCTCCTTCGATTCCTAATCTGTTGTTTCTACGCAACAACCATTCTGTGCCGCCGTTCTACATCCTCGTGTATGCGGACGACTTGGTCTTCGCAATTGCTGTCACTGAGGCACTAGCCTATGTGAAGGCCGAGATGTAGAAGTGACACAAATGTACTGACCTGAGTGAGATGCAAAGCTATTTTGGCCTGCAGATTACCCGGGACGGAGTAACACACAGCATCAATCTGATATAGTCATACATGGTGCAGTAGGTCCTTTAGTGCTTCGGCTTTCAGTTCTCCTCGCCACAGCCCACTCATCTGCCTACAAATTACTCTCTTCAGCTCCACCTTCGGACGAGTCTGTAGAACTGAGTGATCTGTATCCAGCGCTTGTGGGTGTTATAGACTAAGGACGAGGTCTACGAAGATTAGGGGCCTAAATATCTCAAAATCGTTGGGCCTAGTTTCTGGACAGAAAAGTCGAGTTCACAAGAAACGCCGTCGACAAAACGTGCACTGTTAAAACTTCACCAATCTCAGATATGATGTAGCCCTAGTTTGTGGCTACAATTCCCAATTCGAATCGTACAATAAGGTGAAGTATTTCTTGGGTTATGAATTTCAGCGCACTAGGGGGTAAGCTGCCATAGAATCTTAACTCAATCACAATTGTCTCACATAATTACCACACAAGGAAGTCAGAGTAGCAATTAACCAGGTAGGAGGGGATGAGGAGGACGAGAGGGAAGGTCCCAAGAGAGTCCCCAACCAAGGAAACCCCATGCCACACAATTCTTCTCACCCTAGGCAACCCAACTTTGACCTTTGTCACTTTCCGAACCTCCACAATCCACCTCACCCAAGTTGGCCACACTCGCCAACCCAATTTGGTTTCTCCCAACCAATTGGCAGCATCTACAGTGATGGGGACGAATTTCCCAACCCCCAAAAGTCTGTACCCCTTATGGAGTCAACCCCACAACTTCCCATAGTCACCACAATCAAATATCAAAAGCCTACGAACTTCCAACGTTCGTAACTTTCTTGTTCGTGCTCCGACTGAAGCGATACTTGGTTTGTCAAATAGCTCTTGCGAAGAGCAGTCACTTCAGATATCTGCTCAAGCCAAATAATATTCACACACAGACTCTGAAAATCCAAACCACACAAAACAGAAATTCTTGCACACGCTCACACCACGCATGCAACGCACGAACATATGATGGGAGGCAGACAGACGTGAATGCAAATGATGGCATCATATAACAGTGGGATGCCTCATGTACCTGATGAAATGTACTCGGCCTGACCTCGCATACCCTCTCAGCATTCTGGAGCGCTACATTGCACCTGGGAGACACCACCCTGAACACTGGCAGGCTACTATGAGGGACCTACGCTACTTGGTTAGTACATCAGGCATGGGCCTTTTGATTGGAAGACAGGGCGCAGTTCTACATAGAGGACACTAAAGCGCTTGGTGGAGGTCCACTCGCTCGTCTTTTGTGGTTGGCTCCAGCTATGAGGCCAGATTCTACGTTGATAAAAAGGCCATGATTGCCTTGTGTCAAGAATAGAACCTGGAGTAGAGAACCAAGTGCTCAGATAATGATCAGTGTTTGTGCACTACTCTCGGTCTTTTACATACTCTGCCTCACCGACTAGTCTCTTGACTTCCTTTTGTACATGTTGTACGTTGACATATGATAATACCTGCATATGTACACTTGCTAGATTGTGATCATTGTATTTCCCTTGCTATTATATCTTTGCATGTGAACTGGCCTTGCGGCCATTGGCTTGTGCTCAAACTATGTGGTGATCTTAATATCCACCTGAGCTTTGCTTTTTTTTTGCTCTTGTCTGGTCTTGTGACCTTTGCTCTTGTTATCCCTCACTTAGCCTATGGGGGCGTCTCAAACTGTCAAACTCATATGCTATAGTCTGTATAGGCTGTAGTGGGGTAGACAATATGGGGTACAACACTTTTAGGTTTTCCTACTTGTACCCACCTGCTTGCTAGTTCATTCATTCCTCATTTCTTCACATGGTATAGAGTAGGTTCCCTAGTGGGAACGCTTCCTAGGGCCCACCACTGAAAATCAAAAATATATATATTTTTTTTTTCTGAACGGAGCACGAGTCGCCCCTGCCCGAGGCGCGCCCCGTGGGCCGCCCTCTCGTCGCATCACCTGCCCTTAGCGGCCCGTCGCGCCCTTCTAGAGGCCCCTCTCACGGCCCCTCGCGCCACCCCTAGCAGCCCCGTCGCCGCCCTTAGCGGCCCCGTCGCCACCCCTAGCGGCCCCGTCGCCACCCTTCGCGGCCCCGTCGCCACCCCTAGCAGCCCCGTCGCCGCCCTAGCAACCCCGTTGCCGCCCGTTACGGCCCTGTCGCCGTCTTCGTGGCCCCGTCGCCGCCCTTTGAGGCCCCTCGCGGCCCCTTCGCGGCCCCATCGCCGCCCCTAGCGGCCCCGTCGCCGCCCTTCGCGGACCCGTCGCCGCCCCTATCGGCCCCGTCGCCGCCCTTCGCGGCCCCGTCGCCACATCTAGCGGCCCCATCGCCGCCCTTCACGGCCCCAACGCCGCCCCTAGCGGCCCCGTTGCTGCCCTTCGCGGCCCCATCGCCGCCCCTAGCGGCCCCATCGCCGCCCTTTGCGGCCCCGTCGCCGCCCCTAGCGGCCCCGTCACCGCCCTTCACGGCCCCTCGCAGCCTCTTCTCGGCCCCGTCGCCGCCCTTCGTGGCCCCGTCGCCACCCTTCCCGGCCCCTCCTCGGCTCCTCCGCCACCAGCAGCAGCCGCCGCCGCCGCCAGCAGTAGCCGACCACAGCGGCGACCACCACCAGCAGCAGCCTTCGCCGCCGACAGCAGCGACTGCCGCCGCCACTGACAGCAGGAGCTGCCGCCGCGGTCCCGGCTCTGTCCCTGCCGACGCACCTCGGCCCTGCCCCACCACTTGCCGGCCCCTACCTACCAGCCCTGGTGAGAGCACTGCGGAGCCACGCCTGCTACTGCTGCCCCTAGCCTGCTGCCACTGCTTTCATGGCTACCCCTACTGTTCTAGTCTTTGATGCTGAGGGTTGGGCTGTTGACTTTGAAGTCTGGGTCGATGATCTACAGCTTTTCCTACAGTGCAATAGGAAGGATGGTCTCTCCCTAGTCGATCTCACGTCTGGCGCCTCTACTGCCCATGCTGCCGATGCTGACAGCACTGTTTGCTCACAGTGGGCCACACGCGATGCTGCTGCCCGTCTTGCTGTGCGTAGTCACTTGCCGTCCACTGAGCGCGCGCACTTGAGTCAGTACAAGAGTGCTAAGACCTTGTACGATGCTGTAGTTGCACGCTACTCTTCCCCTGCCACTGCTGCTCTTAGCCGCCTCATGCTGCCGTACCTGTTTCCTGATCTCGCCGCCTTTCCCACTGTCGCTGACCTCGTTACGCACTTTTGCACTTGTGACACCCGCTACCGCGCTGCGCTTCCTGCTGAGTTCTGCGCCAAGAACCCCCCCCCCCCCCCCCCCCCCCCCATGTACATCACCCTCTACTACATAGTAAACCCGGCTCCCTGACTCCCTTCGCTCGGTCAAGGACCACTTCCTCTCTATTTGCCCCACCACACTCACCGTTGACCTCCTCGAGGAGCGCCTCCTGGCAGCTGAGAAGAGTATAGTCGCTGTAGGAGCCTCTCGTGGTGACCCTCGTGCCCCCTTCTTTGAGGGGTGCTCCCCCTCCCCCATTTTGCCCTCTATTGCCTCTGCTGCTGCCGTCGACTTCGTTGGCACCGAGTCGGTCGGCGCTGCGTCTGCCCCTAGCGGGCGATGCCGCACCGGCAAGGGCAAGGGGGGCAGGGGCGCTAGAGGGGCTGGCAGGGGCGGTGGAGGTGGCGGTGGAGGAGGCGGAGGGAGTGGGGGTGGTGGTGTGAGTGGTGGCGGGGGTGGGGGCTTCGGTGGCGGCGGTGGGGGCGGAGGCGGCGGCGGCGGTGGCGGTGGGAGCGGAGGAGGAGGCGGTGTCGGCGGTGGCGGAGGTGGCGGCTGAGGAGGTAGAGCTAGTCGGGTGGCTCTGCACAGCGGGGCGGCTTCGGTGGTGGTCAGCGCCAGCAGCAGCAGCGCACTCGTGAGACCCCGCCCCCCCAGCAGCTTCGTGAGTGGTACTCTGCACGTCAGCGGGGTGGGGGTGCTGGTCCTTGTGCCTACGTCTTGCGTACCGGCGACCGCACTGGTGAGCCGTGCGGTTGCCCGCACACCACCCAGCGCTGCTTCGGCCATCTGACGGACGCTTGGCGTCTCCAATTCCCTGACGCAACTAAGATCCCCCGCTGGGGCAATCTGCTTAGGTCGGGGGTTGCTATCTTTGATCTAGATTATGATGCCATTCTTGCTGCCATGTATGTTGTGTCTACTACTGATTAGTGTGACTGTTACATGTGTGTTCCGTCTGACCCGGGCATTGAGGTTGCTGCTCTAGGTGCTGGTGAGGCTGCTGCTCTCGGTGCTAGTGCGTCTGCTACCCCAAGTGCTGGTGAGTCTGCTCTCTCAGGTACCACGTCGGCTCCGGCCTTGCACACCTTTACCCTTGACTCGGGTGCTTCCCGCTCCTTCTTTCGAGACCGCACCACGCTTACGCCGCTTAGTCGGCCGGTTGCGATCTCCCTGGCGGACCCCTCTGGGGGTCCTGTCCTTGCCCACTTCTCCACTGTCTTACCGTGTCCGGCGGCCCCCTCAGGCACCCTGTCAGGTCTCTACCTCCCCTTGTTCTCTACGAACTTGGTGAGTGGTGCTGATCTACAGGATGGGGGGCTGACCAGTTCACTCCTGCGAGTCAGCGGGTGACCCACTGTATGTGTGCTCGGACGGGCCAACACTTGGCCACGTTTACCCATCGGCCGGGGTTGAGCCTGTACACACTGACTACTGAGTCTCCTCCGGTTGCTGAGTCTGGTCAGGTAGTTGCATCAAGTAAGGTGTTTGCTGCAGCGTCCAGGTCTGGTCTAGAGTCTGCTCCCTGCTTGTGTCGTCTCCTGTCCCACCAGACTCTCCTCTTGCACCACCGCCTTGGTCACCCCTACCTGCCTCGTCTCCGAGGCATGGCCTCCCGTGTCCTTGTCTCTGGTCTCCCCCGGTCCCTCCCTCCCCTCTCTCCGTGGCCTGCCCCTTCCTGCGTTCCCTGCATCGAGGGGCGGCAGCGCGCCGCCCCTCACTCCTCCGAGTTTCCTCCGAGAGAGGCTCCGCTGCAGACACTTCACATGGACGTATGGGGCCCCGCCCGCGTCCGTGGTCAGGGTCACGAGCGTTACATCCTGTTGGTGGTTGACGACTACTCGCGTTACACCACGGTGTTCCCCTTGCGCAGCAAGGGTGACGTCACTGAGGTGTTGATCGACTGGATCCGCGCAGCTCGTCTCCAGCTCAGAGAGAGTTTTGGCTCGGACTTTCCTGTTCTACGTCTGCACTCTGACAGAATTGGGGAGTTTTCCTCTGCCCTTCTGGGAGCCTTCTGTCGTGCACAGGGCATCCGCCAGACCTTCACGCTTCCGGCCTCTCCACAGCAAAATGGGATTGCTGAGCGCCGCATTGGCATGGTCATGGACGTCGCTCGTACGTCCATGATCCATGCGACTGCTCCCCATTTTCTGTGGCCGTTTGCGGTTCAGTACGTAGCGCATCAGATTAACCTTCAGCCCCGAGCCTCTTTGCCAGAGACCTCCCCCACCTTGCGGTGGATGGGGAAGGTTGGCGATGCGTCTGCGTTCCGTGTCTGGGGATCTCTGGCGTTTGTCCGCGACTTGTCTGCGGACAAGCTGTCCCCCCGTGTAGTTCCCTGTGTCTTCCTTGGCTTCCCCCTTGACGTGCCTGGTTGGCATTTTTACCACCCCACATCTTTTCGTATTCTGTCCTCCGAGGACGTCACGTTTGACGAGTCGGTGCCTTACTACCGTCTTTTCCCCTACCGCACTGTACCCCTCCCCCCGCCGCCGCTCTTCCTTGCGCCAGGTCCCCCCCCGGTAGACCCCCTCCCCCCTCAGGGTCCTGCCCCGTCAGGTGTGTCCTAGGTAGACGCAGTTGAGCTTGTCGAGGTAGCTGTTGACTCTGGTACTGCTTGGGGTGCTGAGCCTGGTGGTGCTGAGTTTGGGGGTGCTGAGCCTGGGGGTGCTGAGTCTGGGGGTGCTGGGCCTGGGGGTGCAGAGCCTTGGGGTATGGAGCATGGGGGTGCTGAGCCTAGGGGTGCGGAGACTGGGGGTACGGAGCCTAGGGGTGCTGAGCCTGGGGATGCGGAGCGTGGGGGTGCTGGGTCTGCTCGTGTGGCCTCTGGCGGTGCTGGGTTTGGGGCCCCTTTGGGTGCCTCGTAGAGACGGGAGCTACCCTCTCCGCAGGAGCTGCGCGAGTGGTTTGCCCGGCGCTGGAGCCGTGCTGCTGGAGCTGGAGGTGCTGCTGTTACTGCTGACCGTGGGGTCGGCACTGGAGTTACTGGAGCCACTGGTCCTAGAGGTGCTCGTAGTGGCGGTACTAGAGCTGCTGGGCCGGGGGGTGCGGCTGAGACTACTGGAGCTGACGGTCCTGCTGGGATGGCACTGCTGGAGGTGTTGGCGCTGGAGGTGCTGCTGGAGCTGGTACTTTTGGGGGTGCTGGAGATGGCGCTGCTGGAGCTACTAGGGGTGCTGCTGGAGCTGGTGGTGCTGCTGGCGCTGGTAGTGCCACTGGGGGTACTGGTGATGTCCCTGCTGGTTCTAGAGGCGCTACGCGGCCGCAGCCGTACTTCGTTCCGCTCCTTGAGCAGGTTCTTGGTCTCCCGCCCTCTTCTGGTCCTGCTCCTCCCTTTGAGTGTCTAGTCGCAATCACAGTTACAGCCCGCCTCCCCCCCTGCCTGCTCCTTCTCCCTGCATAGGTCCTACTAGAGTTCTTGCTGAGCGTCGTGAGCCTGCGTCTCGTCCTGCGTCGCCTGTTCGTGCTGCTCGCACTAGTTGTCGTGCTCCGCGTCCTCGTCCTCCTGCGGTCCTCGGCACGTACCAGATGGCACTACGTCCTTCCACTGCTTCTCTGCGTGTCCCGTTGCTGTCTCCTCCAGAGTCCTCTCTTCCTATTCTTGCTGACCCGGAGTCTGACTCTCTTCGTGCTGTCAGTCCTACTGTCACGCGTCTCCTGGCTACTGTTGTCATTGACCCTTCTTTTGAGTCCACAGATGCGTCTACCTTTGTTGCTGAGCTTGTCGACTTTGCTGCTCGCTATCTGTCCTCCATCCGTCAGGGGTCAGTGTGCTCTTAGCACAGATGTCCTTGAGGACAGGCCGGAGGAGTTCCAGTGTTTTGGTGCTGCTTTGCCTCATCTCGTGTCCACGCTGATTGCCCTGAGGGAGACCCGGATGCACCAGACATCCCGACTCCTCAATCGTACGCTGAGGCGATCAAGGGTCCCTACTCCTCACTGTGGCAGTCAGCCATGGACGCTGAGATGGCTTCCTGGAAGTCCACAGGCACCTACGTTGACGAGGTTCCCCTACCTGGGGCGAACATCAACAGTGACATGTGGATTTTCAGGGTGAAGCGGCCGCCGGGTTCTCCGCGTGTCTTCAAGGCGCGTTACGTGGCCCGAGGCTTCAGTCAGCAGCAGGGAGTTGACTAATTTCAGACCTTCTCTCCCACCCCGAAGATGACCACTCTTCAGGTGCTTCTGCACATAGCCGCTCAGCACGACTACGAGCTTCACTCTCTTGACTTTAGCACAGCTTTCCTACAGGGAAGCCTGCACGAGGAGATCTGGTTGCGCCACCCACCTCTCTTCACTAGGTCGTTTCCCCCTGGTACCGAGTGGAGCCTCCGGCGGCCAGTCTACGGTCTCTGCCAGGCACCCCGTGAGTGGCACGACACACTGAGGACTACACTTGCGGCTCTTGGGTTTGCTCCTTCTACTGCCGACCCGTCGCTGTTTCTGCGCACCGACACCTCTTTGCCGCCGTTCTACATCCTCGTGTATGTCAACGACTTTGTATTTGCCACTGCTGACACTGCTGGACTCGCCCACGTGAAGTCTGAGCTGCAGAAGAGATACACGTGCACAGACCTGGGTGAACTGCGCAGCTACCTTGGCTTGCATATCACCCGGGACAGAGCACGCCGCACCATTACCCTGACTCAGTCACACATGGTGCAGCAGGTCCTTCAGCGCTTTGACTTCACGTACTCCTCGCCTCAGGCCACTCCTCTGTCTACTCGCCACTCGCTCTCAGCTCTGCCTTCGGATGAGTACATAGAGCCAACTGGCCCGTACCCAGAGCTTGTTGGCTGCCTCATGTACCTGATGGCCTGCACTCGACCTGACCTTGCATACCCTCTTAGCATCTTGGCACGCTATGTTGCTCCTGGGAGACACCGACCAGAGCTCGTGGCTGTAGCAAAGAGGGTGTTGCGCTACTTGTGCAGTACGTCGGGCATGGGGCTAGTGCTTGGAGGGCGACGTTCAGTGGTCCTCACAGGTCACGCAGACGCTTCTTGGGCTGACGACCAGGCTACGCAGCGGTTGTCACAGGGTTACACCTTCAGCCTTGGTTCCGACTCTGTTTTGTGGTAGTCTATTCGCTCGTCTTCTGTTCTCGGCTCCAGCTGTGAGGCTGAGATCTACGCGGGGGCGATGGCTGCACAGGAGCTACGCTAGCTCACCTACCTGTTGACTGACCTAGGAGAGCCGCCTCGTTCTCCTCCAGTTCTGTACGTAGACAACAAGGCCATGCTGGCCTTGTGTCGGGAGCACAGAATGGAGCACAGAACGAAGCACATTGCTCTTCGCTACTTCCTTGCTCGTGAGCTGCAGCAGCGTGGTCAGCTGCGCCTTGCTTACTTGGCCTCTGAGGCCAACACTGCTGATATCTTTACCAAGGCACTTCCGCCTTGTGATCATCAACGCTTCTGCACGATGCTAGGTCTTGTGCCTACTTGGCCTCACTTGCTCACTTCTTGACCTTGCTTGTATTGTGATCTTTCGATACATGCACTTGCTTGTTTACCATTATATATGGTCTTGCATGTGAACTGGCCTTGTGGCCTTGAACTTGTGCTCGGAATGTGTGGTGACGTTGTGATCCACCCTGAGCTTGCTTTGCTTTGCTTGACTGGTCTTGTGACCTCTTGTTCTCCCCCACTTTGCCTATGGGGGTGTGTCAAACTCATATGCTATAGTCTGTGTAGGCTGTAGTGGGGTAGACAACATGGGGTACAACACTTGAAACCGCCGCCCCACACCCGAAACCTCCACCTTTCACCTGAAACCCGCCACCCCACACCTGAACCCACCTCCCCACACCTGAAACTCGTTGCCCCACACCTGAAACCCACCGCCCCCTCACCTGAAGCCGCCGCCCCACGACCCGAAACCGCTGCCCCACTGAGAACCTTCCACAAAACGACCTTAAACCGCCGTCCCACGACATGAAACCACCCCTCCACGACCTGCAACTGCCCTCCCACCTGAAACTTGTTAGAGACTAAGGACGGAGTCTATGAAGATTAGGTGCCCAAATTTCTCAAAGTCGTTGGTCTCAATTTCTGGACAGAAACGTCGACTTCACAAGAAACGTTGTCGACGGAAGGTGCACAGTTAGAATCCCACGAAATTCAAATATGTTGTAGCCCTAAACCGTGGCTACATTTTCCAATTTGAATCGTGTCAAAATATGAAGCATATCTTGAGTTATGTTTTTCGGCGCACTAGGGGGTATGCTGCCACAGAAATTTAACTCAATCACAATTTACTCACAAGTCCCACAAAAGAACATTAGAGTAGCACTAAACCTGGTAGGAGGGGAAGAGGAGGACGAGAGGGAAGGTCCCAAGAGAGAGTCCCCAACCAAGGAAACCCCATGCCACACAATTCCCTTCCCCATAGGCAACAAACTTTGACCTTTGTCACTTTCCAACCCATGCCATCCACCTCACCTCAACTTGGCCACACTTACCAACCTGGTTTGGCTTCACCCAACCTCTTGGCAGCATCTACAGTGATGGGTTCGAATTTCCCAACCCCCACAAGTCTGTACCCCATATTGAGTCAATGCCACAACTTCCCAAAGTAGCTGCAACCAAAATATATAAGCATACGAACTCCAATGTTCGTAACTTTCTTGTTCCTGCTCCGATCGCGACGATTCTTGGTTCGTCGGAAAGCTCTTGAGTAGAGGAATCACTTCAGATATCTGCTCAAGCCAAATAGCATACACACACACATACAGAAAATCCAAACCACACAAGACACAAATTTCTTGCACACGCTCACACCACGCATGCAACGCACAAAGACATGATGGGAGGCAGACAGACGTGAATGCATATGGTTGCATCACACAACAAAACTCGCCGCCCCACATATTGAAACCCTCCTTCCCAAGAGCTGCCCCGCCCGTTAACTGCCCCACCCATTACCTGCCCCACCCGTTGACACATACACTGCCGCGAGCAGCACTATGAACAGCTTAGGCCGCCGCCCGCAGCACCAGCAGCAGCTTAGGCCCCACTAGAAATCTGCTGCCCCACCCGTAGCGTGCTGCCATACCTGTAACCAGCCGCCCCACCCGCTACCACACGCGTAACCTGCTGCCCCACCTGTTCCTAACTGCCCCACCTGTTCCTCGCTGCCCCACCCGTACCCAGTTGTCCCACCCGCTACCCCACCTGTAGTAGCTACCCCATAGCTAGAAGGCCCCGTTACCAACTACTACTAGCCGTTTTCCACTGCAATAGACCGCACCAGACCATACCCGACAGCTCCTAGCTACTCCCCACCACGCTCGACCATCTCTAGCACCCACCATAGGGTCTACTAGAGTTATGCTGCAGCAAGGTCAGCCGCTACATTTGCAGATGCAGCACTCCCGGCAGTGGGGACCTGAGGGTCCTAGGAATACCGGCCTTAGCAACGGCTCAGCCAAGAGTAGGCGCGACGTTGGTCCCTACGAGTACCTGATCCTGACTAGCCCCGGTGCTGGCATTACCTGCTAGAGTCCTAACCACTCTACGTCTCGCTGCTACCGTTGACTCGACGACCTCCACCGTGAACGTTTTGGTCCTGACGCTGTAACACTCCACTGGCCTTCACGTCTTCGCCAGGGCACTGTTGCACCAGTTGAATCTCACCTTCTTGGTCTAGGATATTTTCCGGCTGCACGAGTAGAGACCTCTGTTTCTAGTCTTGGTGCGTGTGTAGTTTCCGGACTAGGCGCCTCTGAGGGTCTTTGTGTGGGAGCTACTGCTACCACTAGTCTATTACCAGTCTTTTTCGCTGGCTCGGGTGCGACCTCACCGACTGCAAAGCTTTCCTTCACCCTACACTTAAGAGTGTCTATCTACTTCTTTCGCAACTACACCGACCTCACACCACTACACACTCCAGATACTGTCACCTCTGGACAAGCCTATTGCCTCCTGCACAGATGGTGCCACTAGGGCGCCTCTAGCCACTTTCCATAGGGAGCCAAGCTCTGGTCTGTACTCACTACACACTAGGTACCACCACACTAGGTCAGGTCTGGTATGATCAGGTCAGGTAGTTGCTGTGTCCTGCAACTATCGGTCATTCACCCACCTGTCGGTCCTCTGGCACCACCGTCTAGGTCAACCGTCCTTCCACCATCTGAGTAGGATCGTACGTCACCGTCTGGTCTCAGGTCTCCCACCTACAGCAGTGGTCGACGCCGACTTGGGCGGGCTGGTCGACGAGCTTGGTCGACCTGCACGGGGTCACTGCGAAGCTGCCAACTTTGGGGAGCCGGCGGCCGACTTCAACCCGGCGGTCAACGAGGGGAAATGCGCCGACCTTGGAGGGCGCCGACGTCGACCTGGAGGTGCGCCGACTTTGGAGGGCGCTGAGAACGAGTAGTCGATTTGGCGAGGTCGACCTGGGAGGATGCCGACTTTGGGGCGTCGACATGAGCGGCGCAGACTTCTTGATGCCGGCCTGGGGAAGCCGACTTGGTGAAGTCGGCTGGTGGTCGTTGACCTGGGTGGTCGATGGGCACGTGCAGGTGGTAGACAGCCGACACACATGTCAACGCTGGCTTGGTGGTTGCCAGGTCGACCAAGTTACCCGGGTGACAGGGTTTTGTGGAGGAGCGCGACAATTGCCCAAGTGGTTCTTGTAATGCCGACCTCGGTGGTGGTATCCCGAGGTCGACGTGGCTGATCAGGTGCAGTTGACGGCACGTGGATGACCTAGTGCTCTGCGCTGTGCGGATGATGAGGCACAACACGCCAATTATCAGCGTGCACATGTGAAGCAGGTGCATTGCTGCCTTGCGGGTGCAACGCTGTGCAGCCGCCTGATTGCAGCGTTGGCACGCCGTCCACTTCCAGTGTTGGCGGGCCATGACTTTGCACTGATGGAGCGCGGTCGGCCTTACTGCGCTGGCAGTCGACCTGCATGTTTGCTAGCATCTGATGTAGTCAATGTTGCTTTTCCTCTGTGTGCCATTGTTGTAAAATTTTGCTAGTGAAACTATTGCCAATACTCCCCGTAAATATGTGCGTACAGATAACACAAGCAAACACATTAAGGAACGCTACGATCACTCCTACCCCGTGCCTACCCCATAGTCTAACTCCCATTGTAGTAGTAATCTCTGCATGGTGCTGTGAGCGTGGACGGCACTGCGACCTACCTTCAGTCTAGTCGACTTAGTTGCACGCTACCTATCTTGTTCGTAGGCCGGCAGCTGTGTTGGTCCCCATGGTTGGCTCCGTAGGTGACGCGGATGTTGTGGATACCCTGGAGACTCGGCTAGCAGATGCGAGGAGACGCCACGAGGATGGCGAGCATGGGCACACCCTCCCCTTGGAGGTCGTCGAGTTGAGTATCCGCGCAGTATGGGCGACAGAACACCCTTCTCGACCTCAACTGATGCAGCTACCTGACATGACCAACCACAAGTGCAGATTCAGTAGTCAGTGTGTACAGACCAGACACGGGCCTCCGAGTGAACGTGGCAAGGTGCTCACTAGTGCGTGAGTCTGTACAGATCGCCACAAGCTCTCCTCCAGGCTGGGAGACAGTGACCCACTGGTCCTAGAGGACAGAGGTAGCCACCGAGTTCTTAGCGAAGGAGGGTAGGTGGAGACCTGTGAGGAGGCCGGAAGGGGCCGCCGGACACGAGAGAACAGTAGCGCCACACGCCACTACCGGGCCACCGAAGGGGTCGGCCAGTGTGACAGGGACAGGGGCTGTGAGTGGTGTGACTGTGGTGCTGTCGCGGAAGAAGCAGCGAGACGCGCATAAGTCTAGGGTAAAAGTGTGCAAGGCCTCCTCAAGCTCTGCCCCTACGCTAGCTGAGTCAAAAGCACCAAGACTAGTAGCCTCTTCGCCACCAAGTACCTCTACACCCCATGTACGAGTACCCCAAAACCGCCACCGGGGCTGCCCCACCGGTCAACCCACTTACGAAGCTGCTGCGGGGAGAGAGTCTGCAGCGGACGCTACTGTTGCTCTTGTCCACCCCCAGAACCTCCGCATCTACTAGCGGCACTACCAGCACGAGTAGACTCACAGGTACCTCCGCATCTACTAGCGCCACCGGGGCAGCCCGACCGGACAGCCCTCTTGCAAAGCTGCTGCGACGAGAGCGTCTCCTGCTGACAAGTATGAGGACCGCTAGCACCAGCACCTCCAGCTCTATCACAGCTAGCTCTATTGAGATAAGACTTAGGACGTGTCAGCTCCTGCAAAATACGGCAATCGATCTTGCAATATCGATCGCCCACCACATTGAAATCATGCAATGACATCTATAATGTGTTAGAACCTCCTCTAACCCAATCAAAAATCGATCCTATGCAGGATTGATTGCCGTTTTTAGCAGGATTTGGCGCATCCTTAGGAGAGCCATGGCGGTGGATTAGGTGAGAAGAAAATGTTCAACTAGAGAAAGTGTCGAGAGACATTTGAAAGCTAGGGTTGGGAAACCCCGCTAGGGTTGGGAAACCCCAACTGAACCTAAGGCGTGTTCAATGCAGAGACAAACTGCAAAGTGAATCTAAGATGAACCAGAAATAAAACTAAGTCTAAAAGTGGCCGGAAAATGAGATAAAGCCAAAATGAAATGCGGAGCGAACACTAGCCTACTCCAACACACCCCCAGGCTAGGTGAAGCTCTGGAACAGAACACGTAGCGAACCAGAACACCCCCAAAAGTGGCGAGACAAGTGAGACCAAGCACGCGGACGTAGAGAAGGTGCGGCGCACGAAGAAGTGCCTTGGTGAAAATGTCAGCAAGGTTGGCGTCGGCGGCCACCTTGCGAAGGAAAAGGAAACCAGACTGCACTAGCCCGCGAACAAAGTAGTAGCAAACCTCTATGTGTTTGGTGCGGGCGTGATAGACAAAGTAGTAGCGAACTAGCGAACCTCTAGTTCGCGCACAAAGTAGTAGCTTGGTAGGGCAGCGCTGGGCAGCATGCAGGGCAGTGCTGGCGGCGGCCAGGCAAGGCAGAGCGTGAATCAGCGCAGCAGCGGGCAGCGCGAAGGCAGCACGGGCAGCAGAGCTGCAGGCGGCGTGGGCAGGGCGGCGGCAGGCAGCGTGGGCAGGGCGGCAGCAGGCAGTGTGGGCAGCGTGGGCTGCGCAGGCGTCGTGCGGTGGCAATGCGTGTGCAGGCAGCGCACGGGCAATGCGTGTGTGGGGCTGCATGCGGGTTGCGCGCGGGGCAGGACAGGGTGCGAGAGGTTGCACGGGCAGGGCAGCTGCGGTCGCGCTAGGTAAGGCGGCGCTAACGGGCAGCAGGTCGCGACTGAGTGGGGCAGGGCAAGACAAACGGGCAGGGTGACAACTAATAGTGGGCCCTTTAACAAAAAAAAAAGGTTATGCAGGCTAGGAACGCCCTAACTCTCAATACCATTTCAAAACAATAGCTAGGAATGTGGACTAGGTCAAAGGGTGGGTTACAAGAGGAGTGTCGAGCAAGTTTGCGTACCCCCTAAGGATAGCCCATACAGAGCCTAGGTAGATATAAACATAAAATGTTTTGACACCTTGTACTTCAAGCACATAAATTGTTTGAAACTTCAAACTTCTATCGAAAATTTGGCAGCACAATTTGAGGGAACACCAAGTATGAAATAATAATACCTACATAGTTACACAGTGAGGACGCAGTGTATACTACACTACACTACACACTGTGCTTGCGGTCAGCCATGACGCGCATGATGCAGCCCAACCCCGCCTTCTTCGTCAGCTTCTTATGCACCCTCAGCGCCCTCACACGCAGCGCTGTATCCCCTGCTATCAGTGCCCGGTACAGGTACCTGCAGGGGTGAAGGGGCATGGTGGGGTGAAGGGATTCGGTGGGGAGAAGGGGCATGGTGGGGTGAAGGGGCATGGTGGGGTGAAGGAGGACGATGGGGTGAAGGGGCATGGTGAGGTGAAGGGGCACACAACGAGTCATCACCCTGTCCCCGTCCTGGTTTTCCACCTCGGCCATCTTTGCCGCCTCTTCAGCCCGTTGTTGTAGAATCCGGTGCTGCTAGGGGTGGTGACACTGGAGGTGGGGACTGTCAACAGAAGTCGTTGTCAGGCCCTGTCCTCGCTTGGGCGGAGCCGACTTCGTGGTCGGGTGTGAGGGGAGCTACCGATCTGCAGCAGTGGGCGAGCTGGTCGACAGGGCTGGTCGACCTGCACAGGGGCCACTGCAAGGGTGCAGACTTTGGGGGGGCGCCAACTTCAGGTGGTCGACTATTGGTGCAACCCTATGGTTTGCACTCGGCTTGTGGTTTGTGTGCGTGCATGCGTGTGTGCATGGAATGGAATAAGTGCATGAAATATATATTTCATGCTTATAAAAGTGTGTGAATGATGGGTCATGATGTCGAGTGTGTGGGTCAAGTCAATAGCGAATGATCGCTAGTCGCGTGTAACGTGGTCATTTTGTGTGTCCCGCGCGGTCTCTACTTTGTCGTGCGCGGTTTCTATTTTGTCGCTTGTCGAGCGTTTGGCGTGTCCCAGGTGTGTGCAGCAGACCCATCAAGAACTCAAGGATGAGTTTGTGATGAAGAACCCGAGCCCTGGTGTCAACATTTAAGTGATCGCAAAGCTCGCCAAAAGGGTACACCTCAAGAAATTGAAGATAGTTACATTACTTTGTGTAGTGTAACATTTTACTTGGTGTAGGCCCTAGTGAAGGGTAGTTTCGAGACCCTTCGTGGTTGGGGATAGTGTGGCACTCTTCCACATCACTGTACCTCAGCTCTTGGGGTTTGTAGGAGCTGGGAGTCATTCCCAACTCGTAACTCTTCCTATCTTGTGTTCTAAGACTATAGTGGCTGCCATAGTGTCGTTCGTTCAGACCAACGCTGTGTCGTTAATACTTGGTGAAATCGTGCAATTAAAATTGCCTGTTGTAGGTGATGATAAGACGCTCTAGATCCAAGTTGAATCATGTCATTTGAAGCTGTGAGCAGAACGCTATAAACGTTTAAAGCCGCCATGCAGAAATCCGACTGTGCACTCTATCTTTCGTTTTAGGCACGTTGAAGCGTACTGTGACTATAACAAGTGGTATCAGAGCCCCTTGGAGCAGTTTCGACAATGGCTGGACCTGAGGAAAGGGGTGGCAGAGGTGCTGGTGGCAGAGGAGAAGCCCCAGCACAAGGCCAAGCCCGTGATTCAGCCACGGCGCCCGTGCAACCGACTCTTGGACCTTCTAAGGACGAACCAAGAGTGTTCAGGCTTGACAAGTTCAATACTGACAACTTTGCTGAATGGTCCTTCTGAATGGAGAATGTGTTTGATCACTATGATCTGCTGGAGTTGATGGAAGGAACAGAGAAGCGTCCCGAGAACGACCCGGAGAAGAGCCCGTGGGTGCGGAAGAGCGCACAAGGCTATCTCCTACTTGAGCAAGCGTTAGGAAGCAGCCAAATCCGTCACATCAAGCCATTCCAGCATGAACCAGAGAAGGGACCAAAAGCATGGGCTGCTCTCAAGGGTGTACATGCTCTTGCAACAGTGGCGGTAGCTGTGGTGTTGGAAAGGCAAATGGCGACGCTACGAATTGAGGAAGATGAACCCGTGGAAGAGGGGGTGCAGAAACTCTTCGACTTGTTGACGCGGCTTGAGGGAGCTTATATGAACTATAGTGAGCTCCAAAAGAAGACCAAGTTGCTGGCCTTACTCCCCGAGTCATGGTCCTCGCTCATCATCAACCTGAATCGCGACTTGCCCCGCCTCTCGCTTGAAGACGTGAAGCAAGCTATCCTTCAAGAGGATTTCCGCCGCCGTGAGTTGGCGAGTGCGGATGGCGCTGGGGCAGCGTCATCCGCACTGGAGGAGCCAGCAGCTGTAGGGAAGGTGACCCTACACCCCCCGGACTATTGGGTGATCGATAGTGGCGCTACTCCGGCCATGGATTTGGTTGTCGAAGAGGCAGAGAATGAGGGGGAGGAAGGTTTGGTGGCAGCAACTCCGGTGGAGGCCGCGGGAGTGGCGGTTACGGCAGCGACAACAAGAGCTACGGGCGCAGTCGCGGGCGATTTGACGGCGAATGCCATTATTGCCACAAGAGCGGACATATGTGGCGCGATTAAGCTCCCTAATGGTTGGACCCCTACGCAAGGCCAGGAGGGTAGAGGAGCAGGAGGAGGGAGAGGAAGAGGCCATGGAGGCCGTGGCGGTCGCGGTGGCGGAGCTGCAAACATGAAGAGCGAAGACAATGACAAGGACCCGAGCAACGATGGGTACCCGAGCCTATTCAATTTTGTGTCGACGCAAGTACCGGCTGGTCCAGAGAAGGATGAAGGCTTTGAGGAGCCAGCAGCTGTGGGGAAGGTGACCCTACACCCCCCGGACTATTGGGTGATCGATAGTGGCGCTACCTATAGCATGACACCTCGCCCAGACTTGCTCACCAAACTCGAACCGTCACCGGTGAAGCATGTCACATCGGCTTTGGGGCAGCGAGTGGAGGTGAAAGGCATGGGCAAGGCCATGTTCAAAGATGCTGATGGGAAGATGGTGGGCCTCAAAAACGTGCTCTGGGTGCCCAGCCTTGCTGCGAACCTGATTTCCGTGCGGCGGTTGGCAAAGGCCGGCATGGACATGAACTCAAAGGGAGCCAAGACCTACACCGCAAGGCTTGGCGATCGGATTCTTTGGGACCTTCATGAGGATAGGGATGTCTACAACGAGATGTGGCAAATCCCTGTGGTCCCAATGCATAAGGAGAGGCAAGTGGCAGCAAGCGTCAGCACCAAAGGTGGAGCGGTTGGTAGCGACGATGGCGCGAACGGTCGTGCTAAAGAGAATGAGCTCAAGAAGAGCAAACCTGGAGGGACCAGCAGGTTCAGTGAACCTAAGGAGAGAGGTGCAGCAGCCAAGGAGCAGCAAAAGGGTGAGGAGAACCCCGAGGCAGCAGCGGAGGAGGACTACGGAGAGAGTATGTGGGGCGCTATTGCGAGCGCGGCATTCTCCAATCCAACTTCGGCTACGGGGGAGTGTGATTGGCTCACCTTGCATCGGCGCATGGGGCATGTGGCCCTGCCCATCTTGCAGCAGCTAGTAAAGAATAAGATGGTTGCTGGCATATGTGTGAAGGGGGAGCCCGATGAGGTACTTTGCTGCCCGACGTGTATGCAAGCCAAATTCACCTGTTTCCCATTCTCTAGTTCGGAGGCAACGGCTAAGGCACAACTTGATGAGGTGGTGATGGACGTGGTGGTCCCCCTGAAGCTTGGAGCTGCTGGAGCTGAGTATTTCCTTACTATTGTGGACGTCTACACTCATATGACTTGGGTGTACGTGTTAGAAACTAGCAGCAGGAAATGAATGAACTATGAAAGAGTTGGGTACAGGTATGAAACCCAAAAAGGGGCTGTACCCCATATTGGCTACCCCACTACAGCGTTAACATATATAGCATATATATACTTTGACACACCCCCATAGGCAAAGAGGGGGTTAGCAAGGGGTCACAAGACCAGTCAAGAGAAGCAAAGCAAGCTCAGGGTGGATCACAACGTCACCACACACACTGAGCACAAGCAAAGGGCCACAAGGCTAGTTCATATGCAGATGTCTATATGCAACAACAACAGCACAGTGATCTCTACCTAGCAGAACAGGCATGCAGGTACATATATATAGATCACAGTACAAGCAAAGTCTAAAGCAAGTGAGGCAAAGTGGGCACAAGGCCTAACAAAGTGCAGAAACGCTGATGATCACCAAACGGAAGTGCCCTGGTGAATATATCAGCAATGTTGGCCCGAGTGGCCACGTCAACAAGACAAAGATGACCACGCTGCTGCAACTCTCGAGCCAAGAAGTAACGCAGAGCGATGTGCTTCAACCTGTGCTCCTCACACAAGGCAATGGCGGCCTTGTTGTCGACGTACAGCACTGGAGGAGAACGAGGCCGCTCTCCCAAGTCGGTCAGCAGGTAGGTGAGCCAACGTAACTCCTGTGCAACCATGACTGTGGCGTAGATCTCAGCCTCACAACTGGAGCTAAGAACAGAAGACGAGCGTGCAGAACGCCAAGAAACTGAACCAGAGCCAAGGCTCAAGGTGTAACCCTGTGATGACCGCTGCGTAGCCTGGTCGTCAACCCAAGAAGCGTCTGAGTTCCCAATGAGGACAACTGCGCTCCGCCCCCCAAGCATGAGCCCCATGCCCGATGTACCGCACAAGTAGCGCTGTACCCTCTTCGCAGCATCCATGTGTACCTTTTGGTGCTGACTAGGAGCCATGTAGCGAGCCAGAAGGCCAAGAGGGTACGCAAGGTCAGGTCGAGTGCAGGTCATCAGGTACGTGAGGCAGCCCACTAGCTCTGGGTACGGGCCACTCGGATCTACGGACTCGTCCGAAGGTGGAGCTGAGAGCGAGTGGCCTGTAGCCGGAGGAGTGCGTTGTGGCAAGGACCAGGTGAAGCCGAAGCGCTGAAGGACCTGCTGCACCATGTGTGACTGAGTTAGTGTGATGGTGTGGCGTGCTCTGTCCTGGGTGATCTCCAAGCCAAGGTAGCTGCGTTGTTCACTCAGGTCTGTGCACGTATGTCTCTTCTGCAACTCCGACTTCACCAGGGCAAGAGCCTCAGTGTCAGTAGTGGCAAAGACCAAGTCGTTGACGTACACGAGGATGTAGAATGGTGGCAATGACGTGTCGGTGCGCAGAAACAGCGATGGGTCAGCAGTCGACGGAGCAAACCCAAGAGCCGCAAGTGTAGTCCTCAGTGTGTCGTGCCACTCACGTGGTGCCTGGCGGAGACCGTAGACCGGCCGCCGGAGGCTCCACTGGGTACCAGGAGGGAACGACCCAGTGAAGCCAGGAGGGCGGCGCAGCCAGATCTCCTCGTGCAGGCTGCCCTGTAAGAAAGCTGTGCTCGTAGTCACGCTGAGCGGCAACGTGCAGCAGCACCCAAAGAGTGGTCATCTTCGGGGTGGGGGGAGAAGGTCTAAAAGAAGTCTACTCCCTCTCGCTGACTGAAACCTCGAGCAACGTAACAAGCCTTGAAGACAGGCGGAGAACTTGGCGGCCACTTCACCCTGAAAATCCACATGCCACTGACAATGTTCGCCCCAGGAGGGGGAACCTCGTCAACGTAAGTGCCTGTGGACTTCCAGGATGCTATCTCTGCGTCCATGGCTGTCTGCCACTGAGAGGAGTACTCACCCGCGATCGCCTCAGCGTAAGATCGCGGGGTCGGGATGTCTGGAGCATCTGGGTCTCCCTCAGGGGCAAGCAGTATGGACACAAGATGAGGCGCAGCGGGTGCAAGACACTCAAGGTCCTCCTGCCTGTCCTCTAGGACGTCCGTGCCAAGAGCACTCTCACCCCCGACGGACGGAGGATAGACAGACTCAGACTCAGCAACAAGACTAGCGGCGTTGTTTAGATGACAGGCAGCAGCAAAGTCAACAAGCTCAGCGACTAAGGCAGACGCAGCAGCAGACTCAAACGACGGGTCAGTGACAACTGTGGCTAGCAGACGCGTAACAATAGAGTGAGCAGCACGGGTGCGGTCAGACTCAGGCTCAGGAAAGGTAGGCAGAGAAGACGCAAGAGGGGACGGCAGGGGAACACGCTGCGGAGGAGAGGAAGGACGACGGACTACGAGGTGGGTGGCGGTGACAGCCGGCTGACGCGAACGCGGAACACGATGACCAGGACGACCAAAACGGACAGGTGAGACAAGACGCGACGCAGGCTCACGTCGCTCAGTAAGACCCCCTGTCTGCTCAGCGTAAGGAGAAGGAGCAGGCAGCGGTGAGCCATGATGTAACGGAAGACCAGTAGACAAAGGGAGACTAAGAACCTGGTGAGGTACAGAGTCAGACGGTGGCTGAGACGACAGAGACGGTGGAGCGAAGAACAGGTGCGGCTGTAGAGCGCCACCAGCACCAGCTGCTCCTGCACCCCCTGCACCTCCAGCACCTCCAGCAGCTCCAGAACCCTTAGCGCCAGCTCCTCCAGGACCAGCTCCACCAGCACCAGCACCCCCAGAACCAGCACCTCCAGTCCCAGGATAGCAGCACCCCCAGACCCAGGGTCTCCAGCAAGAGCTGTCAGAATCCCAACCACTAGACCATTGGGATAAAAGGGCTTGTTAAGTAACGGGTCAGTGCGCCCATAACCCCCAAGGACAACGAGCCTGTAGCCCTTCCCTACGATCAATCGGGGATCACCAGTGGACCTCAGACAGAAGCACCCTCATGCTCAGCACCTCCAGTCCTAGCAGCTCCAGTACCTCCAGTACGAGCACCTCTGGGACCAGCACCACTCCCAGCTCCAGTGACGCCAGCAGAAGTACCTCCAGCGGTAGAGCCCCGAGCTCCAGAAGCGCGACCCTGACGGCGACCGTACCAGTCGTGTAGGTGCTGTGAGGTGAGAGGCACACGCGGACAAAGGCGGCTACTCCAAGGAGACCGTACAACAGCAGACTCAGAACCCTCAGTGCCAGCACCCGCAGCAGCTCCAGAACCTCCAACGCCAGCACCCTCAGCAGCTCCTGAACCTCCAGCTCCAGAACCTCTAGCAGAAAAAACACCAGCACTAGCGCCTCCCGTAGCAGGGCCCCTAGCTTCAGCAGCGCGACCCTGACGGCCAACGTACCACTCACGCAGCTGTTGTGGGGAGAGAGGGAGTCGACGATGAGAGGGCAGCGGCGAGGTTCCAGCAGAGCGACTACGGAGACGGCCGTCCCAGGGAGACTGCTCACCAGACGTCTCAGCGCCCCTAGGTGCAGCACCCCTAGACGCAGTACCCCCAGGCTCAGCACCCCGAGACTCCTCACGTCCAGGCTCAGCAACTCCAGTCTCCGCACTCCCAGGCTCCGCACCCCCAGGCTCAGCACCCCCTGGCTCCGCACCCCCAGGCTCAGCACCCCCAGAAGCAGTACCCCGAGCAGGACCACCCTCAGTAGGACCTGAGTCACCAGTGACCTCAACCGGTGCAGACAAGGGAGGAGGGTCTACCTAAGACACACCTGAAGGAGCAGAACCGGAAGCGGGGAGGGGGTCTACCTGGGGAGCACGTGGAGCAAGGAAGAGTGGCGGGGGGGGGAGAGGGGCAGTGCGGTAGGGGAAGAGACGGTAAAAGGGAACCGTCTTGTCGAACGTGACGTCCTGGGAGGGGAAGACACAGCGCGAGGTGGGGTGGTAATAATGCCAACCGGGCGCGTCTGGGACAAAGCCAAGGAAGATACAGGGAACAGCGCGGGCGGAGAGCTTGTCCGCGGTGGTATCGCGGACAAAGGCACGAGCACCCCAGACCCGGAAACACAACGCATCGCCAACCTTCCCCGTCCACAGCAGTGTGGGCGAGGTCTCCGGCAAGGAGACACGGGGCCAGGGGTTGAGCTGATACGCGGCGTACCGGACCGCAAACGGCCACAGAAAATGGGGGGCAGCCGCATGGATCATGGAGGTACGAGCGACCTCCATGACTAAGCCAATGCGGCGCTCAGCAACCCCATTCTGCTGCGGAGAGGCCGGAAGCGTGAACGTCTGGCGGATGCCGTGCTCCGCACAGAAGGATGCTAAGAGGTCGGAGGATGCTATTCCCACCTCTGTCAGAGTGCAGACGCAGGACGCGAAACTCCGTCCCGAACCGCTCGCGGAGCTGGAGACGAGTAGCGCAGATCCAAGGGATCAAAACGTCAGGGACCTCACCCTTGGTGCGCAAGGGGAAGATCGTGGTGTAGCGCGTGTAGTCGTCGACGACCAGCAGGAAGTACCGCTCGTGGCCCTGTCCCCGGACACGGGCTGGGCCCCACACGTCTAGGTGGAGAGTGTGCAAGGGAGCCATTGTGGGAGGGAACGAGGAGGATTGAGGAGCGGCGCGCTGCCGTCCCTCGACACAGGGAAGACAGGGAGGAGCAGGCGAGGGTGGGAGGGGAGGGAGAACCCTGGGAAGACCAGAGACAAGGACACGGCGGTGCATGCCGCAAAGGCGCTGCAGCAAGGGGTGACCAAGGCGGTGGTGCCAAAGGAGGGTCTGGTGTGATAAGGCGCAACACGAGCAGGGGGGCGACAACTGACCCGGCGCAGACGCAGACGCAGCTACCTGAGGGGACTCAGTGGTTAGTGTGTATAGGCCCGACTCCGGCTGGCGAGTGAAGGTAGCCAGGTGACGACCCGTCTGAGCACACGTGCAGTGTGTCACACGCTCGTAGGCAAGGGTGAACAGGTGAACACTCGCGTCCTGGAGCGAGGAACCCGCCACCAAGATCGTAGAGAACGAGGGGGGGGGTAAAGACCCGACAGTATGCCGGACGGGATAGCAGGACAAGGCGGGACAGCAGAACAAGGGAGGACAGTGGAGGAGGTCGCACGGACTGGACCCCCAGAGGGGTCTGCCAGGGAGACTGGAACCGGCCGGTTGAGCGGCGTGAGGGTGGTGCTGTCGCAAAAGAAGGAGCGAGAAGCACCAGAGTCAAGTGTGAAGGTGTACAAGGCCTCAGTTGGCGTAGTACCAGAGAGAGCAGACTCACCAGCACCTGAAGCAGCAGCCTCACCAGCACCTAGAGCAGGAGACGCACGAGCACCTAGGGCAGCAGCCTCACCAGCACTGAGAGCAGCAGGCTCTATACCTGGGTCCGGCGGTACGCACAGGTAACACGCACAGTCTGCACTAGTTGGCAATGCATACATGGCAGTGAGAATAGCATCATAGTCAAGAGCAAATATATCTACTCTCTGCCCAAGCAGCTCCACCCAGTCGAGGAGCTCAGCCTCATCGCCAAACTCGGTACGCCAGGCATCCCTCAGACGGGCGAAGCAGCGGGACTGTGTGTGACCAAGCGTCCCGCAAGCCTGACCCGTCCGATCACCTGTGCGAATGACGTACGGGCAGCGAACGGTACTCAAAGACCCTCTACTCTGAGCGTACCACTCACGAAGCTGCTGGGACGTAAGTGTCTTGCGCGGACTTCGCTGCAGCTGCAGCTAGCCACCGCCAGATGCTCCCGACTGACCAGCTCGAGGGCGACAGCCACGACGGCTACCACCACAACCCCAACTAGCATACCACTCACGAAGCTGCTGGGGCGTGAGAGACTCGCGCGGACGTCGCTGGAGCTGCATCTGGCCACCGCCAGTAGCAGCAGTAGCAGTGGTAGTGGCAGTAGTAGCAGCAGCAGCGCGGGCAGGGCAGGCGCGGCAGGCAGGTAGGCAGGCAGGCAGGTAGGTAGACAGGTCGGCAGGCAGACAGGCAGGCAGGCAGGCAGGCAGGCAGTGCGCTAACAAGGCAGGTACTCACCAGTGGCGGGAAGAGCAGGCGCTCGCCGTGCGAGCAAGGCCGGCGCGCAGCGGGCGGCTGAACGGGGTCCAGGGGCGGTGTCGTGGATCCAGGGGCGGCGTCGCGTGGTCTAGGGGCGGCTCCACTGAGTCCAGGGGCGGCTGCACCGAGGGCGGCTGCTTCAGGGGCCTGGGGCGGCTGCTCTGGGTCCAGGGGCGGTTGCTCGAGGGTCCAGGGGCGGCTGCACTAGGGGCGGCAGCTGCAGGGGCCAGGGGCGGCTGCTCAGGGTCCAGGGTCAGCTGCTCGAGGGTCCAGGGGCGGCTGCTGTAGGAGCTACGGGCGACTGCTCTGGGTCCAGGGGCAGTTGCTCGAGTGTCCAGGGGCAACCGCGGCTCGCAAGCCTGAAGCGCGCAACGCGAGCTGCAGGCGCGGGGCGCGAAGCCGCTGCGGGCTGCGCGAGGACGGCAGCCGCGTCGCGCGGGGCTGCAGCTCGACGTGCATGCAGCGGACGCGACGCGCGGGGCTGCAGCGCGACGCGCGAGGCTGCAGCGCGACGTGCGGGCAGCTGATGCGACGCGCGGGGCTGCAGCGCGACGCGGGAGGCTGCAGCGCGACGCGCGGGGCTGCAGTGCGACGCGCGGGGCTGCAGTACGCAGCGCAGGCTGCGGACGTGGCGCGCGGAGCAGCAGTGAGCCGCGCGTGAGCTTCTGCAGGGCGGGGCCAGGTGGGGCCGCGTCAGTGGCAGGTCGTGGCCGCGAGGAGGGGCGGCGCTCTGGCCTGACGGGCCTACAGGGGCGGCTCGCGGGCGTGACGTGCCTGCAGGGGCGGCTCACGGGCCTGACGGGCCTGCAGGGGCGACGTGCGGCCCTGACGGGCCTGCAGGGGCAGAGCGCGGGCCTTACGGGCCAGTAGGGGCGGCGCGCTAGCCCAGGGCAGCAGTAGGCAGCGCGAGGGCTGCAGGATGGCGCACACAGCGCAGCACGTTAAAAGGCAAGGCACGCAACACGTGGGGTAGCGTGGTAACCGCAACGGTAGGTGGGCCCAGAAAAAAAAGACGGTCCTACGGACCTAGTGCTTTGAAACCATGTTAGAAACTAGCTGCAGAAAATGAATGAACTATGAAAGAGTTGGGTACAGGTATGAAACCCTAAAACGGGATGTACCCCATATTGGCTACCCCACTACAACCTAAACATATATAGCATATAAAAACTTTGACAGTACGTGCTGGCCAAGAAGAGCGGCGTGGCTGAAATGTTGAAGACGGATTGGTTCCCAATGGTGGAACGGCAACAAGACCGTCTAGTCAAGTCAATCCGCACCGATCCAGGGGGAGAGTTCTTGAGCAAGGAGTTTGGGTTGTGGCTGAAGAAGAATGGTATTCGGCACTCCCTCACCATGCCATACTCTCCTGCAATGAACGGCATCGCCGAGCGAGCGAACCGCACAATCACGGAGGCGGCACGCGGGTTGCTCATTGAAGCCGGGCTACCCGAATATTTCTGGCCTGATGCGGTGCAGAGCGCGTGTGTGGCCAAGAACAGAGTTTTGACTCATGTGGGAGCAAACAGAAGGGTGCCCTATGTGGAGTGGCTTGGAAGGAAGCCAAAGTTGGATATGCTTCGTGTGTTCGGGTGCATGTGCATGGCGCTCGTGCCTAAGCATCTTCGGCACAACAAGCTTGGTGCCATGGCGGTGTGGGCTGTGCACTTGGGCATGGCTCAAAACAGCAAGGGATGGCTTCTTTGGGACCCATTCACCAAGAAGTTCTTGGTGAGCAGGGATTGCAAGTTCGTGGAGAACTTCATGTGCAAGGATTGGAAGGCGGAGAATGAGGCGAAGATAGGCGTGCGGTTTGGAGAGGTGAAGAGTTCCGGCTTGGAGCATGTCTTTGGAGCTGAGCAGAGGCAGCACCACCACAAGGCAATCTTCCCTTGTGAATGGGGGAGAGGAGGCCAATGATGCAGAGGAAGAAGAGGAGGAGGTGCAGCAAGTGAGCGAGCGTGTACCGTCACTCCCTTCCCACAATACGAGTGCTCCACGGATTCGAGCCACACCACGGCAACGCCAAGGCCTTCAATTCCCTGCAGCTGAGGAGGAAGGAAGGGGGAAGAGGAGAGTTCAACCCCCTAATAGGCTGACCTATGATGCACCGGGAAAGCAAGGCAAGACGGCCTTAGCTGGAGCAACAATGATGGTTGGAGATGACGAGGAGAGCGAGTACGACGAGTGTGCCTCCTCGTTGTTCTCTCTGGTGGAGATGCCGGGAGAACCAGCAACTCTCAAGGAGGCCTTGGAGAGTAGTGATGCTGAGGATTGGGAGAAGGCCATGGAGAGTGAGCTGAAGAGCATTGAGGAGAACGACACGTTTGAATTGGTGGAGCTACTGGATGGGCGTACGGCGATAACGTCCAAGTGGCTCTTCAAAATCAAAGTCGGATGCCGACGGCAAGATCGAGCGCTACAAGTGTAGGCTTGTAGCCAAGGGGTACCAGCAGAAGGAGAAGGTGGACTTCAAGGAGCTGTTTGCCCTTATGGTGAAGCCGACGATGCTGCGAACCCTATTCGCGGGAGCCGCCATCAAAGGATGGGTGGTGAAGCAGATGGACATGGTAACGTCATTTCTTAACGGCATCCTTGTGGAGGAGATTTTTATGGCGCAACCAGAGGGGTTCGATGATGGTAGTGGCAGAGTGTGGAAGCTGAAAGATGTTGTGTGATGCAATCATATGCATTCACGTCTGTCTGCCTCCCATCATGTGTTGGTGCGTTGCATGCGTGGTGTGAGCGTGTGCAAGAATTTGTGTTTGGTGTGGTTTGGATTCTCTGATTGTGTGTGTGTATGTGAATGTTATTTGGCGTGAGCAGATATCTGAAGTGACTTCTCTGCTCAAGAGCTTTCCGACGAGCCAAGTATCGCTTCAATCGGAGCACGAACAAGAAAGTTCCGAACATTTGAAGTTCGTATGCTTTTGATATTTGGTTGTGGTGACTATGGGAAGTTGTGGGGTTGACTCCATAAGGGGTATAGACTTTTGGGGGTTGGGAAATTCGTCCCCATCACTGTAGGTGCTGCCAAGTGGTTGGGAGGAATCAAATTGGGTTGGCAAGTGTGGCCAACTTGGGTGAGGTGGATTGTGGAGGTTGGGAAATGGAAAAGGTCAAAGTGGGGTTCCTATGGGGAGGGGATTTGGTGTGCTTATGAGGTTTCCTTGGGTGGGGACTCCTTGGGGACCTTCCCTCTCGTCCTCCTCTTCCCCTCCCACCTGGTTTATTGCTACTCCAACTCTCTTGTGTAGTAATTGTGAAATTGTGAGACTCTTATTATTGAGTTAAGTTCTCATGGCAGCATACCCCCCCGTGCGCCGAAATTGATAAGTCAAGAAATACTTCACCTTATCGTACGACTTGAAATGGAATTTGTAGCCACGGACTAGGGCTACAGCATATTTTAGTTTAGTGAAGTTTTGACTGTGAAATTTTCATGGACGGCGTTTCTTGTGAACTCGACTTTTCTGTCCAGAAATTGAGACCAACGATTTTGAGAAATTTAGGCCCATAATCTTCATAGACTCCGTCCTTAGTCTCTAACAAAGGAGGCCCTCTATGGGCTGAAGCAGGCCCTTAGGCAATGGTACATGAAGCTGCGCGGAGTGTTGGAGGAGATCGGCTTCACTCCCTCAACGGCCGATCATTCCTTGTTCATGCTTGGCGAGGGGGAGCAGAGGAGCTTCATGGTGGTTTATGTGGATGACATTCTCATCTTCTCACCCTCCTTTGACCTTGGGAAGGAGGTGATGCTGAAGCTGCAAGACAAGTTCAAGTGCAAGTCCCTTGGTGACGTGAACTTCTACCTTGGGCTCCACACCGAACGAGACGTGGAGAAGCGGAGCATGCGAATGCACCAACGGAAGTACCTGGAGGCGTTGGCTGCCAACTTTGGCCAGAGTGAAGGTCATGTGGCTACTCCCTTTCCTTCTGGGTTCAAGTGTGTGAAGGGACCAGAGGAGGAGAGTGGTGGTGAAGAGGAGAGGCGCCGTTTTCACTCGTTGGTGGGCAGCCTCATGTATGCGGTGGTAAACACCCGACCGGACGTCGCGTTTGCTACCGGACAGCTAGCAAGAGCTGTGCAATGCAATAATGAGGAGCAGGTAGCAGCTGGAATGAGGGTGGCCAAGTACCTTGGCCAAACATCGACAATTGGGCTGCAATACTCGGCGGCGGCGCAAAGGCGCCAAAAGGGCGCGGATGGTGTAGAACCTGGGCGCTTGTTCCTCACCGCATTCTCGGATGCTTCTTATGCATCTGAACCAGAGGACATGACCAGTGTTGGAGGCTTCATATGCTGTGTTGGTGGAGGCCCAACTGCTTGGGAGAGCAAGAAGCAGGTTGACCATGCTTTGAGCTCGGTGGAGTCCGAGTACATGGCACTCTTCCGTGCGGTACGGGAGATTGTGTGGCAGCGGTGTATGTTGGCTGAATTGGGGGAGGAGCAGCAAGGACCTACCCCACTGTACTGTGACAGCCAGGGTGCCATTGCTCTTGCTAAGAACCCTGTGTTGCATGGACTCACGAAGCACATGAGGGTGAAGTGGCATTGGACGAGGAGCATGGTGACCGCGGGTGAAGTTGAGTTGCGCTGCGTGAAGACTACGAGGCAGCCAGCTGACATGATGACTAAGAGGCTGGTGGAGCAGCAGCATTGGAAGGGTTGCAAGCTGGCTAGGATGGCTCTGAACTAAGAGAGCAAGATCCTAAGGCCAACATTCCGAGGGGGAGTTTGTTGGTGCAACCCTACAGTTTGTACTCGGCTTGTTGTCCGTGTGCGTGCATGCGTGTATGCATGGAATGGAATAAGTGCATGAAATATATATTTCATGCTTACACTAGTGTGTGAATGATGGGTCATGATGTCGAGTGTGTGTGTCAAGTCAATAGCGAGTTATCGCTAGTCGCGTGTAACGTGGTCATTTTGTGTGTCCCGTGTGGTTTCTACTTTGTCGTGCGCGGTTTCTATTTTGTCGCTTGTCGAGCGTTTGGCGTGTCGCAGGTGTGTACAGCAGACCCATCAAGAACTCAAGGATGAGTTTGTGATGAAGAACCCGAGCCCTGGTGTCAATATTCAAGTGATCGCAAAGCTCGCCAAAAGGGTACACCTCAAGAAATTGAAGATAGTTACATTACTTTGTGTAGTGTAACATTTTACTTGGTGTAGGCCCTAGTGAAGGGTAGTTTCGAGACCCTTCGTGGTTGGGGACAATGTGGCACTAATCCACATCACTGTACCTCGGCTCTTGGGGTTTGTAGGAGCTTGGAGTCATTCCCAACTCGTAACTCTTCCTATCTTGTGTTCTAAGACAATAGTGGCTGCCATAGTGCCGTTCGTTCAAACCGATGTTGTGTCATCAATACTGGGTGGAATCGTGCAAATTAAATTGCCTATTGCAGGCGACATTAAGACGCTCCAGATCCAAGTTGAGTCAGGTCATTTGAAGCTGTGACCAGAACGCCATGAACGTTTAAAGAGGCCATGCAGAAATCCGACCGTGCACTCTATCTTTCGTTTTAGGCACATTGAAGCCTACTATGACTATAACATCGACTTGGGAGGTCAACCTGTGGAGAGCGTTGACTAGGTGACGCTGACATGGGGCAGCCGACTTAGGTGACCGGCTGACAGAAGTGCTGGTCGACCCAGTGTTGGTCGACCAGGAGTGTCGTCGATCTGACGCTGGTTGACCAAAGATGTGGTCCACCTGGGGAGGTCGACTAGTGGTGGTCGTCGACTTAGGTGGTCGACGGGCATGCGGAGGAGCAGTTGGTCGACGTAGTTGCCCGGTCGACCAGGTTGCCTGGGTGACGAGGTTGTGCGGAGGAGTGCGAGGGTCGCCCAGGAGGTTTTGGTGAGACCAACCTCGGTGGTGGTATCCCGAGGTCGTCGTGGCAGATCAGATGCAGTCGTCAGCACGAGGACGATTTGGTGTGTGTGCTGTGCAGATGATGAGGCACAGTACACCAATCATCTACGAGCACCTGCGAAGCTGGTGCGATGCTGTACTGAAGGAGCAACGCTGGCCGCCGTCGACTTGCGAAAGTGGCACACCGTCAACCTGCAGCGTTGGCGAGCCGCGACTCTGCACTGCTGGAGCGCGGTCGACCTATTCGTACTGGCACGCAGTCAACCATGCTGCTCTGGCAGTCGACCGACTTACATCCTAGCTCTGATGTAGTTTTGCCATGCCAACTTGATTGTACCATTGTTGTGAACTTTTGCTAGTGGAACTCTTGGCAAATTCCCCCGTGAACCAGCAAGTAGTGCAAGCACGAGTAAACGACTATGGAACACAGAGATCACACGAGCACCCGTGCCTAGCCCGTAGTCTAGCTCCCGTTGATAGAGTTATTTTGCATGGTGGGGTGAAGGAGCACGATAGGTTGAAGGGGCATGGTGGGGTGAAGGGGCACACAACGAGTCATCACCCCGTCCCCGTCCTAGTTTTCTACCTCGGCCATCTTTGCTGCCTCTGCAGCCTATTGCTGTAGACTCCGGTGCTGCTAGGGGTGGTGACACTGGAGGTGCGGACTCTAGGGGTGATGACACTAGAGATGCGGACCTTGGGGGTGCTGGTCCTGGGGGTGCTGCTTCTAGGGGTGCTGCTTCTAGGGGTATTGAGTGTCCTAGTGGAGTCGTGAGTGCTCCTGCTGGAGAATCTGGGGGTGGACAGCAGCAGCAGTCTCGTCGTCAGGAGGCTCTCTCGCCACAGTAGCTTTGTGAGTGGGTTACTCGGCGGTTCCGCTCTGGTGGCAGAGCTGGAGGCGCTGGTGCTGGAGTTACTGGAGTTGTCAATGCTGGCTGTACTGGTGCTAGAGGTGCTGGAGGCACTGGAGGCTCTGGAGTTGAAGGTCCTAGTGCTGGAGCTACTAGAGTTGTCGATGTTGGAGGTACTGAAGCTAGAGGCACTGGAGCTGTAGGTACTAGTTATGGAGGTGTAGGAGGTGAAGGAGGTGTTGGAGCTGGAGGTGCTAGAGGCACTAGAGTTGAAGGTACTGGAGGTGTTGGAGATACTGGAGTTGGAGGTTTTGGTGTTGTGGGTACTGCGCAACGGCGACCGTTTTTCTTCCCGCAGCTGCATTCGTTACTATCACTACTATGTGATGCCATCATTTGCATTCACGTCTGTCTGCCTCCCATCATATGTTCGTGCGTTGCATGCGTGGTGTGAGCGTGTGCAATAATTTGTGTTTGGTGTGGTTTGGATTTTCAGAGTGTGTGTGTGTGTGTGTGTGTGTGTGTGTGTGTGTGTGTGTGTGTCAATGTTATTTGGCTTGAGCAGATAGCTGAAGTGACTCCTCTTCGCAAGAGCTTTCCGACGAGCCAAGTATCGCTTCAATCGGAGCACGAACAAGAAAGTTACGAACATTTGAAGTTCGTATGCTTTTGATATTTGGTTGTGGTGACTATGGAAAGTTGTGGGGTTGACTCCGTAAGGGGTACATACTTTTGGGGGTTGGGGAATTCGTCCCCATCACTGTAGATGCTGCCAATTGGTTGGGAGAAACCAAATTGGGCTGGCAAGTGTGGCCAACTTGGGTGAGGTGGATTGTGGAGGTTCGGAAAGTGACAAAGGTCAAAGTTGGGTTGCCTAGAGAGAGGGGAATTGTGTGGTATGGGGTTTCCTTGGTTGGGGACTCTCTTGGGACCTTCCCTCTCGTCCTCCTCCTCCCTCCTACCTGGTTTATTGGCACTCCTAACTTCCTTATGTAGGTATCATGAGACTCTTGTGATTTAGTAAAAGATTCTAAGGCAGCATACCCCCCTTGTGCGCTGAAATTGATAAGTCAAGAAATACTTCACCTTATCGTACGATTCAAATTGGGAATTGTAGCCACGGTCTAGGGCTACAACATATTTGAGTTTGGTGAAGTTTTGACGACGGCGTTTCTTGTGAACTCGACTTTTCTGTTTAGAAACTAGGCCCAACGATTTTGATATGTTTAGGCCCCTAATCTTCGTAGACCTCGTCCTTAGTCTCTAACAACCACCACCTGGCTCAACGCTTCGCCAGGCTCTTAGTCTTCCGTCTTCCACTAACCTTACTCCTCCCTTACAGTGTCCACCGCCAGACTCGTCTCAGACACAGTAACCGCCTGACTCCCCACTGCCTGCTCCTTCTCCTTACATTGGGTTGACAGACTCCTTAACTGCGCGTCATGACGGCTCTTTCTCCTACCTCGCCTGTTCGCACTGTTCGTCGTGCTCGTCGTGTTCATCCTCCTCTAGTCCCCGGCACACACACTATGATACTTCGTCATTCCTCTGTCCCACAGCAAGTTTTTCTGCCGTCTCCTCCAGGGTCCTCTTTTCTTGATGTTCTAGACCCTGAATCTGACCTTGCTCGTGCTTCTAGTCCTACTGTCACGCGTTTTCTCACCACCCTTGTCAGTGACCCTTCTTTTGAGTCTATTGCTTCGTCTTCCTTGCTTCGTCTATTGCTTTGAGTCTAGTAACTCAGCTCGTTGACTTTGCTAGTACCTGTCATCTAGACTACTTCGTGAGTCTTTTTACTGAGTCTGAGTCTGACTGTCCTCCGTCCATCGGGGGTGAGCTTGCCCTTGGCAGTGTCATCCATGAGGACAGGTAGTTTGAGCTCGAGTACCGTGCGGTTGCTGTAGTTCATCTCGCTTCCGTGCTGCTTTGCCCCGAGGGAGATGCGGATGCACTAGACATCCCGACCCCGTGCTCTCACACAGAGGCGATCACGGTTCCCCCTCCTGTGTTGAACATATTCGATGGCATGTGGATTTTCAGAGTGAAGCGGCCGCCGGGTTCTCCGCCTGCCTTCAAGGTGCGTTACATTGCTCGTGGCTTTAGTCAGCGAGAGGGGGTCGACTTCTTCCAGTCCTTTCCCCCCACCCCGAAGATGACCAATCTTTGGGTGTTACTGCACGTTGCGGCACAGCGTGATTACGAGCTCCACTTGCTTGACTTCAGCAAGGCTTTCGTGCAGGGCAGCCTTCACGAGGAGATTTGGCTGCGCCGTCCACCTGGCTTCACTGGGTCGTATCTAAGGGTACCCAATCTACAGTCTCCATCACGCGCCCCGCGAGTAGCACGACACACTGAGGACGACACTTGCGGCTCATGGGTCTGCTCTCTCGACTGTTGACCCATCACTGTTTTTGCGTAGCGACCATGTTCTGCCGCCGTTCTACATCCTCGTATACATCGTCCACTTGATCTTTGCTACTGCTAACACTGAGGCACTGGCCCTTGTGAAGGTGGAACTGCAGAAGAGACACACTTGCATTGATCTGGGTGAGTAGTGCAGCTATCTTGGCTTGCAGATCACCCGGAATAGAGCACGGCGCACCATCACTCTGACTTAGTCACACATGGTACACCGGGTCCCTCAGCGCTTCAGCTTCTATATTTCCTCACCACAGTCCACTCCTCTGCCTACAGGCAACTCGCTCTGTGCTCCACCTGATTCTTCAAAGAGCGGAGTGGTCAATATCCCGAGCTTGTGGGCTGCCTCATGTACCTGATGACCTGCACTCAACCTGACCTCGCGTACCCTCTCAGCATCCTGGCGCGCTACGTTGCGCCCGAGAGACAACGGCTTGAGCACTGGCGGGCTTCTAGGAGGGTGATGCGTTACTTGTGTAGTACATCGGGCATGGAGCTTGTGCTTGAAGGACGGGGTTTAATTGTACTCACTGGACACTCAGACGCTTCTTGGGCAGACAACAAGACAACTCAGGGGTCGTGACAGAGGCTTGGCTCTGGTTCAGTCTCCTAGAGGTCTACCCACTCGTCTTCTATTCTCAGTTCTAGTTATGAGGCTGAGATCTACGCGGGAGCCATGGCTGCACCGGAGTTACGATGGCCTTCTTGCTGGCCAAATTGGGTGATCAGCCTCGTTCTCCTCTAGTTCTATACGTAGGCCATGATTGCCTTGTGTAGGGAGTAGAGTTTGGAGCACAGAACGAAGCAGAATGCTCTTCGATACTTCCTTGCTCGAGAGCTACAGCAGCGTGGTCAGATCCGCCTTGCCTATGTGCCTCCCGGGCCAACCTTGGTGATATCTTCACCAAGGCACTTGTGTCTGGTAATCATCAGCGTTTTTGCACTGCTCTACGCCTTGTGCCTACTCTTCCTCACTTGCTTGCTGCCTGACTTTGCCTTTTACTATGATCTATATACATCTACATACTTACTCTTGTTAGACTGTAATCACTACATTATTTGTGCTTTTATAACTCTGCATGTGAACTGGCCTTGTGGCAATCTTGAGATCCACCGTGAGCTTTGCTTTGTTGCTGCTCTTGACTGGTCTTGTGACAATTGTTTGCTCTATCTATCCCCCACTTTGCCTATGGGGGTGCGTCAAAACATTTTATGTTTATATCTATCTAGGCTATGTACGGGCTATCCTGAGGAGGTACAAATTCTTGCTAAACACTCCTCTAGTACCCCATCCTTTGACCTAGTCCACATTCCTAATTATTATTATGACACAAGGAAGGTATAAGTTCTTATAATACGGTACCTACATCCCTCATGCTAATGTTTGAGGTGCACGGGGGAAGATTTTTATTGAAAATTTCAGGGTGAACATTATGGAGGATGGATATACATATGACCCTCATACATCTATTCATAAGGAACCTTTTTTTTTCTCCAAATAGTAGAAAAAATTCCCCAAAATCGAGTATCACTACAAAATATTTACGAAAGTGCCTAATCAACCCTTCGATCTGACACTTGGTGAAAAAAGGTACTCTATACTATATAGTGCACAATACATCGGCAGCCGTGACTGTAGTTGATGGGCCTAGGGGGCATGCATCCTCTATCAACGGGAGTTGGGTGTGGCCCTGTCCTCGCTTGGGCGGAGTCGACCTCGTGGTTGGGTATACGGGGGAGTGCAGCCGACCTGCAGCAGTAGGCGAGCTGGTCGAGAAGGAGGTCGACCTGCACGGGGATTACTACGATGGGTGCCAACTTTAGGGCGCCTTATTTGGGGTGGTCGACCACAAGGTCGATCAAACCTGGTGGTCGACGAAGGAGCGGCCGACGACAACCTCAACAAGGGAGGCTTGGGACGTCGAGCTGGTGGGCATCGAGTGGGACGCCGAGTAGCTGGACGTCGAGCAGCACGGTGCCTGGGTGGAGGGCGCCGACCTTGGTGGCCAGCGACTTGGCGAAGTCGGCGACCTGAGCCCGACGTGGTTGATGAGGGTGGACGCCAACTAGGGAGGACGCCGACCTGACGGCGCCGACCTGGTGACCCAGTCGACCGCGTTACCCGGGCGACGGAATTCTGCGGAGGCACGCGAAGGTCACCAGGGTGGCTTCTACGAGGCCGACCTCGGAAGTGGTATCCTGAGGTCGACGTGGCTGATGGGCGCAGTCGCTGGCGTGGAGTCAAGCTGGGCGTCTAGGCTAGGCACATGATAAGGAGTTGTGCACCAACTAGTTGCGCGCACCTGTGAAGCAGGTGCATCGTTGTCCTGCGGGTGCAATGCTGTGCAGCCGACTTGCTACAGCATTGGCACGCCATGGACTTGCAACGTTTAGCTAGAGAGCATTCGACCAAGTCGTGCTGGCACGCGGTCGACAGTGCTGCGCTGGAAGTCGACCAGCAGCCTTGCTAGGACCTGATGTAGTCTTGCATGCCAATTTTGTTGCTATCATTGTTGTCAACTTTCCTTAGTGAAACTCTTGCCAAATTGCCCCGTGAACTAGCAAGCAGTATGTGCACTAGGAAAACGACTAAGGAATGCAGAGATCACATAAGCACCTGTGTATAGCCTGTAGCCTAGCTCCCGTTGTAGTAGCTATCTCCGCATGGTGCGGTTAGCGTGGACGGCACACGACTTACCTTTCAGTCAGGTCGACATAGTTTTCACTTACCTAATTTGTGTTTGTAGGCCGGCAGCTGTGCGGTCGTCACTATGGTAGGCGCTGTAGTTGATACGGGGGTGGTGGACACCCTGGAGGCACGGCTGGAGAACGAGGCTAACGAGTATGGTGACCTGCCCTGAGCGGTCGTCAAGGCTAGCATCCGTGCCGTATGGGCGACGGAGCACCCTTCTCGACCTGTCTCTCCTCGACCGGTGAACACCGAGGGCGGCGTTGACGTGGGTGTCAACGCTGGCAGTGGCCAAGTCGGCAGCAGTGGGGAGGCATGTTAAGGCAGCCTGGTGTGATTCACGCCGTTGAAGTCGGCGGCGTTCAGGCGCGAGGGATGCAGTCGTCGGCAGCTGCAGGCTCCTCGCAGGGCGACGTCCGAGGACGTTGAAGTGGTTTGTTGCTGATGTCAGCAACCTGCATGACAGTGGGCGGGATTGCACCGAGCTACGGCTACTTCAAGTTTGCGCCGTACAGAAGCTCGGTTACCCCCCTGCTGGTCGGTCGACCCGACATACTTACGTGGAAGGTAGCCATCGAGCCCCAGCTGGAGATGGTCAGGCTGATTGGCTTTGCTTGCAGCACCAGGGCAATGCCCGAGTCGATCTACCCCGACTTGCGTGCGGAGTTTTGCGCTGTGCAGTTGCTGACCTTCACGGTCATCTCGCGGTGCTGCTCGCTAGGCGTGCAGATCGCCTTGAAGTTGTGTAGGGAGTACCTTGACGCCGGCCATCGGGCGTGGCACTTCATCGAGTCAACGTACCAGGTCACCGATGACCTATACATCGGCCAGCTTGAGGAGCAGCTGTCTCACATACGGATGGGCGAAGAGGAGTGAGCGACCGACTACTGCGACCGGGCTTGGCAAAATCTTGCCACCACGAGGATGGTCGGCGTGCACTACTTGACGGCGTCGTACCTCACGCACGTCATCAAAGGGCTCACGAGCAGCTACAACCTACTGAAGCGGCTATCGATGGGGCCAAACACACGTGCAACGCTCAACGAGGACACCTTGACCTCGTACATCTTGCAAAACGAGGCGATGTAGGAGGCTGAGCAGTCCCAAGAGCACCTGGCACAGGTGAACTACGTCACCCCGGCAAAGCAAGGTGGTCCACCAGGGCAGCGTGGGCAGCTGGCGTCGGTGGTAGTAGTGGCTAGAAGCCGACAAGAAGAAATCGGACGCCGACAAGAAGAAATCGGCCAAGGACAGCTATCGAGGAGGGGGAAGTTGACGTCGGGAGTGCTGGCTGTGCGGCGACCCCGACCACCTCTCATTCGAGTGCCCCAACCGCAGTGACTCCAACGACGACGACGCCAAGGGAGGCCGCAGGACGTCTGGTAGCCGTCGTCCTCGTCGAGGAGGAAACAAGCCGCGCAAGGAGAAGCAGTCGACCAAGTCGACCTCGGCGAAGGACGCCGACTCTTCTACTAGCGGCAAAGGGCGAGACATTATGGAAGCGTCATGCTCGCTGGTCGGCATGGTGGAGCCGACCATCTTGCTGGCGCCGGAGGCTGGCGATGACTTCCAGGCGGTGGCGGCAGCTGTGCAAGTGAATCCTGCGGTGGACCGGCTTGACATTGGCTGCTCACACTACCTGATAGGGACGAAGGAGGCCTCCGTCGACTTGGAGCCGAGCGGCAACGTGAAGCACGTGCGTGACTTCAATGGGGCGTTGCAGGACGTCCGGGGCCGCGGCACAGTTGCTCTGCAGGCAGGAAGTGGGTGCTCGTCCCCGGCGTACTCTATGTGCCGGGCGTATAGGCGAACTTACTGTCATCTGGCCAGCTGAAGGAGAACGGGGTGAAGCTGCAGAACGACGACGACGGGATGCTGCTCGTCTCGGCGGCAGGGGACGTGCTTGGTAGGGTATCATACTCCGGCCGGGTCCTCTGCACCGACCTTCGACCTTGCTCGGGGAAGCTGACGCCGACCACGATGGAGGTGGTCGCTCCGCGGGCAAACGTCTCTACGACGAAGTTGACGCCGGACAGGCTGTATGCGAGAGTTGCACACGTCGGCATGGACACCATCCGGATCTCTGCGAAGCACGAGGTCGCCACTGGGCTGGACCTCAAGTCGGCGTCGGGCGCCGACTCACCGTGTGTCTCGTGTGTCGGTGGGAAGCTCGCGCGGCACACCTTCCCCGACCAGGGCTCCGACGCCGACGAAGTGCTGGCTATCGTGCACATCGACCTGTGCGGGCCATGCCGTGTGGCTGCCAAGGATGGCAGCCTGTACTTCTTGCTGCTGAAGGACCGCAAGACACGCTACGTGCGGGTGTGTGCAAGAACTCAGATGCGATGCAAGAATTCATACAGTGGCTGGCGGTGGCTGAGCGCCAAACGAATAGGTTGGTGTTGATGGTACGCTCTGACTGGGGAGGGGAGTTCCTCGGGAAACAGTTCACCGACTTCGTGAACGGCAAGGGGATCGTCTACGACCTGACTTGCCCATACACCCCATAGCAGAACGGCATGGCGGAGCGGGAGATGAGGACGGTGGTAGAGTCGGTGCGGACGATGCTGCTGCACATGGGCGTGCAACACCACTGGTGGCACCTCACTATGCAGCAGGCCGTCTGGGTCCGCAACTGTTAGAGACTAAGGACGGAGTCTATGAAGCTTGGAGGCCGAAATATCACAGAATTGTTGGTCTCAATTTCTGGACAGAATAGTCGCGCTCACAAGAAACGTCGTCGACAAAACACCCACCGTCAAAACTTCACCAATGTCAGATATGTTGTCGCTCTAGTCCGTGGCTATAATTCCCAAGTTCAATCGTACAAAACAATGAAGTATTTCTTGAGTTATCAATTTCGGCGCACTAGGGGGTATGCTGCCATAGAATCTTAACTCAATCACAAAGTTATCACAATTTCACACAAGAAAGTTGGAGTAGCAATTAACCAGGTGGGAGGGAAGAGGAGGGCGAGAGGGAAGGTCCCCAAGGAGTTCCCAACCAAGGAAACCTCATAAGCACTCCAAATCCCTTCCCTATAGGAACCCCACTTTTACTTTTGTCACTTTCCAAACCATGCCATCCACCTTGCCTAACTTGGCCACACTTGCCAACCTGGTTTGGCTCCTCCCAACCACTTGGCAGCATCTACAATGATGTTGACGAATTTCCCAACGCCCAAAAGTCTATACCCCTTAGGGAGTCAACCCCACAACTTCCCATAGTCACCACAACCAAATATCAAAAACATACGAATTTCCAACGTTCGTAGCATTCTTGTTCGTGCTCCGATTGAAGCGATACTTGGTTCGTCGGAAAGCTCTTGAGCAGAGGAGTCACTTCAGATATCTGCTCAAGACAAATAATATTCACACACACTCAGAAAAACCAAACCACATCAAACACAAATTCTTGCACACACTCACACCACGCATGCAACGCACGAACATGTGATGGGAGGCAGACAGACGTGAATGCAAGTGATAGTATCACATAACAAACTCCCCCTCTGGCTGCCTTCCATCATCCCACATGCCATAGCTCAATCATGCACCCTCAATGCACACTCATCCCAGCAAATTTCATGCCCTTCCAATGCTCGGATTCAGCCAGACGTTTGGTGAGAATGCCAGCCGCGTGCTGATGGGTCTTCACAATCTCCAGCCGCACCTCCTTGTCCAGGAGCCTCCTCACCCAGTGCCACTTAGGCCTGATGTGCTTCGTCAGCCCATGAAGGCAAGCGTTCTTTGCAAGCATCACAGCCGACTCGTTGTCACAGAAAATCACAGTTGGCTCCTTCTGGCACACTCCGATCTCCTCCAACAGACGCCTCAGCCACACTACCTCCTTTGCCCCATGATGCAGGGCCATGTACTCTGTCTCACACGAGGACTGCCCCACCTCGTTCTGCTTCTTGCTGCGCCAGCTCACTACACCACCTCCAAACAGGCACACATAGCCTCCAATGCTGGTGCCATCCGCCTTCACATAGTGAAAGCTAGCATCGGTGTAGCAGGTCAAGAGCATCTCCCCCTTGCTAAAATCAGAAGCACCCCGCTGCTACCTTTGCCTCATAGCACTGTACTCCAAACCCACAGATGCTATAGTGCTCACATAGCGGACCAACCTCTTGGCCGCTTCCAGCTGCTCATGACTGGGGCGTGCAACCACACTTGCAAGCCTGGATGTAGCAAAGGCTATGTCACGCCGCGTGTGGTTTGCCGCATAGTTGAGTGCCCCAACCATGGAATGAAACAGCTTCTTGTCACTCTCACCCACCACCTCCTCATCAGCACAGGGCTCCACAGTGAACCCCGAGGGCAGTGGGGTGGCTGGCTTTCCTCCATCTTACAGCCCATACTTCTCAGTCAGCCCCTCACAATGCTTCCTCTGGTGCAACCTTAACACTCCCTTGTCAAGGTCCCTCTCCAGATGCATCCCTAGGTAATACTTCACATCTCCCATCTACAAGCACTTGAACTCCATCTCCAGCATCTCAATCATTGCAGACAACTCGGAGAAGAGCAGGATGTCGTCCACATACACCAAGAGCATGAGGAACTGTTCCTTCTCTTGAAGCAGGAACAGGCTGTGGTCACACTCGCTCTTCTTGAACCCCCCAGCCAGCAGTGTCTCCTCCAGCTTGTGGTACCATGCACAAGGAGCCTGCTTCAGGCCATAGATGGCCATCTTGAGCTTGCACACCCTGCCACTCCCATCATCCAATCCCTCAGGCTGTAACATGTACAGCTCCTCCAGAATGATCCCATTGAGGAAGGCAGTGGTAATGTCCATCTGCTTCACCCGCCATCCACGTTTTGCTGCCATTGCCAATGACACCCGCAGTGTTGTGCCTTTCCCCACAGGAGCATAGAGCTTGTTGAAATCCTTTCCCTTTGTGTGCTATAACCCCTTAGCCACAAGCCTTGACTTGTAGCGAGTCAGCGCCCCATTAGGTCCGTACTTGTGTCTGAAAATCAGCTTGGAAGAAATGGCCTTCTTCCCAGGAGGCAACTCACATAGCTCCCAAGACTTATTCTCCAGCAGAGAGTCATACTCCTCCTTCACACTCTGCTTCCACTTTTCAGCATCGGGCCCGCGCAATGACTCAGCTAGCGTCTTGGGCTCAAGGACGGCTGCCCAGTAGAAGTGTGATATCTCATCCTCATCACACTGCTCAGCCACACTCCCAGCCCGTACCACCTTTGGCTTGTCAAAGCTCGGATAGGTCAGCCAGTTAGGAGGTAGCACATCCCTTCTAGGACGGTCAGCCAGACGTGCGGCACCTTGTGGAGCACCTTGCTGCTACTGCGGCGGCTGCTGCTGCTGCTGCTACTCCTCCACCGCAGGTTCTCCCCCATCCTCAGTCACCCAAGAAATCTCCTCCTCTGAGACAGTGTCCTGCACTTGCCTCGAAGGCCGCTGCACCTCATCAGCCTCAATGATCAGCGGTGTAGTAGGAAGCTTCTGCTGCTGCTGCTGCTTCCACTCCTTGTAGTATAAGGACTCGACGAACTTCACATCCCAAGACACAGTCAGCTGCTGGCTGGTGAAGTCCCATATCGACCAGCCTTTGTGATCCTTAGCAAGCCCCAAGTGCACACCCCATCTCCCAGAAGCTTCCAGCTTTCCCCTCTTCTCCTTAGGCACATGAAACACCACCATGTAGCCAAAGGCTCTCAGCATGTTCACAGCTGGTGCACTCCCATACCACTTGGTGCAGGGGACCCACTGCTTGTCCCCCACTGTCGCCAGCACCCTGTTGTTCACAAGGGCGACTTGCCGCAGTGCAGTCACCCAAAACGGATCCGGCAGCCCTGCACGCCCAAGGAGAGTGCGAGCACCTTCCTGCGGGGTCCGGTTGAACCGCTCAGCCACGCCGTTCTGCTGAGGGTTGTAAGGCACCGTGAGCTGATGTTGGATCCCCTTCTTCTTCAGCACCACCTCAAAATTAGAGCCAATGAACTCTCCCCCGTTGTCAGTGTGGATCACCTTCACCTTATGTCTGCTCTTCCTTTGAACTCTCGGCATCCACTCCTTTGAACATATCGTTGTTGACAGATTGTGAAATCGGTTCGTACAGCACCACGCTCTTCTCAATCCACCGATCGCGGCCATCTCCTTCCTCGGGCATCTTCTCCTTTCCCATAGCCAATTTCAGCAGCTTGTAGCGCTTGAAGGCGCTCCTCATCCGCCTGCTCCATTCCTCGTAGTTGGAGCCATCCAACACCTCGATCTTGGATGGTGGTGGCTCACTCCTCTTCTCAGCTGCTTCTCCACTCCCTTGACTCATCTCCTCTGCTCCCAATTACAAATTTCAGCTCCCCCCTTGCTGTCCATACCGAAGTCCCACAATATTTTCACAAGTGTCGGCGCCAACGAAATTTCAGCAGAGATTCCCCTTAGCGGAAGTCACATCCAACCTCCAGAACTCCACTTAGGCACGCCCACATGCCATGGTGGGTCTAGGAGGGTCTTCACACTTCATTAAACTCTCCACAAAGTCCTTAATCAGCTCTGATACCACTTGTTAGAGACTAATGACGGAGTCTATGAAGCTTAAAGGCCGAAATATCACAAAATCGTTGGTCTCAATTTTTGGACGGACTAGTCGCGCTCACAAGATATGCCGTCGACCTAAAACGCCCTGTCAAAAATTCATCAATTTTGGATATGTTGTATCTGTAGTCTGTGGCTACAATTCTCAAGTTCAATCGTACGAAAAAATGAAGTATTTCTTTAGTTATCAATTTCGGCGCACTAGGGGGTATGCTGCCACAGAATCTTAACTCAATCACAAAGTTCTCACAATTTCACAAAAGAAAGTTGGAGTAGCAATTAACCAGGTGGAAGGGAAGAGGAGGACGAGAGGGAAGGTCCCCAAGGAGTCCTCAACCAAGGAAACCCCATAAGCACACCAAATCCCTTCCCTATAGGAACCCCACTTTTACTTTTGTCACTTTCCAACCCATGCCATCCACCTTGCCCAACTTGGCCACACTTGCCAACCTGGTTTGGCTCCTCCCAACCACTTGGCAGCATATACAGTGATGTTGACGAATTTCCTAACCCCCAAAAGTCTATACCCCTTATGGAGTCAACCCCACAACTTCCCATAGTCGTCCCCGCTGGCATTCACCACGGTCTACGATGTGGACAACAATGATCTGGCGTACGACGATGCCGAGGACGATGAGGCGCTGCTGGAGATCGACCCCGACATGTACGCTGACCCCGAGCACCGTTGGGACATCTCGACGATGACGGTGAAGGAGGCGCTGGCGAGCCAGAAGGGCAAGGCGGTGAAGGCCGCCATGGAAGAGGAGATGCGCAGCCTCATCAGCATGGGGACGTGGGAGCTGGTTGAACTCCCACCCGGGGTGAACATTATGAAGAACCAATGGGTGTTGACAACGAAGTACCACATCGGCAACACCATCGACGAGGCTCTGTACTTCAAGTTCGGCGACAACGGAGTGGCCTGCTGGGTGCTGGTCTATGTCAACGACCTGTACAGGGACCACTGTGATGGGCGCCAACTATAGGGCGCCTAGTTTGGGGTAGTCGACCAGGAGGTCGATCGATCCTGGTGGTCGACGAAGGAGGGGCCGACGTCGACCTTGATAGGGGAGGTTTGGGACGTCAAGTTGATGGGCGTCGAGTGGGACGCGGAGCAGCCAGACGTTGAGCAGCACGGCGCCGGGGTGGAGGGCGCCAACCTTGGTGGCCGACGACTTGGCGAAGTCGGCGGCCTGGTCCCGACGTGGTCGACGAGGGGGGACGATAACCAGGGAGGACGCCAACCTGACGGCGCCGAACTGGATGCCCGGTCGACCGCGTTACCCAGGCAACGGACTTCTGCAGAGGCACGCGAAGGTCGCCAGGGTGGCATCTGCAAGGCCGACCTCGGAAGTGGTATCCCGAGGTCGACATGGCTGGTGGGCGCAGTCGCTGGCGTGGAGTCGAGCTGGGCGTCTGGGCTGGGCACATGATAAGGAGTTGTGCACCAACCAGCTGCGCACACCTGTGAAGCGGGTGCATCGTTGTCCTGCGAGTACAATGCTGTGCAGCCGACTTGCTGCAGCGTTGGCACGCCATGAACTTGCAACGTTTGGCTGGAGCGCAGTTGACTAAGTCGTGCTGGGACGCGGTCAACAGTGCTGCTGTGAGGATCTAGGATCGAGCTCAAAAAAGAGAATGTGTATTGAATTGAATGATCACCTGGGTACAACACGAGGCTATATATAGGCTCGACACAAGGCCCCGTAACCAGGTGTTACGCAAAGGTTCCGCGGGTCACGAAGCGTCCCGAACAGATCCTTACCAAATTCAGTAGAAGGCAATTCGGTGGCAACCGAAAAGCCAGAATTCGGTGCACGCAACCTAGCTGGGTGCTATAACTATAATAAAATATAGAAAGTACCTAGCCTAGGAAATCAAGCAATTCATGCATACATATAAGTATCCTATGCTAGAAATAGCATGATAAAGTAAAGGCAAGCAAGCATAGCTGGCATAAGCTATCGTACTCTCACACGTCCCCCCCTCAAAGCTGGGTGGCGTGACAAACACCCTGCTTGACAAGATAGTTCTTGAGAGCACGGCGTGCGTTGCCCATATCAGCTTCTGCAACCCAACTGTCCTCAGTGGGGTCGTATCCCTTTCAACGTATCAGGAACTCGAGGGTCTTGTCGCCGCGGCGCCGATGAGTGAGAACCCGCTCCACGTCGTACTTGTTATGTGATGCTATCATTTGCATTCACGTCTGTCTGCCTCCCATCATGTGTTCGTGCGTTGCATGTGTGAAATGAGCGTGCGCAAGAATTTGTGTTTTTCTGTGGTTTGGATTTTCTGAGTGTGTGTGAATGTTATTTGGCTTGAGCAGATATCTGAAGTGACTCCACTGCTCAAGATCTTTCCGACGAGCCAAGAATCGTCGCGATCGGAGCAATATCAAGAAAGTTACGAACGTTGGAGTTCGTATGCTTTCTGTACTTCGGTTGTGGCGACTATGGGAAGTTGTGGGGTTGACTCAATATGGGGTACAGACTTTTGGGGGTTGGGAATTCGAACCCATCACTGTAGAATGCTGCCATGTGGTTGGGTGAAGCCAAACCAGGTTGGCAAGTGTGGCCAAGTGGGTTGAGGTGGATGGCATGAGTTGGGAAAGTGACAAATGTGAAAGTGGGGTTGCCTATGGGGAAGGGAATTGTGTGGCATGGGGTTTCCTTGGTTGGGGAATCTCTTGGGACCTTCCCTCTCGTCCTCCTCTTCCCTCTTACCTGGTTTAGTGCTACCCTAACTCTCTTGTGTGTAACTTTGTGGAACTTGTGAGAACCATTGTGATTGAGTTAAGCATGTGGCAGCATACCCCCTAGTGCGCCGAAAATCATAACTCGAGATTTACTCCACCATTTGATACGATTCAAATTGGGAAAGATAGCCCTGGTTACAGGCTACAACATACTCGAGTTTGAGACAATTCCAACGGTGCAAGTTTAGCCGACGACGTTTCTTGTGAACTCGACGATTCTGTCCAGAATTTCAAGCCAACGATTTTGAGAAACTTAGGCTCCTAATCTTCATTGACTCCGTCCTTAGTCTCTAACAAGTGGTATCAGAGCTGATTAAGGACCTTGTGGGGAGTCTACTGAAGTGTGAAGACCCTCCTAGACCCACCATGGCCTGTGGGCGTGCCTAAGTGGAGTTCTGGAGGTTGGATGTGACTTCCGCTAAGGGGAAACTCTGCCGAAATTTCGTTGGCGCCGTCACTTGTGAAAATATTGTGGATCTACATTGTGACCAGCAAAAGGGGGAGCTGAAACCTCTGATTGGGAGCAGAGGAGATGAGTGGAGAAGCAGCTGAGAAGAAGAGTGAACCGCCACCGTCCAAGATCGAGGCTTTGGACGGCTCCAACTACGAGGAATGGAGCGGGCGGATGCGGAGCGCTTTCAAGCGCTACAAGCTGCTGAAACTTGCGATGGGAGAAGAGAAGATGCCGGAGGAAGGTGATGCCCGCGACAAATGGATTGAGAAGAGCGCGGTGCTGTACGACCTAATCCTTCAATCGGTCAACAATGATATGTTCCAGCATATCAAGGACCTAGTGGAGCTGGACGACTCCGGGCCTAAGGCGTGGAAGCTGCTACGCGATGTGGTACAACCCAACACGCTGCCGATGGTGATCGTAATGGAGAAGGAGCTGGCTGCTCTCTCCATGAAGGCGGGAGACGATGTGAAACCGGTCCTTGACAAGATCAAGGACACCTATGCGAGGATGGCAGCGGCGGGCAGCAAGGTGTCGGAGATGCAGCAGTGCACCAAGATCATCTCGGTGCTCGACAACTCGTGGGACAACCTCATCCCCACCCTCAACGTTCAGCAGGACAAGTGGACGCCTGAGTGGCTACGGCAGCAGATCCTGCAGGAGGACTTCCGCAGGCGCCACATGGGAGGTGGTGCTGCCAACAAAACTGCTGAGGGGTATGGAGCTGCAGGAGTCAGCAGAGGGAGAGGGGGAGGGAGAGGCCGAGGCCGTGGGAGAGGCTTTGGCAGAGGAAGAGGCCGAGGTGACTACAACGAGGGGCATAGGAGCTCTGGTGGCAGGGGGAGCACCCGAATGGAGGGAGCTTGCTGGTACTGCAAGAAGGCTGGACACCCATGGTTCAAGTGTTTCAGCCGGCCTGAGGGATGGGCACCTCCAGGCATGAAGCCGCCAAGTGGTGAACGCGCACGAGGTGGTGCTGTGCAAGGTTCAGGTGCACAAGGTGATGGTGCACAAGGTAAAGCCGACCCTGGTATGTTCCTCATGGTTGAGGACGTGCAAGGGAGTGGGGGTGATGTGGGTTCAGTTGGGAAGGTTGTGATGCACCCCCTCACTCACTGGGTGATCGATTCAGGTTGCACGAGTCATATGACCCCACGGGCAGATTTGCTTGATGAGGTAAAACCTCCTGGGAAGATCAAGTTTGTAGCTGCCGCTTCAGGTGCCTTGCTCCCTGTGATTGGTGTTGGGAATGCTAAGGTGATGGGAGCCAATGGGGGGCTTGTGGGGCTGGGAAATGTGCTGTTGGTTGAAGGTTTATCCGCTAACCTCCTCTCTGTGCGCCGGCTGCAGAAAAGCAAGGCCAAAGTTACGTTCGGCCCAACCAGCTGCCGTGCAAAGCTTGGGAAGTTGCTGCTCTGGGATTTGGAGGAGAAGAGCAGCTGCATCAAGGACCTGTGGCAGCTGCCCATCATCCCTTGGAATGGGAAACCTCCAGCAACGGCAAAGGCAGCGGCAGCGGCTAAAGCAACTGCGGGAGGAGAGGAGACTGCACCAACTGCTGGGGCCCTGGATGCAGTCAAGAAGGTGCAGCAGCCACAGCAATCACATGGTGAGGTGCTTGCTGGTGTGGATGCAACGGCTGCATGGGCAAAGGCTTCTTCTGGGAGTGGTGAGGCCGATTGGGAGACGTGGCACGAGAGGTTGTGCCACATCAACATTCCGATGCTGCATAAATTGGTGAAGGATGGAAACCTGAAGGGATTGGAGGTGAAGGGGGCAGCAAGGGAGATTGGGAGCTGCCCTACATGCCTTGAGACCAAGTTCACATAGTTTCCCTTCAGCAGCAGCACGGGACCAGCGAAGGCTCCACTTGCACTTGTGCACATGGACGTGGTGGGCCCCACGAGGGCCCCTTCTCTCTCGGGCAGCCGCTAATTCCTAACCATTGTGGATGACCACACACGTGCGGTGTGGGTCTACCCTCTCAAGACTAAGGGGGAGGTGGCAGCGGCTGTTCTCAAGGAGTGGATGCCGAGAGCACAAAGGGAGAGCGGACACAAAGTGAAGGTGATCCGCACCGACAATGGGGGAGAGTTCATTGGCGCTGTTTTTGAGGCGGTGCTGAAGAAGAAGGGGATCCAGCATCAGCTCACGGTGCCCTACAACCCTCAGCAGAACGGCGTGGCTGAGCGGTTCAACCGGAGCCTGCAGGAAGGTGCTCGCACTCTCCTTGGGCGTGCAGGGCTGCCGGATCCGTTTTGGGTGACTGCACTACGGCAGGTCGTTGTGGTGAAGAACAGGGTGCTCGCAACTGTGGGGGACAAGCAGTGGGTGCCTTACACCAAGTGGTATGGGAGTGCACCAGCAGTCAACATGCTGAGAGCCTACGGCTGCATGGTGGTGTTTCATGTGCCGAAGGAGAAGAGGGGAAAGTTGGAAGCTTCTGGAAGATGGGGTGTGCACTTGGGACTTGCGAAGGACCACAAGGGCTGGCTCATATGGGACTTGACCAGCCAGCAGCTGACTTTGTCAAGGGACGTGAAGTTCCTGGAGTCCTTCTACTACAAGGAGTGGAAGCAGCAGCAGCAGAAGCTTCCTACGACACCGCTGATCGTTGAGGCCGATGAGATGCAGCGGCCTTCGAGGCAAGTGGAGGTTGCCATCTCAGAGGAGGAGATCTCTGGGGTGACTGAGGATGGGGGAGAACCCGAGGTGGTGGAGCAGCAGCAGCAGCAGCAGCAGCAGCAGCAGCAGCAGCAGCAGCAGCAGCAGCCGCAGCAGCAGCAGCAAGATGCTCCACGAGGTGCCGCACGTACGGCTGACCGTCCTAAGAGGGATGTGCGCCCTCCTAACCGGCTGACCTATCCGAGCTTTGGGAAGCCGAAGGTGGTACGGGCTGGGAGTGTGGCTGAGCAGTGTGATGAGGAGGAGATAGCGCATTGCTACTGGGCAGCCGTCCCTGAGCCCAAGACGCTTACCGATGCCTTGAGTGGGCCCGATGCTGAGAAGTGGAAGCAGAGTGTGAAGGAGGAGTACGACTCACTGCTGGAGAATGAGACGTGGGAGCTGTGTGAGCTGCCTCCTGGGAAGAAGGCAATCTCTTCGAAGCTGATCTTCAGGCACAAGTATGGACCTGATGGGGAGCTGACGCGCTACAAGTCAAGGCTTGTCGCTAAGGGGTTCCAGCAAACGAAGGGGAAGGATTTTGATGAGCTCTATGCTCCTGTGGGAAAAGGCACAACACTGAGAGTGTCTTTGGCGATGGCCGCATACCGTGGATGGCGGGTAAAGCAGCTGGACATTACCACCGCCTTCCTCAATGGAGTCATTCTGGAGGAGCTGTACATGCTGCAGCCTGAGGGGTTGGATGATAGGAGCGGCAGGGTGTGCAGGCTGAAGAAGGCCATCTATGGCCTGAAGCAGGCTCCTCGTGCATGGTACCACAAACTGGAGGAGACACTGCTGGCTGGGGGGTTCAAGAAGAGTGAGTGCGATCACAGCTTGTTCCTGCTGCAAGAGAAGGAGCAGTTTCTCATGCTCCTGGTGTATGTGGACGACATACTGCTCTTCTCTGAGTCGTCTGCAATGATTGAGCGTGTGGAGGAGATGCTGGAAATGCAGTTCAAGTGCTCCAAGATGGGAGACGTGAAGTACTACCTGGGGATGCATGTGGAGAGGGACCTTGACAAGGGAGTGTTGAGGTTGCACCAGAGGAAGTATTGTGAGGGGCTGGCCGAGAAGTATGGGCTGCGAGATGGAGGGAAGCCAGCCACCCCACTGCCTTCAGGGTTCACCGTAGAGCCCTGTGCTGATGAGGAGGTGGTGGGAGAGAGTGACAGGAAGCTGTTTCACTCCATGGTGGGGGCACTCAACTATGCGGCTAACCACACACGGCCTGACATTGCCTTTGCAACATCCAGGCTTGCCAGTGTGGTTTCACGCCCCAGTCATGAGCAGCTGGAAGCGGCCAAGAGGTTGGTCCGCTATGTGAGTGCAACCGCATCAGTGGGTTTGGAGTACAGTGCTGTGCGACAGAGGCTACAGAGGGGTGCAGCTGATTTGAGCAAGGGGGAGATGCGCTTGACTTGCTACACCGACGCTAGCTTCAACTCAGTGAAGACGGATGGCACCAGCATTGGAGGCTATGTGTGCCTCTTTGGAGGTGGTGCAGTGAGCTGGCGCAGCAAGAAGCAGAACGAGGTGGGGCTGTCCTCGTGTGAGACAGAGTACATGGCCCTTCATCATGGGGCAAAGGAGGTGGTGTGGCTGAGGCGTTTGCTAGAGGAGATTTGGGTTGGTCAAAGGGAGCCGACTGTGATTTTCTGTGACAATGAGTCGGCGGTGAAGCTTGCGAAGAATGCTTGTCTTCATGGGCTGACCAAACACATCAGGCCTAAGTGGCACTGGGTGAGAAGGCTCCTGGACAAGGAGGTGCGGCTGGAGATTGTGAAGACCCATCAGCAGGCGGCTGACATTCTCACCAAGCGCCTGGCTGAATCTGAGCATTGGAAGGGCATGAAGCTTGCTGGGATGAGTGTGCATTGAGGGTGCATGCTTGAGCTATGGCATGTGGGATGATGGTTGGCAGCCAGAGGGGGAGTTTGTTATGTGATGCTATCATTTGCATTCACGTCTGTCTGCCTCCCATCATGTGTTCGTGCGTTGCATGTGTGAAATGAGCGTGCGCAAGAATTTGTGTTTTTCTGTGGTTTGGATTTTCTGAGTGTGTGTGAATGTTATTTGGCTTGAGCAGATATCTGAAGTGACTCCACTGCTCAAGATCTTTCCGACGAGCCAAGAATCGTCGCGATCGGAGCAATATCAAGAAAGTTACGAACGTTGGAGTTCGTATGCTTTCTGTACTTCGGTTGTGGCGACTATGGGAAGTTGTGGGGTTGACTCAATATGGGGTACAGACTTTTGGGGGTTGGGAATTCGAACCCATCACTGTAGAATGCTGCCATGTGGTTGGGTGAAGCCAAACCAGGTTGGCAAGTGTGGCCAAGTGGGTTGAGGTGGATGGCATGAGTTGGGAAAGTGACAAATGTGAAAGTGGGGTTGCCTATGGGGAAGGGAATTGTGTGGCATGGGGTTTCCTTGGTTGGGGAATCTCTTGGGACCTTCCCTCTCGTCCTCCTCTTCCCTCCTACCTGGTTTAGTGCTACCCTAACTCTCTTGTGTGTAACTTTGTGGAACTTGTGAGAACCATTGTGATTGAGTTAAGCATGTGGCAGCATACCCCCTAGTGCGCCGAAAATCATAACTCGAGATTTACTCCACCATTTGATACGATTCAAATTGGGAAAGATAGCCCTGGTTACAGGCTACAACATACTCGAGTTTGAGACAATTCCAACGGTGCAAGTCTAGCCGACGACGTTTCTTGTGAACTCGACGATTCTGTCCAGAATTTCAAGCCAACGATTTTGAGAAACTTAGGCTCCTAATCTTCATTGACTCCGTCCTTAGTCTCTAACAGTACTCTGGTTCATTCTGTATGAGAACTGGTGGTGGTGGCGGTAGCTGCCGTCCCAGGAACTGTTGGTTGGGGTCCTTGTAGGGTTTTAGTAGCTGCACATGGAAAGCGTTGTGAAGCTTTCACGTATCTGGTAAGCGCAAGCGAAATGTGACTGGTGTCACTTGTGCCTCCACGAGAAACGGACCACGGAAGCGAGGCCGGAGTTTGGATGGGAGGTGAGACAGGTTCAAGTTGCGTGTGTCAAGAAGCACCGGATCTCCGACTGCTACTGAGTGATCTCGTCGCTAACGATCGGCATACTGCTTCTGGGAGTTCGGCATCGTGGTGAGACGTCGTTGACTCTTCTCCCATAGCTGCTGCATGGTGGTGACGAAGTCATGTGCGGCTTGGACGTGTGCCGGTGTGGTAGGCTGCTGTGGTGTGAGAAGTTCCCGTCCGTAACACACGAAGAAAGGAGTTTTCCCTGTGGCCGCATGTGATGCGTTGTTGTAAGCGAACTCTAGGGTCGTTAACTGTGTATCCCAGTGGCTGACGTCGTTCTTACAAGCTGTGCGCAGTAACTATTCAACCACTTGATTGAGTCGCTCTATCTGTCCGTCAGTCTGGGGGTGGTCTGCTGAAGACATTGCAAGCTTTGTCCCCAACAGTCCCATGAGCTCCTTCCAGAACTTCCTGGTGAATTTGGGGTCTCTGTCTGAGATGAGTGTAGCGGGGATGCCGTGGATGGTGATGATGCGGTCGAAGAAGAGGCGAGAAGTTGCTTCAGCTGTAGATGTGGCGTTTGTCGGTATGAAGTGACCCATTTTGGAGAACTTATCAATGACTAGGAGGATGGAATTGTGCCCCCGTGAGGTCGAAGGAAGTCCTGTGATAAAGTCGAGGTTAACGACCTGTCATGGCTGCTCCAGTACAGGTAGAGGCTGAAGTAACACTGCTTTTTTCTACTTGCTGCTCTTCATCCGCTGGCACGTGTCGCAAGAGTTGACGAACTGCGGCACGTCTGCTGCCATCCCGGGCCAGTAGTAATACTTCGCTATCCCTGCTAACGTCTTGTTTCTCCCGAAATGTCCCGCGTAAGGTACGTCGTGAAATTCCTCCAATAGGATCTACCGTAGCGGGGCGTAATTCGGTACCCAAATCTTTCCTGAACCCTTCCTTACAGCTAAGTCTTTCTACCACTGTTACAACTTCCGGTTCTGTGCTGTAGTGATCTCTGCGTCCACGGATTACCCATGTTGGAATAGACCCTTGAGCAGAGGGTTCATCCCGTCGAGCTGGATGCCTGCTACATGTCCGGGGCGGCTCAACGCGTCTGCCTTGTTGTGTAGCCCGGGCTTGTAGACGATGTCGTAGTGGAAGTGAGTTTCCAGGAAGTCCATCCACCGCACTTGTTGTCGTGAGAGCGTCAGCTGCGACTTGAGGTATTTGAGACTGCAGTGGTCAGTATAGAATATAGTCTTGGCTCCCTCTAGGTAACACCTTCACGCCTTGAAGGCTATGACTATCGCTAAGGCTTCCTTGTCAAGGATGGGGTAGTTCAGTTCTGCTCCGTGTAGCTTCTTACTGAGGTAGGTGATGGGCTGCAAATCACGTCCGTGATCTTGCATCAGTACTGCTCCGACTGCTTGGTCACTAGCGTCTGCTTCCACCACGTAGTCCTTGTCTGGATCCGGCAAGATGAGTACTGGCGCTGTAGTCAGTGCTGACTGTAGCTGCTCCCTGGCTTGCTGATGAAGGGTATCCCATTTGTAGGGCGTATCCTTTTTAATAGGTCGGTCAATGGCGCTGCTATCTTTGCGTATTGTGGCACGAACCTGTTGTAGTAGTTGGCGAAGCCTAGGAACTGCTGCAACTGCTTCACGTTCTCCGGTACTTTCCACTTCTTGACGGCTTCGATCTTCCGTGGGTCCACGTGTACGCCCTCGGCACTCACCATGTGCCCAAGAAACTGCACCTTCTTCAGGGCGAAGTCGCTCTTCGACAGCTTCACGTAGAACTTGTTTTTCCGCAGGATCTTGAACACCTTCCGCAGATGCTCCACGTGCTCCTTCATGATCTTGGAGTAGATGAGAATGTCGTCCAGGTACACCACCATGCACTCGTCCAGCAAGGGTTGTAAGATGTGATTCATCTCCGCCTGAAACGTTGCTGGTGCGTTGCAGAGTCCGAACGGCATCACCACGTATTCATAGAAGCCGTATCTGGTACGGAACGCCGTCTTGTGGATCGAGTTGTCCGCCATCTTGATCTGCCAGTAACCAGACCGTAGGTCTAGCTTCGAGAAGACTGTTGCACCACGCAGTTGGTCCAGTAAGTCGTCGATGCGCGGTATGGGGTATTTGTTTTTGACTGTCTGTTTGTTCAGTACGCGGTAGTCGATGCACATCCGTAAACTGCCGTCTGGTTTTGGAGTGAAGAGCAATGGTGCACCGTAGGGAGAGGTGGATGGGCGGATGAGTTGTCTGTCCAGTAGATACTCTATCTGTTTCTTCATGTCTGTGAGTTCGGTCGGACTCAGTCGGTATGGTGCACGTGAGACGGGTTTTGCACCTGGTTCCTCCACGATCTCGTGCTCGTGGGTGCGTGCTGGAGGTACGCCTGCAGGTAGGTCGTCGGGCATTATATCATTGTATTGCTCCAAGACTCCTTTACTATTGCAGGGAGCTCGGAACTCGGCTTCTCCTCCTCTGCTGCTGCCATGACCAGTGCTAGGTACCCCGTGTTACTCTCGTTCACCATCTGTTCGAACCGTGCCAGTGTCGTTTCAGGTAAGTCCCCTGTATCCGTCCAGCTTTGCAGTGCTATCCGCTTCCCATTGTTGTAGATGCACACCTTGCTGTTGACCCAATCGATCTCGGGGTTGAACCGCTTCAAAAAATCTCACCCCAAGATAAAATCTCACCCTTTGATGTTGGTAACTGGTAGCTTCGGCTTCCACCTCAACGCACCTATATGCAACTGCAGTGATGCTTCGCCGTGGATAGGAAGCTTCGTACCGTCTACCATGGTTGCTGAAAACTGGGTCTCTTCCGCCTTCTCTCCAATTTTCTTCAATGCTCCACGGTCACACACCGAGTGAGATGCACCGCTGTCCACCAGTGCCTGGAGGCGTCACCCATTGCATAACACCTCGAGGAGTAGTGGGTTCTGCTGCGCTGAGTAGCCAAAGAGGGTCTCGTTAATAGGATCATAAGGTACATCAAACTTAATACCTTCCCTTTTTCCTATACCTGACTCAGCGCTTTCCAACTTCACCTGGGGGGTAGGAGGATTTTTCCGAGGCTTGTATAATTTCTCCCGAGCCTGGATGTCTCCTCTACGCCTTGGCAGCTGTGTAGGCTTCATGTGTGGGCAACGAGGAGCCTTAACACTGTGCTGCGGGGAGAGAATATTAACTCCACGGAACGCACGACCCTTTTCTACGCTCCGTAGTACTTTGCCCAACTCCTCAGGTACCTCAATAGTTTCTAAAGGCTTTTTCTTGGCCTCTAAACCTCCCTTGAATTTTTTAAAGGCTTGAAAACCACGAGAAGCAATATTCTTCATTAGAGGATCAATATTGGATACTTTTAACGAATTCTTACTTTCGTGGGTGTTCGGCTGGAGTTTCCCGGTCGGTGCAGAGTCTTTTTTCGCGGAGCCTCCATTCGCCTCGGCGATTTCCCTTGATGCCGGCCGGTTGTGACGTTTTAAATTCGCGCCATCATTTTCTCCTTTTTTCACCCGCTCCGAAGTCGCCACGTCGTCGCCTTTTTCTACTTTTCGGATCTTAACGTGATCGCCAGGTCGATCCGCGGCTACTAGCGATTCCCGTTTTTTTACTTCGGGGGTGCTCCACTGTTTTCGTCCCGGAGTGCCGCACGTGCTTTCTTTATTTTGTAGCACGACAAAAACTGATGCCCTGCTGCGCCGCAAAATTCGCATTTTGTCGGTTGCTGCTTCGCATCGTATTTGTCGATATCCATCGGTTCGGCGAACGTGGGGGGTGCCGATCGCTCCGTGCCGAATGTACGGTTCGGCGTGAAGCGTCGTGTTTCGGGTTGACCTCGAGTCAGCACATCGTATCGCTCGGCAGCACGCACGATGTCTCAGTACCTATTGTAATTCGCCGCAATCACTTGCCGCCGAATCTCCATTTTTAACCCTTCGGTGTACGCCTGGATTTTTTCGCCTTTGGTCAGGTCGGTGATGCGGTTGAACAGTAACTCCATCTGCTGCGTGTACTGTGCTACACTACTGTATTACTTGTGTCGGTGTATCTGCTGCCGTGCCATGTAGGTCGTATTAATTGGTTCGAAACGCTCGATTAAATCTGCCCGAAACTGCTGCCACGTTTTCTCCCCGCGGACTACTGTACAGTAAATCCATTCGAGAGTCGGTCCACGTAACAGTGTTGCTGCGAGCCGAATCCTTGCTGCGTCGTGTTGTGGGGTCGCACAGCCAATGGCCTCGAAGTAGATTTCAAGGGTGGCCACGAATCGTCGGACGTCGGATCCCTTCGTGCTTGGATCGAACGCCTCCGGGAGCCTCAGTCGTGCTGCTTCGAGGTTCGGCGACAGTGGTGCCATTGGTCTGTGAAATATCGGTGTCGCCACTGCTGCTAGAGTTGTCGGTGCTGCAGCCGCTGCGGTCGGTGCTGCTGCGGTGGCGAAACCTGGTTGGCTTGTCAGAAAAGCCTCGAGTCGACGAAGCGTCGCCTGTGTCTGCTCCAAGTCGGTGCGGAGGCTCGCGATGTCGCTCGTAGTTGCGTAGTTGTCGCCTTGGCCCTCCATGCCTGACATCAACGCGTTTGAAAAACTGAATCGAGGGAGAGCAAAAAACACGGAACCGGTTTTACGTACCCGAAATCGATGTTTGATTGCGTCGCCCCAGCGGTTTTTTGAAGACTGGTTTTAGCGGTCGAAAGAACTTCGCGTGTAAACGGGCTCTGATTACCAAGTGTGAGGATCTAGGATCGAGCTCAGAAAAGAGATTGTGTATTGAATTGAATGATCACCTGGGTACAACACGAGGCTATATATAGGCTCGACACAAGGCCCCGTAACCACGTGTTACGCGAAGGTTCCGCAGGTCGCGAAGCGTCCCGAACAGATCCTTACCGAATTCGGTAGAAGGCAATTTGGTGGCAACCGAAAAGCCAGAATTCGGTGTACGCAACCTAGCTCGGTGCTATAACTATAATAAAATATAGGAAAGCACCTAGCCTAGGAAATCAAGCAATTCATGCATGCATATAATTATCCTATGCTAGAAATAGCATAATAAAGTAAAGGCAAGCAAGCATAGCTGGCATAAGCCGTCGTACTCTCATAGCTGCGCTGGAAGTCGACCAGCAGCCTTGCTAGGACCTGATGTAGTCTTGCATGCCAATGTTGTTGGAATCATTGTTGTCAACTTTCCTTAGTGAAACTCTTGCCAAATTGCCCCGTGAACTAGCAAGCAGTGTGTGCACTAGGAAAACGACTAAGGAATGCAGAGATTACCTGTGCTTAGCCTTTAGCCTAGCTCCCGCTGTAGTAGCTATCTCTGCATCCTCCGTATCAATCCTGGCCATCTAAGGGGGACAAAAGCCGCCCTTAGGTTCGACCAGATGGACATGAAGCCCATCGTCCATGTGGCCAGCTTTGCTGAGCTATTAAAAGTTCTGTCAAGCGTGTGATGCAGATCATCATCCAACCCAATATGTGTGCCCCCAAACCTCCGCGCTGCCTTGTCGCACTTGTAAACCCGTGCATGCAGCTAAATGGTTGCTGCAATCCGGCGCAGGACCCTTCTTGCCTGTAACGTGCTCCGTTTGAAAACCGCATCACACCACTCCACCCAGATGCAATGAAATGTAATAGACGCGGGTGTAGCCTAGGAAAAAACAAAGCTGTCCCCTTGCGTCGGAAAACCAGGTCCCCCAGTGACTCAATTTTCCGCTGTGGGTTGAGCATGCGAAGCGCTTTAGGAGCGCTCAAACCACTGGCTAGATGCGTGGGCAGCAGAAGAGCCCTTGCTCCAGCGTCTCCTATTCTCCGCAGTCCGGGTAGGCAATCCTGACACCCAGGAGGTGCAGGTGCTCCCTCACTTGTAAATTTTGGCTATGAATTCGGAGCATCACATCCCGCGCTCGATTTGGGAGAACCTCCGAGTCTCTCACCCTGATCACTCTCTGCCAGCCAATCTGTTGACCCAGAAGTTTCTCCCACGCAGATTGCTACTTCAATTTTTCCCATACTGCTTGAAACCCTCTTTGAGCTGCTTGAGCCACGCCGAAGTGTCCCCTGCCCAGATTGGTGAGCACATCAACTTCGTATTGGGGCCACCAGCGGGGCCAAGAAACCATTCCCCCCTGTCTACCGTGGGCACAACCTCATGCAACTGGAATGTGCAGAATTTCTCCGCAGCACCTCCAGGACCCCTCGATAGTAGCCAGCAGACTAGGGGTCCTAGAGGCGCTGCGAGGGGTCCTGAAGGCGCTGCGGAGAAATTCTGCATATTCCAGGGTCCTGGAGGCGCTGCCGGCAGACTATTGTTTTGCCTTCCACGCTCTCAATTCTCCAGACGCCATGGCCGACTCCTGCTTCCATCACGAACTTAGATGCCGCTGCAAAGACAACGAGAGCTAGACTACGTGGTGTTAGGGGTGATATCTGCGTTCCTTAGTTGTTTGCTCGTGTTCACACTACTTGAGCATTCACGTGAAATTTGGCAAGAGCTTTACTAGTAATGATTGACAACAATGGTACACAATGCAAAGCAACAATGGACTACATCACATGCCAGTAAGCATGCAGATCGACTGCCAGCGCAGCACGGAAGACCGCGTTCTAGCATTGCATGAGCGACCGCGTTCCAGCAGTGCGAAGTCGCGGTCTGCGAACGCTGCAAGTCGAAGGCGTCACAACGTTGCTGCAAGGTGGCTGCACAGCGTTGGAATTGCAAAACAGTAGCGCACCTGCTTCGCAGGTGCTCGCAGCTAGTTTTGTTAGAGACTAAGGACGGAGTCTAGGGTACAACAACTGAAATCATTGAACTATACTTCTAGATAGAAATGTCGACTTTACATGAAACGCCGTAGACAAAAATTGCACCGTTAAAACTTTACTAAATCCAGATATGTTGTAGCTCTATACCGTGGCTATAATGCATAATATAAATCGTATCAATAGGTGAAGTGAACCTAGAGTTATGAATTTCGGCGCACTAGGGGGTATGCTGCCACAGAAACTTAACTGAATAACAATTGTTTAACAAGAGCCACACAAGAGGATTAAAGTAGCAATGAACCAGGTAGAAGGGGATGAGGAGGACGAGAGGGAAGGTCCATAGGGAGTCCCAACCAAGAAAACCCCATATGCTCACAAAATTCCTTCCTAGAAGAACCCAACCTTCACCCTTATCTTTTTCCCAACCTCTCAAATCCACCTCACCCAACTTGGCCACACTTGCCAACCTGGTAAGGCTTCTCCCAATCACTTGGCATCAATCCACAAAAGAGTGACGAATTTCCCTAAACCCGAAAGTCTATACCCCATATCGAGTCATTCCGCAAATTCCCATAGTCACCGCATCACAATCAAAACTTTGAACGATCATATTATTCTCGTTCTTCCTCCAGTCGCGGAGATTCTTGGTTCATCGGAAAGCTCTTGAGCAGAGGAGTCATTTTTGATATCTGCTGAAGTGGAAAAAAATTTACACACACTCAGAGAATCCAAACACAACTTCTTGCACACGTTCACACAACGGATGCAACGCACGAACCTATGATGGGAGGCAGACACACGTGAATGCAAATGGTAGCATCACATAACAAACTCCCCCTCTAGCTGCCGCCCATCATCCTACATGCCTTAGCTCAAGCATGCACCCTCAATGCACACTCATTCCAGCAAGCTTCATGCCCTTCCAATGCTCTGGTTTAGCCAGGCGCTTGGTGAGAATGTCAGCCGCCTGCTGAAGGATCTTCACAATCTCCAGCTGCACCTCCTTGTTAAGGAACCTCCTCACCCAATGCCACTTAGGCCTGATATGTTTGGTCAGCCCATGAAGACAAGCATTGTTGGCTAACTTCACTGCCGACTCATTGTCACACAACATCACAGTTGGCTCCTTCTTACCAACTCCAATCTCCTCCAACAAACGCCTCAGCCACACCACCTCTTTGGCCCCATGATCCAGTCTAGTATGAGGAGACCCCCACCTCATTCTGCTTCTTGCTGCGCCAGCTCAATGCTCCACCTCCAAACATGCACACATAGCCTGCAATGCTCGTGCCATCTGCCTTCACAGAGTTGAAGCTAGTGTAAGTGTAGCAGGTCAAGAGCATCTCCCCATTGTTCAAATCAGCTGCACCTCTCTGCAGCCTCTGTCTCACAACACTATACCCCAAACCCACAGATGTTGTAGCACTCACATAGCGGACCAACATCTTGGCCGCTTCCAGCTGCTCATGACTGGGACGTGAAACCACACTAGCAAGCTTGGATGTTGCAAAGGCAATGTCAGGCTGCGTGTGGTTAGCCGCAAAGTTAATTGCCCCAACTATGGAATGAAACAGCTTACTGTCACTCTCACCCACCTCCTCCTCATCAACACAGGGCTCCACTATGAACCCCGAAGGTAGTGGGGTTGCTGGCTTTCCTCCATTTTGCAGCCCATGTTTCTCAAGTAGCCTCTCATAGTACTTCCTCTGGTGCAACCTCAACACTCCCTTTTCAAGGTCCCTCTCCACATGCATCCCAAGGTAGTACTTCACATCTCCCATCTTAGAACACTTGAACTGCATTTCCAGCATCTCCTCCACACGGTCAATCATAACAGACAACTCGGAGAAGAAAAGGATGTTGGTCACGTACACCAAGAGCTTGAGGAACTGCTCCTTCTCTTACAGCAGGAACACGCTGTGATCACACTCACTCTTCTTGAATCCCCCAGCCAACAGTGTCTCCTCTAGCTTGTGGTACCATGCACAAGGAGCCTGCTTCAGGCCATAGATGGCCTTTTTTAGCCTCCACACCCTGCCGCTCCCACATCCAACCCCTCAGGCTGTAGCATGTACAGCTTCTCTGGAATGATACCACTAAGATCAGCTTGGAAGAATTGGCCTTTTTCCCAGTAGGTGTTGATAGGAATGGCCTTCAAGCTCCCATCCTTCACCATTTTCTGCAGAATAGGAATGTTGATGTGGCACAGCCTCTCATGCCACGTCTCCCAATCAGCCTCACCACTCTCAGATGAAGCCTTTGCCCAGGCACCTGTCCCATCCACGTCAGCAAACACCTCACCATGTGGCTGCTATGACTGCTGCACCTTCTTGATTGCATCCACGGCCCCATCAGTTGGTGCAGTCTCCTCTCCTCCCGCAGTTGCTTTAGACGTTGATGTTCCCGCTGCTGTTGCTGAAGTTTTCTCTCTCCAATAGATGATGGGCAGCTGCCACAGTCCTTGATGCAGCTGCTCTTCTCCTTCAGATTCCATATTAGCAGCTTCCCAAGCTTCGCACGACAGCTGGTTGGGCCAAATGTAACTTTAGCTTTGCTCTTCGGCAGCCAGCGCTCAGAAAGAAGCTTAGCGGACAAACCTTCAACCATCAGAACATTCCCAAGCCCCACAAGCTCCCCATTGGCTCCCATCACCATTGCATTCCCCACACCAATCACAGGGAGCAAAGCACCTGAAGCGGCAGCCACAAACTTTATCATCCTAGGGGGTTTTACCTCGTCAGGCAAATCTGCCCGTGGGGTCATGTCACTTGTGCAACCTGAATCTGTCACCAAGTAAGTGAGGGGGTGCATCACAACCTTCCCAACTGAACCCACATCACCCCCGTTCCCTTGCACATCCTCAACCATAAGGAACATCCCAGGGTCGGCTTTACCATGTGCACCTTCGCCTTGTGCTCTTGAACCTCGTTCAGCACCACCTCGTGCACATTCACCACTTGACAGCCTTGGCCTCTCCCTCTCCCTCTTCCTATGCTGCCTCCTACAGCTCCATATCCCTTAGCAGTCTTGTTGGGAGCACTACGACACGTGTGGCGCCTGCGGAAGTCCAGGCGCTCAGGACACCGTCGCCCACTGCAGCAGGTCGGTTGCACTCCCTTCACACCCGACAACAAAGTCGGCTCCGCCCAAGCGAGGACCGGGCCAACACACAACTCCCGTTAATACTTCCCTGTCATGTTCACGCTTGGGCCCTTAGCCCACACGGCTACACTACTCGGAGAATAGCTCGTTGGCGTGCACACAACACACATCACGCCGGTTACCGCACTAGCCATGCCAGAGGGCATGGCACCTAGTGCTGCACGTTGTTGTCACCATCGACGACGTCGGCTAGGCGCACTTGGCCGATTGTGACCGAGCATTGGTTGAAAACCGAAAAGTGCAGCGCCTTTGTCATGAAGTCGACTGGCTGCTCGGTGATCAGGATGTACTTCAGTGTGAATTTTCCGTGCTTCACCATATGCTACAGCCGCACGTATCACCGCTCCATATGCTTGAGGTTGCCCTGCAGCCCTAGGCCCTCGGCGACCATGATGGCCGACTTGTTGTCCACCCGAAGGACAGTCGGCGTCCCGACCAAGTTGTTGACCTTGAATTAAAGAGCCTCGACGACCTCGCTCTTCTTCTAGCCGACGCCCATCAGCACGGAGTTGAGCACCCTGTACCACAGTAGCTGTGACTGCTTCAGCTTGTACAAGCTCTTCAACAGCTTGCACACCTGGCTGGTCTCGTTGTTGTAGTAGTCTGGCTGGTATATGTACAGCACCATATTGAGCTTGCTCTGGAGGAAGGCATTCTTCATGTCGAGGTGCATCAGGTTGAGGTGGACAATGGCCGGCAGGCACACGTGATAGGTTAGAATCTCAGGCGGCCTCCAAATTTGGCCTGAACGTCGGTGTCCAGGCTGGTCGACCTTGACCTCCACCATGTCGCTGTTAGTGGGCTCCACGGCGCCCGACTGCTCCCCTTCCTTGTCGCAGGCTTCAATGCCTTCACCGGCGTGCTGCACAAAAGTCGGCAACCCTGCCGACTTCTCCCCTGCCATCAGCTCCCCTGCTGACTGCCCGGTCGCCAACAGCTCCTTGGTCGGCGTCCCTGCTGGCTGCTCCCCTGTCAATGGCTTCTCTGGTGCAGCCTTCTCTACCGGCTTCAGCAAACTCAGCTGCTTCCCCTGCACTTGCTGCTCCCCTTTCCTCGGCAGTGCCACTTGCCCATCGGCGATGTTCTTGGCCAGCGCCACAGGAGACGCCCCACTGCTCCGCTCATCGCCGAAGGCCGATGCTGGTGTCAACACAGGAATGTTGGCTATGAGGGGTGGGGCAGGGAGAGCAGAGGAGGGGGGAGGTAGGAGAACATCCTCGGCGTCCTCATCAGCAGGCTCACAAACCTCGGTGAGCAGAGGAAGGGTTGTCGTTGAGGTGTCCGTCGGGGGTTTGGCCTGCGTCCACCCGACTTCTACACCTCGAGTGACATCATTTCATAGAACACCAACAAGTACAGGCCCATCCTTGGCAGCCACCCGAAACACCCCGCACAGGTCGGTGTGAACTACAGCCAGGGCGTCGTCAACGTCCGAGCCCTTGTCAGTGAAGGTGTGCCACATTAGCTTCTCGCCGACGGACGAGACACACGGAGCATCGGTATCGGCCGACAGCTTGATGTCCAGGCCGGTGGTAACTTTATGCTTTGCCAAGCTCATGATGGTGTCAAAGCCGACGTGACCAAGCCTCGCATACCACCTGGCCGGCATAGCCACCGAGACGATCGCCTGCAGAGCCACCATCTCCGTCGTGGTCGATATCAACTTCGCGAAGCAAGGACGAAGATCAATACAGTTGACCCGGCCGGTGAATGGTGCCCGGTCAAGCACGTCCCTCGTCGCCGAGACGAGCAGTATCCCGTCACCGTCGTCTGGCAGCTTCACACCACTCTCTTTCAGTTGGTCGGCGGAGAGCAGATTCGCCTACACGCGTGTGACGTAGAGCACGTCGGAGATGAGCACCTGGTTCCCGGCTTCTCCTTACAGGGCGACAGTGCCCCGGCCTTGGACATCTTGCAGCGCCCCATTGAAGCCGCGCATGTGCTTGACGTCTCCGCTCGGCTTCAAGTCGACGAAGGCCGCCTTCTAAGAAGATGTGAACGAGAATGAATGACTAAGGAATGGAAGTGATACAAATATGCAACCCTAGAAATGTGTACCCCTTATAGGCTACCCCACTATAGCCTACACAATATAATAATTTGACACACCCCCATAGGCAAAGTGGGGGAGAACAAGGGGTCACAAGACCAGTCAAGCAAAGCAGACAAAGCTCAGGGTGGATCACAACGTCACCACACAGTGCGAGCACAAGGTCAAGGCCACAAGGCCAGTTCACATGCGCGAGTACACATATATATATAAGGCTAAACAAGCAAGAGCAGGTATATATATATGTAAGAGTACAAGCAAGGTCAAGGGGTGAGCAAGTGAGACAAGACAGGCACAAGACCCAGCTGAGTGCAGAAGCGCTGATGATCACAAGGCGGAAGTGCCTTGGTGAAAACATCAGCAGTGTTGGCCTCAGAGGCCACGTACGCAAGTCGCAACTGACCACGCTGCTGCAACTCACGAGCAAGAAAGTAGCGGAGAGCAATATGCTTTTTTCTGTGCTCCAGGCGCTGCTCCCGACACAAGGCTAGCATGGCCTTATTTTCTACGTACAGAACTAGAGGAGAACGAGGCGGCTCTCCGAGGTCAGACAGCAGGTAGGTGAGCCAGCGAAGCTCCTGTGCAGGCGTGGCCCCGGCGTAGATCTCAGCCTCACAACTAGAGCCGAGAACAGAAGACGAGCGAGTAGCCCCCCACGAAACAGAGCCGGAACCAAGACTGAAGGTGTAACCCTGTGACGACCGCTGCGTAGCCTGGTCGTCAGCCCAAGAAGCGTCCGCGTGCCCAGTGAGGACCACTGGACTTCGCCCTCCAAGCACTAGCCCCATGCCCGACGTACTGCACAAGTAGCGCAACACCCTCTTCGCTGCAGCCATGTGCTCTGGTCTGTCTCTCCCAGGAGCAACATAGCATGCAAGAATGCTAAGAGGGTATGCAAGGTCAGGTCGTGTGCAGGTCATCAGGTACATGAGGCAGCCAACAAGCTCTGGGTACGGGCCACTCGACTCTACGGACTCATCCGAAGGCAGAGCTGAGAGCGAGTGGCGAGTAGACAGAGGAGTGGCCTGAGGCGAGGAGTACGTGAAGCCGAAGCGCCGAAGGACCTGCTGCACCATGTGTGACTGAGTCAGGGTAATGGTGCAGCGTGCTCTGTCCCGGGTGATCTGCAAGCCAAGGTAGCTGCGCAGTTCACCCAGGTCTGTGCATGTGTGTCTCTTCTGCAGCTCGCACTTCACGTGGGCGAGTCCAGCTGTGTCAGCTATGGCAAAGACCAAGTCGTCGACGTACACGAGGATGTAGAACGGCGGAAGAGAGGTGTCGGTGCGCAGAAACAACGACGGGTCAGCAGTAGAGGGAGCAAACCCAAGAGCCGCAAGCGTAGTCCTCAGTGTGTCGTGCCGCTCGCGCGGTGCCTGGCGAAGACCATAGACTGGCCGTCAGAGGCTCCACTGGGTGCAAGGAGGGAAAGTCCCAGTGAAGCCAAGTGGACGGCACAGCCAGATCTCCTCGTGCAGGCTACCCTGCAGGAAAGCAGTGCTGAAGTCAAGGGAGTGAAGCTCGTAGTCACGCTGAGCGGCTACGTGTAGCAGCACCCGAAGAGTGGTCATCTTCGGGGTGGGAGAGAAGGTCTGAAAGTAGTCAACTCCCTGCCGCTGACTGAAGCCACGAGCCACGTACCGCGCCTTGAAGACAGGTGGAGAGCCCGGCGGCCGCTTCACCCTAAAGATCCACATGCCACTGACGATGTTCGCCCCAAGAGGAGGAACCGCGTCAACGTAGGTGCCTATGGACATCGAGGAAGCCATCTCTGCATCCATAGCTACCTGCCACTGAGAGGAGTAGGGACCCTCTACGGCCTCCGCGTAAGAGCGCGGAGTCGGGATGTCTAGTGCATCCGGGTCTCCCTAAGGGGTAAGCAGTACGGACACGAGATGAGGTGAAGCAGCACCCAGACACTGGAACTCCTCTTGCCTGTCCTCAAGGACGTCCGTGCCAAGAGCACACTCACCTCCGACGGACGGAGGACAGAAAGACGCAGACTCAGCAACAAGACTAGCAGCGTAGTCTAAACGACAGCGAGCAGCAAAGTCGACGAGCTCACCAACAAGAGCAGACACAGCAGTGGACTCAAAGGAGGGGTCAGTGACAACAGTAGCAAGGAGACGCGTGACAATAGGACTGGCAGCACGAAGAGAGTCCGACTCCGGGTCGGCAAGCGCAGGAAGAGAGGACTCAGGAGGAGAAGGCAAAGGGACACGCAGAGGAGCAGTGGACGGACGCAGAGACATCCGGTGCGTGCCAGGGACAAGAGGAGGACGCTGACGCGAACCGCGACCACTAGCGCGAGCAGCACGAACAGGCGACGCGGGACGAGACGCAGGCTCACGACGCTCAGCAAGACCTCCAGTAGGACCAGTGTAAGGAGAGGGAGCAGGCAATGGGGAAGCGGGCGGTAACTGTGACTGTGACTGGAGAGGCGGTGGACACTCTACAGGAGGAGAAGGACAAAGAACTTGCTGAAGGAGCGGAACGAAGTACGGCCGAGGCCGCGCGGCGACTCCAGACACAGCAGGGACAGCACCAGCACCCTCAGCGGCAGCACCAGCGCCAACAGCACCTCCAGCTGCAGGACCTCCAGCAGTACCAGCAGCACCCGCAGCAGGACCACCGCCAGGACTGACAGCAGTAGCCTCAGCGCCAACACCCTCAGCAGCTCCAACTCCTGTCGTACCCACAGGCCGAGCAGCTCCAGCACTCCCAGGGCGAGCACCTCCGAGACCGGCGGCACCAGCACCCTCAGCGGCCGAAGAAGCTCCAGCTCCAGCAGTACGCCTCCAGCGCCGGGCAAACCACTCGCGCAGCTCTTGTGGAGAGAGTGGCTCCCGCCGAGACGAAGCACCCGGAGAACCTCGAGGCCCAACACCGCCAGACGCCACACTAGCAGGTCCACCGGCCGCTGGCTCCGCACCGCCAGGCTCAGTAGCTCCAGACGCAGCACCCCCAGGCTCAGCAGCTCTTGACGTAGCACCCCCGGGCTCAGCACCCCTAGTCGCAGTACCCCCAGGCTCAACACCCCCAGTCGTAGCACCCCCAGGCTCAGCACCCCCCGTCGCAGCACCCCCGGACTCAGCACCCCCAGACTCAGTACCCACGCGCGCAGCACCTCCAGATTCAGCAACCCTAGGCTCAGCACCCGCAGCAGTACCTGAGTCAACAGCAACCTCGACCGGCTCGACTGCGTCTACCTGGGACACACCTGAAGGAGCAGGACCCTGAGGGGGGAGGGGGTCTACCGGGGGGGGACCTGGCACAAGGAAGTGCGGCGGCGGGGGGGGGGAAGGAGTGCGGTAAGGGAAGAGACGGTAGTAGGGGACCGCCTCGTCAAATGTGACGTCCTGGGAGGACAGAACACGACGAGAGGAGGGGTGGTAGAACTGCCACCCTGGTGCGTCAGGGGGGAAGCCAAGGAAGACACAGGGAGCAGCACAAGGGGACAGCTTGTCCGCAGACAAGTCGCGGACAAACGCCCGAGATCCCCAGACACGAAACGCAGACGCATCGCCTACCTTCCCTGTCCAGAGCAAGGCTGGGGAGGTCTCCGGCCTGGAGACGCTAGAGTGAAGGTTGATCTGATGCACCGCGTACCGAACCGCAAACGGCCAAAGAAAAGGGGGGGCAGCCGCATGCATCATGGACGTACGAGCGACGTCCATGACCATGCCAATGCGGCGCTCAGCAATCCCATTTTGCTGTGGAGAGTCCGGAAGCGTAAAGGTCTGGCGGATGCCTCGCGCACGACAGTAGGCTCGCAGAAGGCCAGAGGAGAACTCTCCGCCTTGGTCAGAGTGCAGACGCAGAACAGGAAAGTCCGAGCCGAAGCTCCTCCTGAGCTGGAGACGAGCTGCGCGGATCCAGTCGATCAACACCGGAGTGACATCACCCTTGATGCGCAAGGTGAAGACTGTGGTGTAACGCGAGTAGTCGTCAACCACCAGCAGGAAGTAGCGCTCGTGACTTTGTCCACGGACGCGGGCCGGGCCCCACACGTCCATGTGAAGCGTCTGCAGCGGGGCCTCCGTCGGGGGAAACTGAGAGAAGTGAGGGGCAGCCCGGAGCCGCCCCTCGACACAGGGGACACAGGAAGGACCAGGCCCCGAAGGAAGGGGAGGGAGGGATCGAAGAAGACCAGAGACAAGGACACGGGAAGCCATGCCTTGGAGATGAGGCAGGGAGGGGTGACCAAGACGGTGGTGCCAGAGGAGAGTCTTGTGAGATAAGAGGCGACACGAGCAGGGGGCAGACTCAAGACCAGACCTGGACGCTGCAGCAAACACCTGACCCGACGCAGCTACCTGGCCAGAAGCAGGGACAGGAGAGGACCCAGTGGTCAGGGTGTAGAGGCTCGACCCGGGCCGACGCGAAAACGTGGCCAGGTGTCGGCCCGTGCGTGCGTCCGAGCAGTGGGTCCCCCGCTGACTCGCAGGAGTAAACTGGTGAACCCCCGCATCCTGCAGGTCAGCACCACTCACCAAGTTCGTCGAGAACAAGGGGAGGTAAAGACCAGACAAGGTGCCAGAGGGGGCAGCTGGACACGGGAGGACAGTAGAGAAGTGAGAGAGGACAGGACCCCCAGAGGGGTCTGCCAGGGAGACTGCAACCGGCCGACCAAGCGGCGTGAGTGTGGTACGGTCTCGAAAGAAGGAGCGAGAAGCCCCCGAGTCAAGTGTGAAGGTGAGGGAGGCCGAAGCCGACGCGGTACCAAAGAGCGCAGCCTCACCAGTACCTGAGGGCGTAGACGCGCTGGCACCTAGAGCAGCAGCGTCCCTATCACCTAGCGTAGCAGTACCAATGCCCGGGTCGGGCAGGAAACACCGGTAACAGTCACCCTCATCACTAATAGTCACAGCATACATGGCAGCAAGGATAGCATCAAAGTCAAGATCATAGATAGCTACACCTGCCCTAGACAGCTCTTCCTAGCGGGGGATCTCACTAGCCTCCGGGAACTGCTGACGCCAAGCGTCCGTCAGGCGGCCAAAGCAGCGCTGGGTGGGGTGGGCACCTCCACACTGCTCACCCGCGCGGTCGCCGGAGCGAAGGACGTAGGTGCACGGACCAAAACCCCCACCACGCTGAGGCTGCGTGTACCACTCACGGAGCTGCTGCAGAAGGGGGATGTCCCGAGAACGTTGCTGCTGCTGCTGGCCCTGACAACCACCGGAACCGCTCCGCTGCGAAGCACCACCTCGCCCAGCTCCACCTCCTACGCCACCGCCGCCTCCACCTCCGCCACCATCGCCGCCTCCGCTCCCACCGCTGCCGCCTCCGCTGCCTCCGCCTCCGCTGCTGCCACCACCACCTCCACCACCGCCTTCACTCCCACCGCCACCCCCACTCCCTCCGCCGCCTCCACCGCCACCTCCACCACCCCCGCTACCTCCACCCGCGCCCTTGCCCCCCTTGCCCTTGCCAGGGCGGCGTCTCCCGCTAGGGGCAAACGCCGCACCGACCGGCTCAAGACCAATGAGGTCAGCCGCAGCAGCAGAGGCGACAGAGGGCAACAGGGGGGGAGGGGAACACCCCTCAAAGATGGGGGTGCGAGGGTCACCACGAGAGGCTCCTACAGCAACTATGCTCTTTTCCGCTGCTAGGAGGGCCTTCTCTAGGAGGTCAATAGTGAGAGTGGTGGGATAGACTGAGAGGAAGTGGTCCCTGACTACGGTAAGGGTGTCAGGGAGGCGAGTGACTATATAATAGAGAGTGATGTACATGGGGGGGGGGTTCTTGGCGCAGAACTCAGCAGGAAGTGCGGCGCGGTAGCGAGTGTCACTAGTGCGGAGGTGCGTAATGAGGTCAGCGACTGTGGGAAATGCAGCAAGGTCAGGAAAGAGTTACAGTAGCATGAGGCGGCTCAGTGTAGCAGTGGCAGGGGAAGAGTAGCGCGCAACTACAGCGTCATATAAGGTGTGAGCACTCTTATACTGACTAAAGTGCGCGCGCTCAGTGGTAGGCAGGTGGCGACGCACAACAAGACGTGCAGCAGCATCACGCGTGGCCCACTGGGAGCGAACAGTGGGGTCAGCATCAGCAGCAGGGGCAGAGAGGCGCCAGAGGTGAGGTCAAAGAGGGAGAGAACATCTGCCCTATCGCACTGTAAGAAGAGCTGCAGGTCATCTACCCAAACCTCAAAGTCAATGGCTCGACTCTCAGCGTCAAAAGCGAGAACACTGGGGGAAGCCATGATAGCAGTAGACTAGCCTGAGAACGAACTGCTTCCCTGCCATTGCGTGGTTCCCGGTAAAGAAATTACGCAGCAACTTCACCATATTTGCCCAGATTTCTGGTGGGGGAAGGTACATCTGCACCTGGAAAGCGAGGACCGGGTTATTGTAGGCGTTTACGACAGCAACTCTTGCAGTCATGGTCAGGAAGTGGATATGCCTCTTGACAAATTCTGTTGTCGCTTGCACTAGGGTGAGCTCCTTGGTGACAGCCGCATCCCCCAAAGGTGAGATCCATACCCCAATTAGCAGTTTTTCTTTACTGGCAGCACCCATCTGAAGACTAGCTTCTTGTCTGGTTTCCGCCACTGATGTCTTCCCAGTAGGAGAAGCGCGGATATTTCATTGTTCACTCGGAGACCCGACTTCACACCAAAATCCGCAGCAGCTTATCCGTGCGGCCAATCTGCCCTTATCCCTTGAGCACCAGCGTTGTGTCATCGACGTAGCCCAGGTACGCCAGTCTCTTGGAGTATGGGTTACTGATCCCCAGCTTCATTCTCTTGGCTTCCTGGCAGACTGGCTTCACCACACAAAAGAATAGATACGGCACAAGCAGGCAGCCTTGCCGTACGCCTTTCTGCACAGCCACATGCTCCCCCAGCTAGCCGTTGGGTAGGAGCCTCTTTGCGAAGCCTTTGTGGAGGCCTCTGCACTAGCCCAAAAACTTCTGTGAGAAACCTGTCTGCACCTTTGTGCGGAAAAGATGCGACGGAATCGAACGCCTTCTTAAAGTGTACAAGCCGGAGGTACTAATCTGCGTCCTTGTTTTTTACTGCGTCAATGACATCTGCAACGAGCGAGACTGCATCTGAGTGCCTCCTCCCCAGTAAGAAACCATATTCCTCTCCCGAAATGACCTTGTGCAGCACCTTCCTCATTTTGTTTGCCAAAATGCGAGCCACCGGCTTATACGTGCTGTTGAGTAGCATAACATGCCGATAGTTGCGAATCTGATCCTTTGCGCCCTTCTTGGCAAGATGGTGACTGCTTCTGAAGCTGGGAGAACCGCCAACTCTTCAAAGCCTTCCATCAAATAGGGGAGATCCCCCCCCAGGTGGTCCCAGTGGTAACTGGAGAATTCCTTCAGGATGCCATCCGCACCAGGGGACTTCCCTACCACCATGGCTTTGAGAGCTTGCCTAACCTCTGCTTCGGACCACTCAGCATCCACCACCTGAGCCTCCTCCTCACCCAACCTTTTGTCCAGAGCTAGGCCAGTGTGACTAGTCCATGTTAATGGGAGTGGAGTGTTGGCCCCGCCCTCGCTTGGGCAATGCCGACGACTTTGTCAGATGTACGAGAGAAGAAGCCGACCGTTCACAGTGGGAAAGCTGCTCGACAGGCTTTGTCGAGCTGCAGGGGACCGCTGTGGTGTTGCTGTCGACCAGGGAGCTCGACAACTGCAACCGACTGGTCTGGGCAACGGGTGGGCCGTCAACCAGGAGGGGCAGCTCGACCGGAAGCAGTCCGTCAACCTGCAGCTCCACCGGGAGCGGTCTTTCGACCTGCAGCTCGACCGAGAGCAACCTGTCGGCCTGCAGTTCGACCGGGAGGTCGACGGAGCAGTCCGTCGACCTGACAAGTGAGCAGCGATCGACAAGAGGAGCTCGGCGACAACCGCTGACGGTTCTGGTTGACAGAAGGGGTCCGTCGACCAGGGGGGTAGCTCGACGGGGTTCTGGTCAACCAGAGGCACCAGGTGGTCGACCAGAGGGACCTGGTGATCGACCAGAGGGACCTGGTGGTCGACCGGAGGCACCCGGTGGTAGTCGCCTTCGCCATCGCGACCTTGATGACGTTTGCATGTCTCCGCAAAACTCGTCGAGCAAGTTACCCGATTGACCTGGTCGACCCCCAGGTCCCTTGACAGACTGCTCCGTCGACATCTCCAGCGGCAAGGGCCAAGGCGACGAGGAGGCGTCGTGCTCGATGGTCGGTGTGGTGAAGCTGACAGTCTCGTTGGCGCCGGAGGCTGGCGAGAACTTCCAGGCGGTGGCGGCAGCTGTGCAGGCCAACCCGATGGCTGTGCTGCTTGACAGTGGGTGCTCCCACCACCTGATGGGGACAAAGGCGGTCTTTGCCGACATGGCGCCGAGCGGCGGAGTGAAGCACGTACGTGGATTCAACGGGGCGCTGCAGCCTATCGAGGGTCGCTACACGGGGGGAGGCCGAGAAGCAGGTCCTCATCCCCGACGTGCTCTACGTTCCGCGCGTACAGGCGAACCTGCTGTCAGCTGGCCAACTGAAGGAGAGTGGAGTGTAGCTGCACGGTGACAGCGACGAGATGCTGCTTGTGACCACTACTGGGGAGGTGCTCGGTCGAGCAAGCTACACCGGACGAATCCTCTACACCGACCTTTGCCCCTGCTCGATGCGGTCGCCGTCGATCGAGGTTGTGGCTCTGCGGACGGTCGTCTCGGCGACCAAGTTGACCCTTGATCGGTTGCATGCGAGGCTCGCACACATTGGCGTCAACACGATCAAGAGCTCGGCGAAGCATGAAGTTGCTGTCGGGATCGACATCACGCAGTCGACCGGAGCAGACCCGCCGTGTGTCTCGTGCGTCAGAGGAAAGCTGGCGCGGCACACCTTCCCCGACAAGGGCTCGAACGCCGAGGAGGCACTAGCTGTCGTGCACATTGACTTGTGCGGGCCATTTCGGGTGGCTGCCAAGATGGCAGCTTGTACATTCTGCTGCTGAAGGATCGCCATACTTGGTTCGGATGGGCAATTCCGGCAGGCCTCTGGTTAGGTTTTGAGCTACTTTTTCACATAAGGCCAACACCATCTTTCACTTTTTCAGTAAGGGTGCACACATAAACTACTCTTTCTAGTAAGGGTGCAAACATAATATTATATTTTATCAATAATTATACCTATCCAAGATTGTCAAGTTATGTTGCAGTGAGTTGCGTAGAGGAATTTGCCTGTTCCACTCGATACCTTATGTGGGCATATGTGAACAAAGAAGCATTTTTCACGAGTAATCTTACCATACTCTGTTAGATCTAACTCAATATCATCAGTGTTACTACACCACATAACTTTGAAATATCAATGTAGTATAACCAAACACTTTTTCTTGTAAGGGTTAAAATAATGACCACTCTTATAAATAAGGGTGCATATTTAAACCCTGAACGATGCTGCTGCTCATGGGCGTGCAGCACCACTGGTGGCACCTCGCTCTTCGACAGTCTGTGTGGGTGCGCAACTACTTAGAGAGGTCGATGACGCCGCCGGGGACGACGCCGTACCAGCTGCTGACCGGGAAGAAGCCCAACCTTACGCTGGCACGGGTGCGGGGCTGCATGGTGCAGCTCATGGTTCCCGAGCAACAGCGCGGTGGGAAGCTGGCACCGAAGGCTCGCAAGGGACTTCACCTTGCTGTGTCGTCGGAGAGCAAGGGTTGGGAGGTGCTCGACCGGACCGACAACAAGGTAGTCACGTCGGTCGAAATGATCTTCTACGAGACGATGTTGCTGGAGGTGTGGAAGGCAAAGTATGGGCCGGCGTTGGGGCGCACGCAGGCACACCCGCCAACGGACACCTCGACGGCGACAGTTCCACTTCTTGCTGACATCGACAAGCCTGCTGATGAGGATGTTGTGGAGGTTCTTCCACTTCCCCTTGTTCTTGCTCCTCCCTCCCCCGTCGCAAATTGGCCTGCGTCGACACCTGTGTCGGCCACCGACGATGAGGGGAGCCTTGAGGCGTTGCCTGTGGCGCGGGCCAGTGGCATCGCTCGCGGTCAACAAGGCACCAAGCTCATCGACCAGGACCAAAAGCCGTCAACAACAGGGGAGCACTAGAAAGGGGAGCTAGTCGAACATGAGGTAGCAGCAGGGGTGCAGTCGACAAGAGAGCAGAAGCAGGGGCGGTCGACAGGGAAGCTGTCGAAGTCAGAAGCAGGCGAGCAGCCGGTCGAAGGGTTGAAGCAGCTGGTCGACGACGATGATGTCGACAATGAAGGGGAGCAGTCGGCGGGTGAGGAGTCCACCAATAGCGACGTGGTGGAAGTGCCGATCACGAAGCCTGAGCTGCGACGCACAGGTCGAGCTCGACGGCCGCCAGAGCGGCTAGGCTTCCACGCCTGCCTATCGCCAGCTGCCTTCACCATGGTGTACGGCGAGGTCGACGACGACCTGTTGTATGATGACGCTGAAGAGGATGAAGACCTACCGGAGCTCGACCCCGACGTGCATGCTGACTCCGAACACCGCTAGGACATCGCCACAATGACGGTGAAGGAGGTGCTATTGAGCTGGAAGGGCGAGGCGGTGAAGGTCGCCATGGAAGAAGAGATCAGCAGCCTCATCGGTATGGGGACTTGGGAGCTGGTCGAACGCCCACGCGGAGTGAACATCATGAAGAACCGGTGGGTGCTGACGACCAAGTACCGCATCGACGACAGTGTCGAGCGAGAAGGCAAGGCTGGTCGTGAAGGGCTTCACGCAGGTGTACGGTGCCGCGTACGACGAGACGTACTCGCCGGTGAGAAACTACGTCACCTTGAGGATCTTCCTTAGCATCGCCGCCGTCCTCGACACCAACCTGATGCGACTCGACATGAAGAACGTTTTCCTACAGAGCAAGCTCGACTGAGTGCTCTACATGTACCAACCAGACTGCTTCGACGATGGGACCAGCCGGGTGTGTAAGCTGCTGAAGAGCCTCTACGGGTTGAAGCAGTCACCGCTGCTATGGTACAGGGCTCTAAACAGTGTGCTGTTGGGCGCTGGCTGGAAGAGGAGCCAGGTCGACCAGAGGCACCTGGTGGTCGACCAAAGGGACCTGGTGGTTGAACGGAGACACCTGGGGGTCAACTAGGTCGACCGGGGTCACCTGCTCGACGAGTTCTGCAGAGGCACACGAACGTCGTCGAGGTCGCGATCGCGAAGGCGACAGTGGGCAGGTATCCTGAAGTTGATATGGCTTGTTAGGCGTAGACAACAGCCGATGTATTCCCAACGAGGCATGTCGGGCCAATCGTCCGCACGCACCTACGAGCATGCGCACTGCTGTGTTCTACGGGGCAACGCTGGACAGCCGCTCTGCTGCAGCGTTGGCACGTCCTCGACCTGCTCTGTTGGCAGGTCACCTTTCTGCATTGCTAGCGCGGCTCCTCTACGCAACACTGGCATGCGGTCGACCGAGCTGTGCTGGCGGCCGACCAGGCTAGCTGCAGGGTTGCTAGGTGCATGATGTGGTCATCCTGTTATTGCTTGCTCATATCATTCTGGAATTTCGACTTTGCTAATGGAAAATCTTGCCGATTTCTCATGTAAATGTGCAAGCACTAAGCAAAGCTACGATTACTCCTAGTAGTTTGTGCCAACCCCTATAGTCTAGCTCACTACCATTGTAGACTGACTCTCCACAGTCCACCGCTGGACCGAGTACAGAGAAGAGCTCCACAAAGATTCTGAAGCCGCCTCCAATATGCCTCTTGAGTTTTTCCACTACAATGACGCAATCATTGTCCTCTCCTTCTGTACCTTCACCAGCTGCACATCCTTCTGAATGGGACAGCTTGAGTCACGCACCACCTCCTTCTCGAGCACTGCAACTGCCCTTTCCAAATGGCAAAGGGTCGCCTTCACCCTCTTTCTTTCCTCCGTTGTGTTTCTTCGCAGCCCCGCATTCAACCTCTACATTAGCGGACTGAAGTCTCTCGACCCCTCCGCCTCGTGCTTCTCCCGAATGGCAGCTACGGCTTTATCAGCGCCTTCTTTACCCATCTCCGCTGCTTTACACCCCCAGATTCCCAGCCCCATGCGCAGATGCAAGTTGACCTTCAGGGTCACCTTCCCCCTGAACTAGTGGTTGGAGAGTCCCTTTAACGGACGGTAGTGGGACGCGTCAAAAAGTTGTAGCAGCAAGAATGCTAAGACTAGTGCACGGTCGATACGCGAGCTGGTCTTTGAGGCCTTGGAGAGGAAGTTGAATTCCTATAGCACCGGATCCACCCAACGGTAAGCGTCTATGAGACAGTGCACCGACAAGAAGTGTCATTTTCCCTCGGTGAACCTGCCGCTGACGACCTGTCCAACAAGGGGTCCTCCACAATTTTCAAATAACCAATGAGCAAGAAGTTTGGCTTCCCCAACGAGTGCGCCAAGAACGGCCGTAGCGAGTTAACAAAGAACGGGCAACGGCTGCACAGTGCTAATACCGTACAACTGAAAGTGTCCCAGTGGACGTCAGCCTGAAGCAGCCGGCCTGAGCAGTGAGCGACAATGCTAGTAAATTTTAAAGCTTTATTAAAACTAATGTTTGCCACCCCCTTTGTCTTCCCCGCGGGTCTGATCGTGTGGCTGTGGGGAGCCTTAAGTCTCCTCCATAAATCGTGTCAGCGCCGATGTGTGTGTCAACTAAGACAAAGATGTTTGGTGGATTTTTAATTCATGCCTTGAGATGTTTCTGTTTCCCTTTGCTTCCAAGCCTGTTGACGTTGAGCTCGCGTATTGTCATGTATGAAGCTTTATTTATTGGGAAACCACGGAGAAGCCCCAAGCATCAACCGGCTGAGAGAGACACTGACGACAGATTTATAATAGGCAGATGAAGACCAGATGAACCCTACTGACTCTACCTTATCTATGACTGAGCTGCCAACTACCCCCCTCCAGGTTATAGGCTGTAATCCTTCTTCAAAGCTTAAAGGTTGATCTTCCCTTTCAGCACGCAAAAGTGCTCTCCTCTTTCGGAGCACCATGGCAGTGATGCTACGACAGTGCATGAGGCATTGATCATAGCAGCTGTGGAACACAAGTGTAAGAACCTGGGTAGCAGTGGAAAGGTAAAGCGACGAAGTGACAAAGGTAAGAGGAGTAGCAGCAAAAGCAACACGGCTATCATTCAACTAGTGGACCCTTTCAACGGTAAGGTTCCACTTGGTAATGTTGTTCTAGTGTCGACGACGAAGTCGTTGTGGTTGTGGATTGAATGGCAGCCTTCACACAAACTGCACTTCAAGACTGGGTAATATATAGGGATCATCTTGTCGTTGTTAAGCGGATTCTCAATGTAGTGCTTCCAGCGGTAGATGTCCCCCTCGTAAGCGAAAAACAAGCCTTTGATGCGGTCAATGTCAAGACCCGTAACCGGGTTAATAGCACGATAGAAACAGAAGCCTTTTTTTAAAACGGGTTTCTTCTTTAGTGGTGCCATCGACATTCCTTACAGCATTGCCGGAGAAATCTCCGCCGGGACTGCCTTAAAGAAGAGCTCAATGACTGGAGGATTGGTTGCCTTCTGCCTGGTGTCACAGGATCGAATTTCCACTCGAGAATGTTGCACTAAAGGCGAGTACAAGGTGTATTTATACTCAGACATACATAGAAACAACAGATAATCCGAACCTTCGGGAGCGCGCTCTTCTAGAATAGATCATCACAAGTGCGCATAAGCATGCAAGCCCATTGGCACTTCGGATTATGGCAAGATTACGCCTTGTACACCACTGTCGGTGCTGTCGGTACCGTATAATGTAAATGTCGGTGCCGAAAATACTAAATAAGTGAAATAATCGAAAAGCTCTAGAAAATAGAATAGTAGCCCGATTGAGGCGAAATAACGTGCAGATGAAAGAGGAAAATAAGGAGAATAAGATGGAGTAAAAATATGGAAATGAGAAATATGTCGAACGTCGGCGTACTCTCACACTTCCCCCCCTCAAAGCTGGGTGGTAGATGTAACACCCTACTTGACAAGATAGTCGCGGAGAGAACGTCTGGCGTTACTCATGTCTTCTTCAGAGACCCAGCTGTCCTCAGAAGGGTCATAGCCCTTCCAGCGTAAGAGAAACTCCAGAAGTCGGCTCCGCCCAAATGAGGACGGGGCCAACACACAACTCCCGTTAACATTTGTGCCCGGCCTCACCCACACAAAGCGGGTGGCCGCGCTGCTACTGCTGTTACTACTGCTACTACAGCTACTACTGATACTGCTGCTCCTGGCGGTGGCCAGATGCAACTCCAGCGACGTCCGCGTAAGTCCCTCATGCCCAAGCCGCTTCGTGAGTGGTACGCTAGTTGGGGTTGTAGGCGTGGCCGCGCTGCTACTACTGCTACTGCTGTTACTGCTGCTAGTGCGGCTACTACTGCTACTGCTGCTCCTGGCGGTGGCCAGATGCAGCTCCAGCGACGTCCGCGTGAGTCCCTCACGCCCCAGCAGCTTCGTGAGTGGTACGCTAGTTGGGGTTGTAGGGGTGGCCGTGGTGGGAGTCGCCCTGGGGCGGGTCGTTCGGGAGCTTCTTGTAGTGACGAGGTGCAGCTGCAGCAACGTGCGTGCGCGGTCCTTTTGCCCCAGCAACTTCGTGAGTGGTACGCTTAGAGTAGAGGGTCACGGAGTACTGCTCGCTGCCCGTACGTCATTCGCACTGGTGCTCGGGCTGGAAAGCCTTGCGGGATGGTTGGTTATACAGAGTCCCGCTGCTTCGCCAGTCTGAGCGACGCCTGGCGTACAGAGTTTGGCAACGACGCTGAGCTCCCCTCCTGGCTGGAGCTGCTTAGGCAGAGGGTAGATATCTTTTCTCTTGACTATGATGCTATTCTCACTGCCATGTATGCATTGCCGACTAGTGCCGAGGGTGCCTGTTACCTGTGTGTGCCGCCTGACCCAGGTATAGAGTCTACTGCTCTAGGTGCTGGTGAGGCTGCTGCTCTAGGTGCTGGTGCGTCTCCTGCTCCAGGTGCCGGTAAGGCTGCTGCTCTAGGCGCTAGTGAGTCCACTGCTCGAGGTGCTGATGAGTCGGGGCATGGCCTCCCGTGGTAAAACTAGTAAGAAACCGACTCGTCACTGGTCTTCCTCAATCTCTCCCTCCCCTTCCCTCGGGGCCTGCCCCTACCTGCGTTCCTTGCGTCGAGGGGCGGCAGTGCGCCGCTCCTAACTCCTCCGAGTTCCCTCCGATGGAGGCTCCTCTGCAGACGCTTCACATGGACGTGTGGGGCCCAGCCCGCGTCTGTGGCCAGGGTCACAGCGCTACTTTCTCCTGGTCGTTGATGATTACTCGCGTTACACCACAGTCTTCCCCTTGCGCTGCAAGGGTGAGGTCACTGAGGTGCTGATCGACTTGATCCGCACTGCCCGTCGTCAGCTCAGCGAGAGTTTCAGCTCGGACCTTCGTGTTCTGCGTCTGCACTCTGACAGAGGTGGAGAGTTTTCCTTAAACCTTCTGCGAGCCTTCTGTCGTGCGGAGGGCATCCGCTAGACGTTTACGCTTCCGGCCTCTCCCCAGCAAAATGGGATTGCTGAGCGCTCCATTGGCATGGTCATGGACGTTGCTCGTACGTCCATGATCCATGCGGCTGCTTCCCATTTTCTGTGGCCGTTCACAGTTCAGTACGCTCCGCATCAGCTCAACCTCCAGCCCCGGGTCTCCATGCCGGAGACCACACCTACTCTGCAGTGGACGGGGAAGGTTGGCGATGCATCTGCATTCCGTGTCTGGGAATCTTGAGCTTTCGTCCGCGGACAAGTTGTCCTCCCGTGCTGTTCCCTGCGTCTTCCTTGGCTTCCCCCCTGACGCGCCTGGTTGGCAGTTTTACCACCCCACCTCGCGTCGTGTTCTGTCCTCTCAGGACGTCACATTTGACGAGTCGGTTCCTTACTACCGTCTCTTCCCCTACCGCACTGCCCCCCTCTCCCCCCCCCCCGCCGCTCTTCCTCGCGCCAGGTCCTCCCCCGGTAGACCCTCTCCCCCCTTTGGGTCCTGCCCCCTCAAGTGTGTCCCAAGTAGACGCACTCGAGCCTAACGAGGTAGCTGTTGACTCTGGTGCTGCTAGGGGTGCTGAGCCTGCGGGTGCCGGGTCTGGGGGTGCTGAGCCTAAGCGTGTGGAGCCTGGGGGTGCTGAGTCTTGGGGTGCTGAGCCTGGGGGTGCTGAGTCTGGGGGTGCTGAGCCTGGGGGTGCTGAGTCCGGGGGTGCTGAGCGTGGGGTTGCTGAGTCTGGGGGTGCTGAGTCTGAGGGCGCTAGGCCTGTGCATGTGGAGTCTTGAGGTGCTGAGCCTGGAGGTCCTTCAGGTGCTTCGTCCCGGCGGGAGCCACTCTCTCCACAGCAGCTGCGCGAGTGGTTTGCTCGGCGGTGGAGCCATGCTACTGGAGCTGGTGGTTCTACGGGCGCTGGAGGCCCTGCTGCTGCTGGAGGTCTTGCTGCTGCTGGAGCTACTAGGGATTCTGGAGCCATAGGTCCCGGAGGTGCTCGCAGTGGAGGTACTAGAGCTGCTGGGCCTGGTGGTGCTACTTGAGCTGGAGCTGGTGGAGGTGCTAGAGCTGGCGGTGCTGCTGGGGCATGTGCTGCTGGAGGTACTGGAGCTGGAGCTGCTAGGGCTGTTGGGGCTTCTGATGGTCCTCCTGGAGCTGGAGCTGCTCGAGGTGCTGAAGCTGGCAGTGCTGCTGGAGCCGGTGCTCCTGTAGGTGCTGGAGTTGGCGCTTTTGGTGCTGCTAGAGGTGCTGCTGGACATGGTGGTACTGCTGGAGTTGGAGCTGCCACTGGGGATGCTGGTTCTGTCCCTGCTGGTTCTGAAGGCGCTGCACGGCCACGACCTGGTTCTTGGGCTTCTGCCTTCTACTGGTCCTGCTCCTTCCTTAGAGTGTCCACCGCCTGTCCAGTCGTAGTCCCAGTTACAGCCTGCCTTCCCACTGCCTGCTCCTTCTCCTTACACTGGTCCGGCCGAAGGTCTTGCTGAGCGCCGTGAGCCTGCGTCTCATCCTGCGTCGCCTGTTCGTGCTGCTAGCACTAGTCCTTGTGGTTTGCGTAAGCGTCCTCCTCCTGTCCTTGGCACGCACTAGATGGCTCTGCGCCCTTCCACTGCTCCACAGCATGTCCCTCTGCCGTCTCCTCCTGTGTCCTCTCTTCCCGCCCTTTCTGACCCAGAGACAGACTCCCTCCGTGCTGCTAGTCCTACTGTCACGCGTCTACTGGCCACTGCTGTCACTGACCCTTCCTTTGAGTCCACTGCTGCGTATGCCTTAGTCTCTGAGCTTGTCGACTTTGCTGCTCACTGTCGCCTCAACTACGCTGCTAGTCTTGTTGCTGAGTCTGAGCCTGTCTGTCCTCCGTCCATCAGAGGTGAGTGTGCTCTTGGCACGGACGTCCTTGAGGACAGTCAGGAGGACTTTGAGTGCTTTGCAACCGCTGTACCTCATCTCGTGTCCATGCTGATTGCACTTGAGGGAGATCCGGATGCACAAGACATCCGGAAGGAATAGGTAGAGCGAGCCAGAGCAATGGCCTCATTCGAAGGATATATCATAGACCCAAAGGTTGAACAGGTGGTATTTGAGCTCTTTAGGATGGCTGCAACACCCGAAGGTTGAAGGGCACGGGTTAGCAAACCATGGGATGCATGGATGTTAGGTAACGCCACATGTTGGCGTGGCTGTAACAACGACCTACGTGGCAAACAATGACACAACACACAGGCCAGCAATGCGAATGACGGACGGGTGGCAATCGGCAGTAGCAGCTGTGATGTGAGTTTGTGACCATAACTCCTCATTACTTCTGAGTGTCCAATAACGTTGGCAAGTACGAACCTCTTACCCGTACTGATGCGATGAACGAGTGGGGTGAAGACTCCAACCCAGGTATCGGGTAAAGAAGGCGAGCACAAGACTACACTCACCATAATGCCTTCAGCACGCCAGAATGCAGCAGCACAATGTCTCTTTCTCTCCCCCCCTCCAATGCAGAGATGTTGGGCAGAACGAGCTTTACGGTCCCATTCCTAATGAGATATCCAAGTTACAGAGTCTGATGCTCCTGTATGCACTCCCTCACTTTTGTTGTGTGCTCGTGGAACTTGCTGCTCCGATCCATCATTCATGTCTCGTCATCCTTCGTTCAATGTCTTATCATCCATTGTTCATGTTTTATCATCTACCGGTCATGTCTTATAATCCATAGTTCATGTCTTATCGCTCATAAATGCTGCATTCATCTTCCTTTCGATACCCCATGAGTAGAGCACATGAACCCCTGCAAAAGGCCTCCCAAGGATATGAAGGACCAAGACCTTGTGCAAATTGCCATGACAATTGTCATGACATCCCTTCAAAAGTCATGACAGCCCTTCAAAAGTCATGATGGCCCTTACGAGCACATGTCGGGTCAAGTTGCATGCATCTGAGAGAGCTCTTGTCAGTTGTTTGGCGCCCAACTGACAACTAGCCTTGACCAGACAAGGCATGATAATCTTCCTCATGTGGCCTCTGTACTTCCTCGACTTGTCACGTCCTTTTGCTTATATGTAGCTTCATCGCAGAGAGCCTTCTGAAACCCACAAACCTCTAAGCCCCCACCTCCTCTAGTCAATCCCCACTCCCCTCTCCCTGCCTCCTCCCCTCTCCCTCCTCTCCTTTCGTTCCCTTTTTCCTGTTTGTGATACCGAGACATATATGGAGGACACTACAACATGTCGTGCGTTTCCTTCCCATATGGCCTCCTAACCAGGGGCCTTGACAAGAACAACTTTCATGGCGAGGTTCCTCTCTGCCTCTTTACCCAAACAAACATTGATGAAATGTCAGTGGGAAGAAACACACGCTCTGTCTGCTCATTGCCCACATCACCCTCCTCCGTTCCACGCATCTCCTTTCACTCTATCATCCCCTCGGTATCCATATCCCATCTCTCCTCGACTCCCCTCGGACGCGCCCCCTGCCTGGCTCCATGCTGTTCTTATTCTCCTTTCCCTTATTGCAGTCATTCCCTTAAAGGCCACACCCCGAATTACACAACGAAGTCAACGAAAAAATCGTAGGTTCGGGAAACCCCAGAGACAGGTTCGGTGGGGAAATTGAGAACCAATCGCGTCAAAAACCCACTCAAAACCTTCGACCAATCACACGAAAGTGGTGACAGTTTTTGGGCCGACACGGTAATTCTGGATGTGTCCTTTAATTGTTTCCTCCAATGGATCAAGTTGCAATGCGCCAGCACATCCACATTTCTACACGCCACATCTCCACATGCCACATACCACATGCTGCACCACATCATATTGTGGTGTGAAGGAACCTTGAGCAGGAACTATCCCAGACCGAACCAGATGCGTGTGTTTCAGAATAAAACTATGCATTTGTGAACAACGCATGCTGTTCTGCATGCTCAGAGGCTGCGTAACGCTTTCCCTCCTCCCTATTTTCCCACTCTGTCTCTGTGTCCTACCACTCTCCCTCCCCATGGAGCGCCTCTCAGAAATTTGAATGACAACCGTCTGAGTGGAAGCTTGCCCAGCCCATTTGTGACAGGATCCCTCAGATTACTGTAAGCCTCCATATGAGAACACTCGGGTTGTTGGCCAAACGCTGCGGACTACGTTGCGCTTTTTGATCTCGCTGCATCCACGACATCATTCCAAACGTTCTCTTGTCACTGCCTTTGGTTTCATCACTTTAACCCTCTTGTGGCGCCAAGAGGCTTCAAGGAAATAGGTTGTCGGGCCTTCTCCCTGATTTTGCCAAATGGAACACGACGCTCTCGCATTTGTGAGTCTGGAACGGGCAGCAGATTGCTGCAATGACAGGACGCTTGGTAGAATGTGTTATGCATCCATGAGATTCATACAAGTCATGCATCCATGAGATTCGTACAAGTCATGCATCCATGAGATTCGTACAAGTCATGCATCCATGAGATTCGTACAAGTGATGCATTCATGAGATTGGTACAAGTTATGCTTGTCCTTATCTCCGTGTTGATTTCTAAGGGATTATCGCCATCTTTTGTTCTCACATTCTATGCCAGGCATCTACAAGGCAACAACTTCACCGGATCCATACCGCAATCAATCAGTACGCTGACTTCACTAAACGTCATGTGAGTTACAACTTGCAATTGTTTCATCTCCACCGTTTTTGTATCACCTGTAGCATCTCGTTGTACCATCCGCAGTATCTGCATCTTCTATACCATTTCCGTATGATGGATGCCATCCCCCCGTACCATCTAAACGACCAGTCTCAGCCAATACATCAGCAAGTAAGCTACAGGAACAATGCCCTCAGCAGTAGACTCCTGCCTCTTGCAAAGAGATTGAGCTCCCCTCTTGTCTTGTGTGTGGCCTTTGCAGTTCGCTGGCCAGCAACCAGCTCTCGGGAACCCTTCCTGCATCTCTTTCCACCCTCACCAATCTTGAGGCCATGTAATGCATACTCATCCTATCACAAGGCTCTTGGGTACTCAGGTGATACTCAAGAGAGTATCTATCCTTCTTTCCCATGTCTCCTGAGTAGTCTACAGACATATTTAACCACCACTTGCTAGTCTTATAAACCCTCTAGGCCAGCAGGAAATGTTTGTGTTGCAGTTGCACTGTGGTCTCGTTTTCTTGAGGCCGCATAGTTTCCCCTTCCCTGTGATCCAACAAATCTGCCATGTATTCATTTATATCTGTATATGTTTGACCTATCTACCTCTCCATTATGAATGCTCTCCATCATAATAAATGCACTCCATCAGAGACCTAGCAGGCAACAGCATATCAGGACCCTTACCAACTAGCCTCGGAACCCTCTCCAACCTTCGTACCCTGTAACCCTATCATGCATTCTTTAACCATGTGCCATGTGCCACGTGCGATATGCCACGTGCCATGCACCATTTGCATTGTGCCATGTACCATGTGCATTGTGCCATCTGCCATGTACCATGCAACGTGCACAATGTGCCATGTGCCATACACAATGTACCATGTGCGATACACAATGAACCCGTGCCACGTACAATGTGCCATGTGCCATGTTGAATGCACCATGTGCCATGTACAATGTACCCTGTGCCGTATACAATAAACCATGTACCATATACAATGTACCATGTGCCATATCCAATATACCATGTACCAAAATGTACCTTTGCGCCATATACAAGGTACCATGTACAATATAAAATGTACCCTGTGCCATATACAATGTACCATGTAGGCCACCATGAGCCATGAGCTCGTGACAGGCCGGCTGGTCAGCGTTCGAGTGAGATGCCCCCCCTCCCGCTCGTGACAAGCTGGCCACTGATCATGCCTACACCATGCCATGTCATTCCATACCATGCCATGTCATGCTATGCCATTCCACGTCAGGTCATGCCATGCCACGCCATGCCATGCCACGCCATGCCATGCCATTCCATGTCATGCCATGCTTCACTGTCTCATATGTGCGATCTTGCATTTTTCTGCTAGAAACGGCATTTGTCAATGCCAGTTGCAATACCATTATCACCTGGCAACAAAAAACGCAAACACATGTTCAGAACATTGCAGGGCTCATATACACGACGTTAAACCTTGGAATCGACTCAGGGTGACCTACACACAGAAACTGCATTGGTGATGGATGTCTCATGCCAGCATTGTGTGTAATGGATTGGACTGATGGTGTAGTTCCGTTGCTTGTCACGTCATGGAGTGATTTGTAAAAGAATAGTCGGAATCAAAAGGTGCCAGGATGTTGAGGGGAGGCTCCAGCATACATGGCTGGTGCAGAAGGACGCTGCTTAGATAGATGAACCCGAGGCGAAGTGAAGCACGCATAGGCGCTTCAATGCCATGAGAGCAGCTCCTTGTTTCATTCATCTGTCATTAATGAGAACATTGTGTATTGAGTTAAAATCCTCTGCAGCTCTGTATCTGACAACCAGCTCACAAGGAGACTTCCTGCTTCCATATGCAGCCTCGCCAAGTTGGAGAATATGTAAACTCTTCTCGCCATGCAAATTCCTCGCGCACGTTACGACTGGCAATGGCATCATCCTCTCACCTGGTTCTTTATTTTGCCATTGTCATGCCTTTGAGGCGAACAGAGTTTGACTCCGAATATTGCTGGTGTTTGTCCCTCCAGCGTTTTGGGCTGCTCCTCCATGTGCTACGATCGAATGCATGTTTTCCCACACATTCTTGCCTGCACATACGTATACATACTTGTGTGGCCCCACTCGGCACAGCAACGTCTCCTCCTTCCATGTCTCGCGCCTTCACAACAATTACTCGCGCCTTGAGGTTCCTCCTTCTTCCGTATCTCGCACCTTCAGGTTCCTTCGCAACAATTACTTCTACGGAAAATTTCCGTCGTGCCTCTTTGAACTATGCTTGCATAAGATGTAAGTGACGTGGTTGTCTCTTATCGTTGTCCAGATGATCAGCAAACCAAACTCAAATCTGAACCTAGTCAAACCAGACCGTTGCTCTAACCGAAGTGGTTCAGCTTGAGTTGAACCAAACCCACAAGAACAGGGCCAGCTCGTGCAAGCAGACCAGGGCATGGCTTGATGAGGGTCGGGCGGGGCCCACCTCTTGACCAGGGCCACTCGTGGCAGACCCACCTTGTCGTAGACCTCACTCGTGGCTCGGCTTGACTTGTTGGATGGGCAAGCCCCCGCTTGGCCCTTTGACAATGTTTAGCAGCTAAACCCGGGATCAAGAAACAACATGAGCGAGCAGCTGTAACAATGCTCTCCATATTTTCCTCTACCACCCCTTCTTGTGCATTCCACCATATCAGCGACATCAGCAACAATAGCTTCTACGGTGAAATCGGCACCAACTTTCGCAACATGATTCCTGGCAACAGCGCGCTACTCAACATCACAGGCAACTTCTTCTACGGCGACCCCATGCTCTTCGCCGACGGCTGCCAGTTCTGCCCCTCCGGGCCCATCCAGCCCCTTCTCTTGACACCCAGCGACCTCGTCAGCCCTTCTAGGGGCCGCTGCGGACCCGAGGGTGTGGGGGGATTTGAGCAGATGACACATGCAGCGGCCAACAAGCAGGGCGAGGCGACTGTGCGGCGGAACTGTTTCACAGTAAGGCAGCAGATGGGGTGCACGGCGAATGAGACGCAGCACAGCAGCGACGAGTGCTTAGCAATTTGTAGCCTGTCGCAGGAGGTGGGGCCATGCGATGGGCATGGGGCGTGTGTGCCGGTGCAGGCGGGGGCAGCGTAGGCGCGGTTCATGTGTGAGTGTGACGACGGCTTCGTCACGACCGACGGCACCCTTGGGTCCACCTGCGCCCCCCCTGCTCCGCTTCCCTCACCAGGTTGTCAGAACATTATAGCGTACTCATTTGTGTAGGCTATAGTGGGGTATCCCATAGGGGGTACAACCCAGTTAGGGTTTCCTATTTGTACTCACTTCGTTCATAGTTCACTCATTCTCTCGTTCACTTCTTCTCATGGTATCAGAGCAGGTTCCCCTGTGGGAACTGTGCTTCGGGCCCACCACCTAGAACTTTTTTTTTCTGCCCTGGCGCCCGCCCTAGCGCCCGCCCTAGCGCCCGCCCCTTCGAGCCGCCCGTCAGCGCCGCCCGTTCGCGCCGCCCTTTGCGCAGCCAGTAGTGCCGCCCGTGCGGCCGCCCGTTAGCGCCGCCCGTGCGGCCGCCCGTAGCGCCGCCCGTGAGCCGCCGCCCGTGAGCCGCCGCCCGTCGCGCCACCCTTTAGCGCCGCCCGTGCACCGCCGCCCGTGAGCGCCGCCCGTGACGCAGCCGCCCGTGAACCGCCGCCCGTGACGCAGCCGCCCGTGACGCCGCCGCCCGTGACGCCGCCGCCCGTCACGTCGCCTCCCCCCCCCCCCACGTGACGCCGCCGCCCGTCCCGCCGCCCGCCCGTCACGCCGCCCGCCCGTGAGCCGGCGCTGCCCGCGAACCGCCCACCCGTGGGCCTTCAGCCCGCCCGTGAGCTGGCGACGCCGCCCGTGAGCAGCCGACGCCGCCGACGCCGCCCGTGAGCCGCCGACGCCGCCGACGCCACCCGTGAGCCGCCGACGCCGCCGACGCCGCCCGTGAGACGCCGACGCCGCTGCCGCTGCCGTCGCCCGTGAGCCGCCGACGCCGCCGCTGCCGCCCGTGAGCCGCCCTGGCCGCCCGCCCAGCCGCCCGTGAGCTCCCCGCGCGCCGTCCCAGCCGCCCGTGAGCCGCCACCGAGCCGCCCCAGCCGCCCGTGCCGCCGCCCGAGCCGCCTGCGCCGCCCGAGCCGCCCGGGCCGCCCGCGCTGCCCTAGCCACCCGAGCCGCCCGAGCCGCCCGAGCCGCCCGCGCCGCCCGAGCCGCCCGAGCCGCCCGAGCCGCCCGAGCTGCCCGAGCCGCCAGAGGAGCTGCACTCCTGCTCCTGTCGGGCTACTGCTGCTCCTGGGCTGTGTACCTGCGCCGCTGACCTACCCGACTCTTCCTGCCCGGTGAGACTGTCAGCTGCTGTCATGGCCACCCCCAATGTCCTAGCTTTTGACGCTGAGGGTAGAGCCATTGACTTTGCAGTCTGGATTGAGGACCTGCAGCTGTACTTACTGTGTGATGCGGTCGATGAGGCCTCTCTCTTTGACTTTGTCTCTGGCGCTGTCCCTGCCCCTCCTCCTGATGCTGATTCCGCCGTTCGCTCCAAGTGGGCGACCCGCGATGCTGCTGCACGTCTTGCTGTGCGTCGCCACCTCCCTTCCTCCGAGCGTGCCCACTTTAGTCAGTGCAAGACCGCTCAGGCCTTGTACGACGCTGTAGTTGCACGCTACTCCTCCCCTTCCTCCGCTACGCTGAGCCGCCTCATGCTACCTTTTCTCTTCCCTGACCTCGCTTCCTTTCCCACTGTCGCTGACCTCATTACCCACCTCTGCGCTAGTAACGCTCGCTACCGCGCTGCCCTTCCTGCTGAGTTCCGCGCCGCCAACCCTCCTCCCATGTACATCACTCTCTACTTCCTTGTCACCCGTCTCCCTGAGTCCCTTCGTGTCGTTAGGGACCAGTTTCTCTCTGTCTGTCCCACCACCCTCACTGTCGACCTCCTTGAGGAGTCCCTGCTAGCGGCTGAGAAGAGCATAGTCGCTGTAGGGGCCTCTCGGGGTGACCCTCGCACCCCCATCTTTGAGGGGTGTTCTCCTTCCCCCCTGCTGCCCTCTGTCGCCTCTGCCGCTGCGGCCGACCTCGCTGGTTTTGAGTCGGTCGGTGCAGCGTCTGCCCCCAGCGGTAGACGCCGCTCTGGCAAGGGCAAGGGGGGCAAGGGAGCGGGTGGAGCTAGAGGAGGCAGTGGCGGAGGAGGTGGGGGTGGCGGGGGGAGTGGGGGTGGCGGTGGAGGTGGTGGCGGGAGTGGAGGTACTGGTGGAGGCGGTGGAGGCGGAGGTGGCGGCGGAGGCGGTAGCGGAGGGGGCGGGGGCGAGGGTACCGGTGGGGGCGGTGGCGGTGGAGACGGGGGTGGTGGTGGAGGCGGGAGTGGCGGTGGCGGCGGGGGTCGGAGTGGCTCGTCCCAGCGGAGCAGCTCTGGGGGTGGTCAGCGCCAGCAGCAGCAGCAGCAGCAGCAGCGCTCTCGCACCGTCCCCGCCCCTCAGCAGCTCCGTGAGTGGTACTTGCAGCGTCAGCGTGGTGGTGCGTTTGGTCCCTGCCCCTACGTTCTTCGCACCGGCGACCGTGCGGGGGAGAGGTGTGGAGGCACCCACACAGCCCGCCGCTGCTTTGGCCGCCTGACCGACGCCTGGCGTCAGCAGTTTCCGGAGGCCGCTGAGATCCCCCGCTGGGGGGAGCTGTCTAGGGCTGGTGTAGCCATTTATGATCTTGACTTTGATGCTATTCTTTCTGCTATGTATGTTGTGACTGGTAGTGATGAGGATGACTGTTACCGGTGTTTCCCGCCCGACCCGGGCATTGGTACTACTGCGTCAGGTACTCGTGAGGCTGCTGCTCTAGGTGCCAGTGCGTCTGTGCTCTCAGGTACTGGTGAGTCTGCCCTCTCAGGTATAGTGTCGGCTTCGGCCTCTCACACCTTCACCCTTGACTCTGGAGCGTCTCACTCCTTCTTTCGGGACCGCACTACTCTCACGCCGCTGAGTCGGCCGGTTGCGGTGTCCCTGGCTGACCCCTCTGGGGGGCCTGTCCTGTCTCGCTTCTCCACGGTACTTCCGTGTCCGGCGGCCCCCTCTGGCACCCTGTCTGGTCTCTACCTCCCCTCGTTCTCGACGAACCTGGTGAGTGGTGCTGACCTACAGGATGCGGGTGTCCACCAGTTCACTCCTGCTCGTCAGCGGGTGACCCACTGCACGGAGGCTAGCACGGGACGCCACCTGGCTACGTTTACACGTCGGCCAGGGTCGAGCCTGTACACACTGACCACTGCTTCTCCTCCAGGTACTGAGTCTGGTAGGGTCCCTTCGTCTGGTCAGGTGTTTGCCGCAGCGTCCAGGTCTGGTCCTGAGTCTTCCCCTTTTTCGTGTCGTCGTCTGTCTCACGAGACCCTCCTCTGGCACCACCGCCTTGGCCACCCCTCTCTGCTTCGGCTCAGAGGCATGGCCTCCCGTCTTCTTGTGTCTCTCCCCCGGTCTCTACCTCCCCTTCCTCAGGGCCCTGGCCCTGCCTGTGTCCCCTGTGTCGAGGGGCGCCACCGTGCTGCCCCTCACTCCTCCCAGTTTCCTCCGACAGAGGCCCCACTGCAGACACTTCACATGGACGTGTGGGGCCCAGCCCGCGTCCGTGGACAGGGTCAGGAGCGCTACTTCCTGCTCGTTGTTGACGACTACTCGCGTTACACCACAGTCTTCCCCTTGCGCAGCAAGGGTGAGGTTACTGAGGTGCTGATCGACTGGATCCGCGCAGCTCGTCTTCAGCTCAGGAAGAGCTTTGGCTCCGACTTTCCTGTGTTGCGTCTGCACTCTGACAGAGGCGGAGAGTTCTCCTCTGGCCTTCTACGTGCCTACTGTCGGGCGCGAGGCATCCGCCAGTCCTTCACGCTTCCGGACTCCCCACAGCAATATGGGATTGCTGAGCGCCGCATTGGCATGGTCATGGACGTCGCCCGTACGTCCATGATGCATGCGGCTGCCCCCCATTTTCTGTGGTCGTTTGCGGTCAGGTACGCAGCGCATCAGATCAACCTCCACCCCAGGGTCTCCAGGCCGGAGACCTCCCCAGCCCTGCTGTGGACGGGGAAGGTTGGCGATGCGTCGGCGTTCCGGGTCTGGGGATCTCGGGCGTTTGTCCGCGACTTGTCTGCGGACAAGCTGTCCCCTCGCGCTGCTCCCTGCGTCTTCCTGGGGTTTCCCCCCGACGCCCCTGGGTGGCAGTTCTACCACCCCACCTCTCGACGTGTTCTGTCCTCCCAGGACGTCACGTTCGACGAGTCGGTACCCTACTACCGCCTCTTCCCCTACCGCACTCCGTCCCTCCCCCCACCCTCGCTCTTCTTGGTACCAGGTCCCCCCCCGGTAGACCCCCTCCCCCCTCAGGGTCCTGCCCCTTCAGGTGTGTCCCAGGTAGACGCGGTCGAGCCTGTCGAGGTCACTGGTGACTCTGGTGCTGCTGCGGGAGCTGAGCCTGGGGGTGCGGAGTCTGGGGGTGCTGAGCCTGGAGGTGCTGAGCCTGGAGGTGCTGTGCCTAGGGGTGCTGAGCCTGGAGGTGCCGAGCCTGGGGGTGCTGTGCCTGGGGGTGCTGTGCCTGGGGGTGCTGAGCCTGGGGGTGCTGGGCCTGGGGGTGCTGTGCCTGGGGGTGCTTCGTCTCGCCGGGAGCCACTCTCCCCACAGGAGCTGCGTGAGTGGTTTGCCAGGCGCTGGAGGCGTGCTGCTGGTGCTGGTGGTTCTCCGGCTGCAGAGGGTACTGCTGCCGCGTGTCCCGGTGGTGCTCGTCCTGTGGGTGCTGGAGCTGCTGGGTCTGCGAGTTCTCCTGGAGCTGGTGCTGCTGAGGGTGTTGGCGCTGAGCCTGCCGCTGGCGGTCCGACTGACAGTGCTCCTGGTGCTGCTGCTGGAGGTTCTGGAGCTTCTGGAGGTGCTGCTGGAGTGGGTGCTCCTGCTGGGGGTACTGGTGCTGTTCCTGCTGTTTCTGGCGTCGCCGCGCGGCCCCGACCGTACTTCGTTCCGCTCCTGCAGCAGGTTCTTGGTCTTACACCTCCTCCTCCTCCCTTACAGGGTCCACAGCCTGTCTAGTCACAGTCACAGCCACAGATACAGCCTGCCTCCCCTTTGCCTGCTCCTTCTCCCTACGCTGGTCCGACTGGAGGTCTTACTGAGCGTCGTGAGCCTGCGTCTCGTCCTGCGTCGCCTGTTCGGACTGAGCGCGCTAGTGGTCGCGGGTCGCGTCAGCGTCCTCCTCCTGTCCCTGGCACGCACCGGATGTCACTGCGTCCGTCCACTGCTCCTCTGCGTGCCCCTTTGCCTTCTCCTCCTGCTTCCTCTCTTCCTGCTCTTGCCGACCCGGAGTCGGACTCTCTTCGTGCTGCCAGTCCTACTGTCACGCGTCTCCTTGCTACTGCTGTCACTGACCCTTCCTTCGAGTCGTCTGCTGCGTCTGCCCTTGTCACTGAGCTTGTCGACTTTGCTGCGCGCTGTCGTCTCGACTACGCTGCCAGTCTTGTCGCTGAGTCTGAGTCTGCCTGTCCTCCGTCCGTCGGGGGTGAGTGTGCCCTCGGCACGGACGTCCTTGAGGACAGGCAGGAGGAGTTCCAGTGTCTGGCCGCCGCTTCACCTCATCTCGCGTCTGACTGCTAGCCCCTGAGGGAGACCCGGATGCACCAGACATCCCAACTCCGCGCTCTTACGCGGAGGCGATAGAGGGTCCCTACTCCTCTCAGTGGCAGGCAGCTATGGATGCAGAGATGGCTTCCTGGAAGTCCACAGGCACCTACGTCGACGCTGTTCCCCCTCCTGGGGCGAACATCGTCAGTGGCATGTGGATTTTCAGGGTGAAGCGGCCGCCGGGTTCTCCGCCTGTCTTCAAGGCGCGTTACGTGGCTCGTGGCTTCAGTCAGCGGCAGGGGGTTGACTACTTTCAGACCTTCTCCCCCACCCCGAAGATGACCACTCTTCGGGTTCTGCTGCACGTTGCTGCTCACCGTGACTACGAGCTGCACTCTCTCGACTTCAGCACAGCTTTCTTACAGGGCAGCCTGCACGAGGAGATGTGGCTGCGTCGCCCACCTGGCTTCACTGGGTCTTTCCCTCCTGGCACCCAGTGGAGTCTCCGGCGTCCAGTCTACGGTCTCCGCCAGGCGCCACGTGAGTGGCACGACACACTGAGGACTACGCTCGCGGCACTTGGGTTTGCTCCGTCCACTGCTGACCCGTCGCTGTTTCTGCGCACCGACACCTCTCTGCCGCCGTTCTACATCCTCGTGTACGTCGACGACTTGGTCTTTGCCACAGCTGACACTGCTGGACTCGCCTACGTGAAGTCCGAGCTGCAGAAGAGACATACGTGCACTGACCTGGGTGAACTGCGTAGCTACCTTGGCTTGCAGATCACCCGGGACAGAGCGCGCCGCACCATTACCCTGACTCAGTCACACATGGTGCAGCAGGTCCTTCAGCGCTTCGGCTTCACGTACTCCTCGCCTCAGGCCACTCCTCTGCCTACTCGCCACTCGCTCTCAGCTCTGCCTTCGGATGAGTCCGTAGAGTCGAGTGGCCCGTTTGCAGAGCTTGTTGGCTGCCTCATGTACTTGATGACCTGCACACGTCCTGACCTTGCATACCCTCTTAACATTCTCGCACGCTATGTTGCTCCTGGGAGACACCGACCAGAGCACATGGCTGCAGCGAAGAGGGTGTTGCGCTACTTGTGCAGTACGTCGGGCATGGGGCTAGTGCTTGGAGGGCGCAGTCCAGTGGTCCTCACTGGGCACGCAGACGCTTCTTGGGCTGACGACCAGGCTACGCAGCGGTCGTCACAGGGTTACACCTTCAGCCTTGGTTGCGGCTCTGTTTCGTGGCGGGCTACCCGCTCGTCTTCTGTTCTCGGCTCCAGTTGTGAGGCTGAGATCTACGCTGGGGCTATGGCTGCACAGGAGTTACGCTGGCTCACCTACCTGCTGACCGACCTTGGAGAGCAGCCTTGTTCTCCTCCAGTCCTGTACGTAGACAACAAGGCCATGCTGGCCTTGTGTCGAGAGCAGCGACTGGAGCACAGAACGAAGCACATTGCCCTCCGCTACTTTCTTGCTCGTGAGCTGCAGCAGCGTGGACAGTTGCGACTTGCGTACGTGGCCTCTGAGGCCAACACTTCTGATGTCTTCACTAAGGCACTTGCGCCTTGTGATCATCAGCGTTGTTGCACGCAGTTGGGTCTTGTGTCTGTCTTGCCTCACTTGCTCACTTCTTGACCTTGCTTGTACCTTCACCTATATATACTCTTGCTCTTACTTGCTTGACTCTTGTATATCTTTATATATGATCTTGCATGTGAACTGGCCTTCTGGCCTTTTTGAACTTGTGCTCGGAATGTGTGGTGACTTTGTGATCCACCCTGAGCTTTGCTTTGCTTTACTTGACTGGTCTTGTGACCCCTTGTTCTCCCCCACTTTGCCTATGGGGGTGTGTCAGAACATTATAGCTTACTCATTTGTGTAGGCTATAGTGGGGTATCCCATAGGGGGTACAACCCAGTTAGGGTTTCCTATTTGTACTCACTTCGTTCATAGTTCACTCATTCTCTCGTTCACTTCTTCTCACAGGTGTGCTGTGCTGGGCTGTGAAGAGAGGTGGGCAAATAGTCCGCTCGCTTAGGAGGAAATAAGATGGCCTGCGAGAGAGGCATGTTGTTTGGGCGTCCGTAGGAAACTGGGAACACCTAGATTGCAAGAAACAACACCTTGATATTTTGTTGGCAGAGAGCGTCTTGTTGTGAAGTGGGCGTGAGCGACAGACGCAGCCCAGCTGTCAATCCACTACATCCGCCTTTGCCACTTACATCTCGAAGACCACCACGTGTACCAGAGACTGACCGAAGTTCCCCTTTCACAGATCTTGACAGATTTTGCCAGAAGTAGGATAGAATTTCTCCCATGCCTTCCCAAGAGAGTTTGGGATGCTCTGGTTCAGCCACCACCCCATGGTTGGAAGGTTGATTCCTTCTATGTGCTTCTGAAAATGCACAAGAAGGAGCCAGTGGGTCGACCTATTGCAGCTTCCCACTCCTGGGTTACCACCATGGCCTCTAAGTGGCTTGATTTTAAGCTTCGGCCTCTGTTGAAGAAACAAGATACTTACCTGAAGGATAGTCTCTCCTTGGTCCATTTTTTGGAGGAGTTTCAAGTCCCCAAAGGAACACTTCTGTGTACATATGATGTACAGAGTTTGTACCCCTCGATTCCAATCTTTGAAGGGATAGATGTCATTAAGAGGCTCCTTTTGAAAGAACATCATTCGTTACGGCCTTTTATTGTTAGTCTTCTTGGATAGGTTATGACAAATTCCATTGGAATGTTTGATCATGTTGTATATAGACAGATTCAGGGGACAGCAATGGGGACTCCTGCAGCTCCATTCTTCGCCATCCTCTACATGAGTTGGCTGGATCAGGAGCTTGCTCGAAAGACAGCCCTACAGCCTCTTCTCCATCTCAAGTATATAGACGATGGTCTAATTCTCTGGGATAGAAGTATGGAGGAACTCCAACAATACCTAGAGACCTTCAATTCTTTGAGGCCTTCTATCGAGCTTACCTTGGAGATTAGTGCTACTTGCATTGACTTCCTTGACCTCTCTCTTTACAAAGGAGAGAGGATGGAGCAGTACCGGCTGGATATGGCCTCTTATCAAAAGCCACTCAACCGGTATCTGTACCTTCCTTTCAGCTCCTTTCATGGAAAAGACTGCAAATTGGGCTTCATCAGCAGTGAACTCAAGAGACACTGCATCAAGAATACTTCTCTGAATACCTTCTATGACAGGAAGTGGCCTTCTACAAACGATTGAGGGCACGTGGATATCCGCAGAAGTTTCTTCAAGACATTTTCAAGACAGTTACTTTCCAAGATAGGGAGCGGCTATTGAAGAATTTATCATCTAAAGAGCCGAGGAAAGCCCCCCTAGCCCTAAAGATAAGGAGATGTCCAAAAACGTTGGACATAGGGCTAGGGGGTTTTCTGAGAATTCTCAAAAACACCCTGCAGCATCATGGACTTAGATACCCTCGGTTCGTTACAGCATGGAAGTTACCTAGCAAAATTTGTAATAGATTAGTAAAAGCTAAAATAGTCTAGATGGGAACAATTGTAACCAGTTGGTGGTCGCCCAATAGATGGTGACCAACCTCCTGGAGGTTCCCACGGTGCATGAGTACTTGTCGAACTTGACAGCTAGAATCAGTAGCTGGCAAGGCGCTTCATTGGAGGCGCGCTTCACTGGAGGCGCGCTTCACTGGAGACGCGCTTCACTGGAGTCGCACAAAGAAGCTTTCAGCTTGATGGCTCCTGGAGGGAGGGAGTAGAAAGGATTCGTAGTCAGTTTGCTTGATCCTTAGTGTGCTGATGAAGGCCTTTGCTGGCCGAAACGCATTCACACGCGACATCCAGGCCTAATGTGTCTGGCTTTATGATTAGTAGACCTTTTCTCACTACTTCCCTTAGTAGACTCAGATCGTTACTCTTAGCAGGCTTGCTGCGTTTCGAATCCAATAAATTTCATCGGTGCAAATTCCAGAACGAGGTGGCGAGGGCAAAATGCATTCAACTTCTAGGTTGGGTGATTGCTCAACTCCTAGACTGGGGTTAACCATCTTTCAGAATGAAGTGGGTGGGAGAATATTTCTTCAAAACCCCTGCCCTCTTTGAGATCCCTTCAGCTGCTCATCAGCTGCAACTGCACACCACCTTCAGCTCATTAAAATTCAAATCCAGAAGGAGGTGAGAGTTGGTCGGACTGATTTGGTGCTCTTGGGCAGGTTGCTCTATCCCTTTCCCCCCACTGTCAGCCGCTGGTGATACTGAGATGCATGACCTCTCTCCTCCCTGCTACTCCTCCTCCTCTGCTCCCTGATCCCTCCTCCTCCTCCTCTGCTTCCTACAAGGCATGCAGGTGAAGGTGATGTCTCCCGGTGAGAGTAATCCATTCACCCGCCTGCAGTTGGAGACGAGTGTTCCTTGAGCCTTTCCTTCTCGTACACTTCTCCGTTGGCGCTCCTCGCCTGCGATGTGCTGGCAGGTGCGGGCGATGGGGTCACTGCGCCATGAGCACGTGGTGTGCCTGCTGGGCTTCTGCCTGCACCACAGTGTGGAGAGCGGCCACCAGGAGCAGATCCTCGTGTATGAGTTTGTGCCCCACGGGGACCTCAAGTACCACATCCACCACTCCAAGAGTACGCTCTTACCCTGCCTCATGTGCTCTAACCCCTCCCATGTGCTCTATCGCGTTGCATGTGATCAGCCCCTGCCATTTTCTGCTAGTAGTGCTGTTTGGAACAATGTATAAGTCATTTTCCCACCTGCAGCTTTGCCACTTGGTTCCTCTTCTATTGCTCATTTGTTCCTGTTTCTTGTTCCTCTTGTTTCTGTACAACTCCCCTTCCCTCGACCCCCTCCAGCGCTGCTGTCCCTGCAGCAGCGGCTGCAGCTGGTGGTGGGGGCAGCGGAGGGAGTGGCGTATCTGCACAGCTTTGAGACGCCCATCGTGCACCGCAACCTCAAGCCCAGCAGCATCCTCGTGGGGGAGCACAACCACGCCAAGATTGCCGACTTTGGGCTGCTCAAGCTGCTCAGCCATGCCGACGGCGCCGACGACCGCACGCGAGTGGCGCGAACTCCGGGCTACTTGGACCCCGATTACAATCGCACCCAAATCGTCTATGAGAAGAGTGACGTCTACAGGTGCGTGCGTGTGCTCTTGCAGAGCTCCTCCTGTAGTATGTGAATGGCTTAATTGAATGTTTTAAGTCGATATCTTTCTCTTTCCAATTGCCATGTTGTCTGCATCATTGTCTTAGCTCCTCAACAGCATCAGTCCCTAAGCAGCTTTCGTACCCCCTTTCTTCCTTGTTCTCTCCCAACACTTTCAACAATGCATTGGAGCAGCTTTGGCGTCGTGCTGCTGGAATTGTTGACCAGGCAGAGGGCAGCCGTGGAGGGCACAAACATTCATATCAGTGACTGGGTGGGTGTATGCAAACACATATGGTGAGTGCCTTGGACTTTTACGAGTCACGAAATGATGTCCTGTTGTTTCGCACGGATGTACAAATACGGACAGCAAAAGAGGGCTAATGACTCGTGCATTGTTTTGCGGTTAGCATATGGGAAAATCTGCCAACCGAATGGTACTTGGCCTTACCGTGCTGGTCCGGTTGAGAACACTTCGACCTTTCACTCAGTATAGTTACATTTCCTGCAGCATTATCATATTTCTGTGTTGGACTAGTTTCGGTCATTCAGTATCAAAGAAACCTGCTAGAGTGGCACGATGGGCGGGGAGGGTGTGAGAAGGGGTTTAAAAAATAGCGCCTCCATTAGTAAACAAGGCGCTATTTTGAGGAAGGCAGCTTTTCTGGTTATTGGTTTGGATGGATACAGTAACCAGAACCTAAATGTGCGTTTTGTCTAAAAGTGACCAAACAAAAACAACATGAGGCCTTGATCAATAGAGAGGCAACTTTAGTCAACTCCAACCCCATTTTCAACTACTGAAGTGCATAGCCATCTGTAATGTGCATGAATGGGAGATGGACGTCGTATCACCCTCCAGTGTATCACTTCCCTTCCTTGACCCTCCCCCCCCCCCCTCTCAACACACACACCCCCCCCCCCCTCACCACCTCCCCTTATCTCAGGCGGCGCAGAAGCTTCGGGCATACGAGGTGGGGGAGCTGAAGGATGCGAGTCTGGATGCACCGGACGAGGCGGTGGTGGCGCTGGCAGACATCGCCCTCGACTGCCTCAGGATGCCCGCCTCTCGCCGCCCACCCATGAAGGACGTCGCCAGCCGCCTGCAACACCTCCTCTCCTTCTACTGCAGTGACAACGACCACTCCTCCCTTGCTGTACCCAGCCTGCGCATGGAGGGAATGCCCTCGCATGGCAGGAACATCCGTTCGGACACATTTGGAACAAGCGAGCGACCAGAGGCAGCAAGTGGAACGTGTGCTTCTGGGAGCCCCACTCATTCGTTGTCGGAGACGTGGAGGATGATTGAGTAGTGCTGCTGGGCCCACCTTGGATGTCACAAAATGCATGACCTGCAACTAGATATTGAACTTCCTCTCTCGTTTTAGTGCACTGCACTAATAACGTCACCCCCTGTATGTAATACACTCGAAATCTGAGCAACCCCAAGCTGCATATGTGAAGCCTTGTATTTCATTGAGATGTTCCATTGAACATTGCACATGTCTACAAAACCAGATTTGATGTGTGTGAGTGTACAATTGATGAGGTTGCGTTACAAAACAGAATTGAAAAAATTCAATGCACCTTGCAGCACCAAGCGAGTATGACGCCAAAGAAGTGTGGTTGACAAAGTGTCTAAGTTCACGCCATAACATATCCACAAAATTGGGATATGAAAGCATGTAGTGTTTGCCCATTATTGTTAGTTGCTGTGTGTTCCATACCTACACCCCTTTTTCTTAACAAAATTACCGATTCCGTATCGTAATCCTTCGAATATGACAAATGGGTGTTGAGAGAGCTCTATTTGTAGTTGTTGTTGTGTCTCTTGTATTTGAGGATGAAAACTTATCATTTGAACGGTTGATGTGTACTAAAATGGTTATGAATAGCCTTGTCCGATGATCAAAACACTTCAGGGCATTACCCCCGAGAGTACTTGGGTGACTGACAAAAGTGTTGGAATCTTCCCTTATGTGGATCCTCATGCTCCCCTGGCTAGCTTCCTCTTGCCTTAGTTCTTCCTGCTGACCCCTTCATTGCCCTTCCTCTCCCTGGTTTCCCCTCGAACCTCCTGCCCACTCACTTGCCCCATCCTCGGCTCCCTTTTCTGTTTGAGCCGATAGACTTCCCTTTCCGTTGGCAGTGAGACCCTTGCTTCCCTTTTGGGATTGGCTACCGCCACATTAGTGATGTGATCCTTCTTCGTCTCTCCCTTCTCACCCACCAGGACTCCAGTCCTTCACTTCCTTCACCTTCCATCTCTCAATGGTGAGCCCTTTGTCCATTAAGTCCTTCCTTGCATGCCTTGGGTACACTTCCTTCCCTAGTTCCACTCCCTTCTCGCCTCTTGGACCTAAGGAAAAGGGGGAAGACAGCAGACGGACAAGAAGAAGGATGGCAAGTGGGAGAAGAAGTGAGGCCCCTTCAAGGGGCGCTGCTAAAACTGCCATGAGGAGGGGCACATGGCTGCCAAGTGCACCAACAAGAAGGAGGATACAACGCCCGCGGCAGCCGCGAACGTAGCTGAAGGAGACGGGAAAGGCATGGTGCTCACCGTCGCGTGTTCGGCTGCAAAATTGCTGGCCGACGAAAAGGACTTGTGGTTCCTTGACTCGGGATGCTCCCAACACATGACCGGCCGCAAGGAGTGGTTCACGGTGATCCGTAACCCATCTGCAACGAGATCCGTCCATCACAAAAAACCTTGGTTTTTGAAGGGGGTTCGAAGGGGGGTACAGTTCAGGTGTTTTGGTTGGCAAAGTTCCGAAGCCAAATCACGACCAATCACGGAATGAAATCGGACCGCGTTTGTTTGTCAAAGTCTAAATTGAATCCGTGACTCCGGTACATTGCCGTTTATTTGAAGCGTGCCAAATTTGTTGTGATTTTGTAATTGGTTTTTTTAGCTTTGACTTCCCTAAAATGTGTCTGCTTGAAAATATGCTGGCCATTTTATTACAAGATAAATGCATCACATTTGATACTTATTAAGGAGATAGGTACTGTCCAGGTGGAATGCCTTCACCACATGGACGTGGCGGAGCAGCGCTTCAATCGGAATCACGGAGTACGCGTACATTCCTGTCGTCCACTTGAGGCGAAGGCATCCTGTTGCTGTATCCTCTCCGCTTGCATTCCAATATCTAACGTAAGCCAGCTCCTCCCTCTCTCCACGTATTTTGTATGGAACAACAGAAGCAACCTTGCATACGACTCCTCTCTCCGACCATACCTTACACCCTCCACTGCAACATCCGAGTACCATGGCCTCTCAAAATAGTCAGGGGTCGCTCGAACGAAGTGAGAAACTCTTGAGAAGCTGGCGTTGTCTGTGAAAATAGGAAAACAGGAATGAATGAACTATGAATGAAAGCAGTACAAATATGAAACCCTAACTGGGTTGTACCCCCTATGGGATACCCCACTACAGCCTACACAGCAGTATAAGCTATAGATATGTTCTGACACACCCCCATAGGCAAAGTGGGGGAGAACAAGGGGTCACAAGACCAGTCAAGCAAGACAAAGCAAAGCTCAGGGTGGATCACAAAGTCACCACACAGTCCGAGCACAAGAGTAAGGCCAAAGGCCAGTTCACAAGCAAGAGTACAGACATATATATAAAGCTAGACAAGCAAGAGCAGGTATATATATATGTCACAGTACAAGTGAAGTCAAGAGGAGAGCAAGTGAGGCAAGACAGGCACAAGACCCAGCTGGGTGCAGAAGCGCTGATGGTCACAAGGCGCAAGTGCCTTGGTGAACACATCAGCAGTGTTGGCCTCAGAGGCCACGTACGCAAGTCGCAACTGACCACGCTGCTGCAGCTCACGAGCAAGGAAGTAGCGGAGAGCAATGTGCTTCGTTCTGTGCTCCAAGCGCTGCTCTCGACACAAGGCCAGCATAGCCTTGTTGTCTACGTACAGCACTGGAGGAGAACGAGGCGGCTCTCCAAGGTCAGTCAGCAGGTAGGTGAGCCAGCGAAGCTCCTGTGCAGCCATGGCCCCGGCGTAGATCTCAGCCTCACAACTGGAGCCGAGAACCGAAGACGAGCGAGTAGACCGCCACGAGACAGAGCCGGAACCAAGGCTGAAGGTGTAACCCTGTGACGACCGCTGCGTAGCCTGGTCGTCAGCCCAAGAAGCGTCCGCGTGGCCGGTAAGGACCACTGGACTCCGCCCTCCAAGCACTAGCCCCATGCCTGACGTACTGCACAGGTAGCGCAATACCCTCTTCGCTGCAGCCATGTGCTCCGGTCTGTGTCTCCCAGGAGCAACATAGCGTGCAAGAATGCTCAGAGGGTATGCAAGGTCAGGTCGTGTGCAGGTCATCAGGTACATGAGGCAGCCAACAAGCTCCGCATACGGACCACTCGACTCTACGGACTCATCCGAAGGCAGAGCTGAGAGTGAGTGGCGAGTAGGCAGAGGAGTGGCCTGAGGCGAGGAGTACGTGAAGCCGAAGCGCTGAAGGACCTGCTGCACCATGTGTGACTGAGTCAAGGTAATGGTGCGGCGTGCTCTGTCCCGAGTGATCTGCAAGCCAAGGTAGCTGCGCAGTTCACCCAGGTCTGTGCACGTGTGTCTCTTCAACAGCTCGGACTTCACGTAGGCGAGTCCAGCAGTGTCCGCTGTGGCAAAGACCAGGTCGTCGACGTACACGAGGATGTAGAACGGCGGCAGGGAAGTGTCGGTGCGAAGAAACAGCGACGGGTCAGCAGTAGAAGGAGCAAACCCAAGAGCCGCAAGCGTAGTCCTCAGTGTGTCGTGCCACTCACGCGGTGCCTGGCGGAGACCGTAGACTGGCCGTCGGAGGCTCCACTGGGTGCCAGGAGGGAAAGTCCCAGTGAAGCCAGGTGGACGGCGAAGCCAGATCTCCTCGTGCAGGCTACCCTGCAAGAACGCAGTGCTGAAGTCGAGAGAGTGAAGCTCGTAGTCGCGCTGAGCTGCTATGTGCAGCAGCACCCGAAGAGTAGTCATCTTCGGGGTGGGAGAGAAGGTCTGAAAGTAGTCAACTCCCTGCCGCTGACTGAAGCCACGAGCAACGTACCGTGCCTTGAAGACAGGTGGAGAGCCCGGCGGCCGCTTCACCCTGAAGATCCACATGCCACTGACGATGTTCGCCCCAGGAGGGGGAACCGCGTCAACGTAGGTGCCTGTGGACTTCCAGGAAGCCATCTCTGCATCCATAGCTGCCTGCCACTGAGAGGAGTAGGGACCCTCTACGGCCTCCGCGTAAGAACGCGGAGTCGGGATGTCTAGTGCATCCGGGTCTCCCTCAGGGGCAAGCAGTACAGACGCGAGATGAGGTGAAGCAGCCGCTAGACACTGTAACTCCTCCTGCCTGTCCTCTAGGACGTCCGTGCCAAGAGCACACTCACCCTCGACGGACGGAGGACAGACAGACGCAGACTCAGCAACAAGACTAGCAGCGTAGTCGAGACGACAGCGAGCAGCAAAGTCGACGAGCTCAGCGACTAGAGCAGACGCAGCAGTGGACTCAAAAGAGGGGTCAGTGACGACAGTAGCAAGCAGACGCGTGACAGTGGGACTGGCAGCACGAAGAGAGTCCGACTCAGGGTCCGCAAGCGCAGGAAGAGAGGACTCAGGAGGAGAAGGCAAAGGGGCACGCAGAGGAGCAGTGGACGGACGTAAAGACATCCGGTGCGTGCCAGGGACAGGAGGAGGACGCTGACGCGAACTGCGACCACTAGCGCGAGCAGCACGAACAGGCGACGCGGGACGAGACGCAGGCTCACGACGCTCAGCAAGACCTCCAGTAGGACCAGTGTAAGGAGAGGGAGCAGGCAGTGGAGAGGAAGGCTCCAGTAGGGGCTGCGACTGGACCGGCGGTGGACCCTCTACTGGAGGAGAAAGACCAAGAACCTGCTGAAGGAGCGGAACAAAGTACGGCCGAGGCCGCGCGGCAGCTCCAGACTCAGCAGGGACAGCACCAGCACCCTCAGCGACAGCACCAGCGCCACCCACACCTCCAGCGGCAGGACCAACAGCAGCAGGCTCAGCACGAACGCCCTCAGCAGCTCCAGCTCCAGGAGGACCTGCAGGGCCAGCAGCTCCGGGACCGGCTGCACCCGCACCCTCGACGGTCGAAGAAGCTCCAGCTCCAGCTCCAGCAGCACCTCCAGACTCAGCAGCACGCCTCCAGCGGCGAGCGAACCACTCGCGCAGCTCCTGTGGAGAGAGGGGCTCCCGGCGAGACGCAGCAGCAGGAGAAACCCCAGGCTCAGCAGCTCCAGACGCAGCACCCCCAGGCTCAGCAGCTCCCAGCTCAGCACCCCCAGGCTCAGCAGCTCCCGACCCTGCACCCCCAGACCCAGCACCTCCAGGCACAGCACCCCCCGGCTCAGCACCCCCAGGCTCCGCACCCTCCGCAGTAGCACCCTCAGGCCCAGCACCCCCAGCAGTAGCACCCCCAGGCTCAGCACCCCCGCGCACAGCACCCCCAGAGTCAGCACCCCCAGGCTCAGCACCCGCAGCAGCACCAGAGTCACCAGTAACCTCGACCGGGTCAACGGCGTCTACCTGGGACACACCTGAGGGGGCAGGAACCTGAGGGGGGAGGGGGTCTACCGGGGGGGGAACCGGCACAAGGAAGTCCGGGGGAGGGGGGAGGGAAGGAGTGCGGTAGGGGAAGAGACGGTAGAAGGGGACTGACTCGTCGAACGTGACGTCCTGGGAGGACAGAACACGACGAGAGGAGGGGTGGTAAAACTGCCACCCTGGGGCGTCAGTGGGGAAGCCAAGGAAGACACAGGGAGCAGCACGAGGGGACAGCTTGTCCGCAGACAAGTCGCGGACAAACGCCCGAGATCCCCAGACACGGAACACAGACGCATCGCCAACCTTCCCCGTCCACAGCAAGGCTGGGGACATCGCTGGCCGAGAGACCCGGGGGTGAAGGTTGAGCTGATGCGCCGCGTACCTCACCGCAAACGGCCACAGAAAATGGGGGGCAGCCGCATGCATCATGGACGTACGAGCGACATCCATGACCATGCCAATGCGGCGCTCAGCAATCCCATTTTGCTGTGGTGAGTCCGGAAGCGTGAAGGTCTGGCGGATCCCCCGTGCACGACAGTAGTCTCGCAGAAGGCGAGAAGAGAACTCTCCGCCTCTGTCAGAGTGCAGACGCAGAACAGGAAAGTCCGAGCCGAAGCTCTTCCTGAGCTGGAGACGAGCCTCGCGGATCCAGTCGATCAGCACCTCAGTGACCGCACCCTTGCTGCGCAAGGGGAGGACTGTGGTGTAACGCGAGTAGTCGTCAACCACCAACAGGAAGTAGCGCTCGTAACCCTGCCCACGGACGGGGGCTGGGCCCCACACATCCATGTGAAGCGTCTGCAGGGGAGCCTCTGTCGGGGGGAAGTGGGAGGAGTGAGGAGTAGCCCGGAGGCGACCCTCGACACAGGGGACACAGGAAGGTCCTGGCCCGGAGGGGAGAGGAGGGAGAGACTAGGGAAGACCAGAGACAAGGACACGGGAAGCCATGCTCCGAAGACGGGGCAAGGAGGGGTGGCCAAGACGGTGGTGCCACAGGAGAGTCTCGTGAGACAGGAGGCGACAAGAACAGGGGGCAGACTCAGGACCTGACCGGGACGCAGCAGCAAGTACCTGACCCGACGCAGCCACCTGACCAGACGCAGGGACAGGAGGAGACTCAACGGTCAGGGTGTAGAGACTCGACCCCGGCCGACGTGAGAACGTGGCCAGGTGTCGGCCTGTGCGAGCCTCCGTGCAGTGGGTCACCCTCTGACGCGCAGGAGTGAACTGGTGAACACCCCCATCCTGCAGGTCCGCTCCACTCACCAAGTTCGTAGAGAACGAGGGAAGGTACAGACCCGACAGGGTGCCCGAAGGGGCAGCCGGACACGGGAGGACAGTGGAGAAGTGAGACAGGACAGGACCCCCAGAGGGGTCAGCAAGGGAGACCGCAACCGGCCTGGCGAGCGGCGAAAGGGTAGTGCGGTCTCGAAAGAAGGAGCGAGAAGCTCCGGAGTCAAGTGTGAAAGTGAGGGAGGACGAGGACGACTCAGTACCTGAGAGCGCAGTCTCACCAGTACCTGAGAGCGCAGACGCACTGGCACCTAGAGCAGCAGCCTCACAAGCACCTAGCGCAGCAGTACCAATGCCCGGGTCGGGCTGAAAACACCGGTAACCCTCATTCTCCTCACTATAATCCACAACATACATAGCAGTAAGGATAGCATCAAAATCAAGATCAAAGATCGCTACACCAGCCCTGAGAAGCTCATCCCAGCGAGGGATCTCACTAGCCCCAGGGAACTGCTGACGCCAAGCGTCCGTCAGGCGGCCAAAGCAGCGCTGGGTGGCGTGGGCACCCCCACACTGCTCACCCGCGCGGTCGCCGGAACGAAGAACGTAGGTGCAGGGACCAGTACCCCCACCCCTCTGACGCCCAGCGTACCACTCACGAAGCTGCTGAGGCGAAGGGATGTCCCGCGAGCGCTGCTGCTGCTGCCGGTGCGAGCGCTGGCCACCACCACCGCCGCTACGCTGCTGGGTACCACCCCGACCAGCTCCACCTCCTCCACCACTACTGCCTCCTCCGCTGCCGCCTCCACTGCCTCCACCTCCGCCGCCTCCACCTCCGCCGCTGCCTCCACCACCACCGCTGGCACCACCACCACCGTCTCCGCCGCTGCTGCCGCCACCACCACCACCACCCCCGCCACTAGCCCCGCCGCCACCCCCACTCCCTCCGCCGCCACCGCCGCCACCGCCACCGCCCCCTCCAGCTCCACCCGCGCCCTTGCCCCCCTTGCCCTTGCTGGAGCGACGTCTCCCACTAGGGGCAGACGCCGCGCCGACCGACTCAAGACCAAGCAGGTCGGCAGCAGCAGCAGAGGCAACAGAGGGCAGCAAGGGGGAAGGAGAGCACCCCTCAAAGATGGGGGTGCGAGGGTCACCACGAGAAGCACCTACAGCGACTATGCTCTTCTCCGCTGCAAGGAGGGCCTTCTCGAGGAGGTCGACGGTGAGAGTGGTGGGACAGACTGCGAGAAAGTGGTCCCTGACGACGCGAAGGGAGTCAGGGAGGCGTGCGACTACGTAGTAGAGAGCGATGTACATGGGGGGGGGGTTCTTAGCGCAGAACTCAGCAAGAAGGGCGGCGCGGTAGTGAGTGTCACTAGTGCGGAGGTGCGTAATGAGGTCAGCGACAGTGGGAAAGGCAGAGAGGTCAGGAAAGAGGTAGGGAAGCATGAGACGGCTCAGTGCAGCAGTGGCAGGGGAGGAGTAGCGCGCAACTACAGCGTCGTACAAGGTCTGAGCACTCTTGTACTGACTAAAGTGCGCACGCTCAGAGGTAGGGAGGTGGCGACGCACAGCAAGACGTGCAGCAGCATCGCGGGTGGCCCACTTAGAGCGGACAGCGGGATCAGCATCAGCAGCAGGGGCAGGAGAGGCGCCAGAGGTGAGGTCAAAGAGAGAAAGGTCGTCAGCCCTGTCGCACTGTAAGAACAGCTGCAGGTCATCTAACCAGACCTCAAAATCAATGGCGCGACCCTCAGCGTCAAAAGCTAGGACACTAGGGGTAGCCATGGTGACGACAGCGACGCAGTGCAAGCAGTAGGGAAAGAGCTCGCAGTGTCAGTGGGACAGTGCTCACCAGGCAGGGCAGGTCGTGCAGTCAGCAGAAAGGCGGCTCAGCGACCGGGCGGCTCGGGTGCACAGCTGCTCGGCTCCCGGGCGGCTCGGCGGCTGGGCGGCTCGGGCGCAGGGCGGCTCGGCTCCCGGGCGGCTCGGCGGCTGGGCAGCTCGGGTGCAGGGCGGCTCGGCTCCCGGGCGGCTCGGCGGCTGGGCGGCTCGGGTGCAGGGCGGCTCGGCTCCCGGGCGGCTCGGCGGCAGGGCGGCTCGGGTCCCGGGCGGCTCGGCTGCTGGGGCGGCTCGGCAGGGAGATGCAGCGTCGGGCCGGCAGGTGCAGCGTCGGGCCGGCAGGTGCAGCGGCGGGCCGGCAGGTGCAAGTGGCGGGCCGTAAGAGGCGGCGGGCCGATGGGTGCAGCGGCGGGCCGGTAGGTGCAGCGGCGGGCCGGCAGGAGCAGCGGCGGGCCGGCAGGGTGCAGCGGCGGGCCGGCAGGAGCAGCGACGGGCCGGCAGGGTGCAGCGGCGGGCCGTAGAGTGCAGCGGCGGGGCCGTCGGCAGCAGAGGCGGGGCCGCGTCAGAGGAGGCGGCGTGGCCGCGTCAGGGGAGGCGGCGGGGCCGCGTCAATGGAGGCGGCGGGGCCGCGTCAGGGGAGGCGGCGGAGTCGCGTCAGGGGAGGCGGCGGGGCCTCGTCAGGGGAGGCGGCGGAGCCGCGTCAGGGGAGGCGGCGGGGCCGCGTCAGGGGAGGCGGCGGGGCCGCGTCAGGGGAGGCGGCGAGGCCGCGTCAGGGGAGGCGGCGGGGCCGCGTCAGGGGAGGCGGCGAGGCCGCGTCAAGGGAGGCGGCGGGGCCGCGTCAAGGGAGGCGGCGGGGCCGCGTTAAAAGAGGCGGCGGGGCCGCGTCAAGGGAGGCGGCTGGGCCGCGTCAGGGGAGGCGGCAAAGCCGCGTCAGAGGAGGCGGCGGGGCCGCGAGTGAAAAGGCGACCCGAGGGGTCGCTAAAAAAAAAAGGGCGCGCCTCGGGGCGCGCGTCGGTGGGCCCAGACAACGGTCCTAAGGTAGGACCCGCTCTATACCATGTGAAAATAGGAAAACAGGAATGAATGAACTATGAATGAAAGCAGTACAAATATAAAACCCTAACTGGGTTGTACCCCCTATGGGATACCCCACTACAGCCTACACAGCAGTATAAGCTATAGATATGTTCTGACATTGTCTGCTGCAGGGATTGCCAGCGATGCATGGGCCTGCATAACAGTTGATGTTAGTCATGTATGATACGAGCCAGCCAAATGATGGTTGATTGCATAAACTTGCAACTACTTACTCGAATCTTGGTGACGCATCCTGCATAACGCATAAGCGCATCCTTGAGGGCAGCTTGGGCACGAGGGTGTTGCTTGGTCCACTTCCTTGCAAACCAGTTGGTGGAGGTGGGTTCTTGTGGTAACTCCACAGGGAGGAAGTATGACTCCTTGATGAGCGTCCGTGTGTCGGTCTCAATCGCCTGCCAACATATGCTATTGATATTATTACATTCTGCATTCATATCCATGCAATTCAAGCACTAAACAGATTTACCTGCCGCATGGCGGTGTCCCGGCCAGCAGGATCATCCACCGGCACCACATCCGGAATGCGCCTAGCATGGAACTTCATGATCTGCCCATCTACATTGCGCTTGTTGGACCGACGGTAGATCCTCTTTACCAACGGTCCGTGCAAGTGCTCGAACATGTTGGTGCTGAATTCAGTCACATGACCCGTGCGACGTATGGAGTCAACGTAGTGCGACATGAGATGTGTTTTCACAAGGCACCAAGAGGATGGCTGCTTTGGAAACGCAGCCTGCAACTGCTCAACGAGCCTGATGGGAGTGGGAGATGACAACACATGCAATCACAGAGTCTACTTATTCATATGGTTTTCCTATTCTTGATCCTTTCCTATCAAAGTTTAGCACCAAACATCCTCACAAGATTGCCTACTACAAGAGCACATTTACAGTAGCCAAGCATTCATCCCACGCACGGGGGTTTACATGCGTGGTTTATTACCGAGAGGTCATCTTCTTCAGCTCCCGGAGGGACCGCTCAGTGTGCCCCTGAGGCTGGGAGCACAGGATGTACCAGCCAAGATAGGCACGAACGGCATCCATCTGGGGCTGGCGAAGCAGGCCTGCAAAAACAAACACCATGACCTGCAAAGAATGCGGATAGCAGCAAAGGGGAGGGTGAGCACAGATGGTGTGAGGAGTTGGGACAAACAATGGCAGCATGAGCAGACTGCTTGAGGGTTTAGGCCAGGACAAGCAACAGGGAATGGAGGGTTCATACCTGCATGACGGCCCTGTGCTCATAGGCCGCCACACATGCTCCGGTCTCGAAGTAGGCGCTCTCCGGCAGGCGCATGTGATTCAGGCGCGTGCGGTCGCGAATGAGAGACAGGCGCTTGCCCATACACATCAGTTCAGTAGTGGCAAAAGGGCAGAAACATGTCAGTAATAGGACACAACTGACGGTTTGAGTAAATGTGACGAAGAGCAACGAATCCAATCCCAAAAACACTGACCTGTCCATCTGCTTCACACGCCGCTTCTTCATCTTGCGCACGACAGTCACAATGTGGCTCATGATGCCCAGGTCCGCCTGGTGCATGATGTCAGGCATCACCACGAGGTAGGGATTGCCCCACGCGGTCCCTGGGACATCCCACTTCCAGAGCACGCACTGGAAATGGGGATGTGGTGGGGAATGGAGGAGAGATGTACGTGAGAGTGGATAGCTAACCTAAACCACAAGTGGGGTGAGTTCAATGGGGCAGAGCACATCTGGCAATTCATGACGGGGCGGGCGAGAGCATAGACTACTCATGGGCTAGGGAAACAGGTCACTCACCTCAACAGGGTAGGTAGAGTAGGCCTTGCACGGGTCAGCCTGGCTAGTTGTCCTCCCAGCCGCCTCGTTAACGATCCATTGTTGTTGTTCAGGCGTGCGCGGCGTGTTCCGTGCCTTGACAGCACTCAGATGCTCCTGTTGTAGCACGGGGGTGAGGGATGGGATAGAAAAGGTAAGGGTGGTAGCTATGTGGGTTCTATCAGGCGACCCACAAACGAGAATGTATTTGAATGCGTGGAGATGGCATGTGACCTCACCTATGCAGCATAGCAGATGGTGCACGGCATCCGCGATCCATGCGAGAGTGTGCAACTGATCTTGCGGCTCTCAGGGTAGTCGCACACCCAGGCGTACAGCAGGGGCCGCACAGTTTGCCAATTACCGAAAGGATCCCTGAGACGGAACCCGCTGCAAGGAACAGATAGAGGGGCAACAGGAATTTGGGTTACGGCTTTTAGGGAGGAACGACTAGGGGCAAAGGGCCATGCTACATACAGAGAGGGTTTGCATACCATGCAGGTGGTGAGATGATATCTTAGCAAGATGCAAACCGAGTACGGACCTGGCGATGCCATCAAGAAGCTGCTGCAGCACGGTGATGACGCAACGCTGGAAGAGCATCACCTTCTCCACGGCAGACATTGCAGACGGGGGGATAGGAAGGAGGGCAAGTAGTGTGTGCCCGGCTTTCCCCGATCGCTTGCCCTGGGAGATGTTGGCCAGCGTCATCATGAGCGGCCACGCCTTCTTCCGGCCGTTGATGCTCATGTGCTTCACATCCGAATATAAGATGATCCCCCCCACAACTTCGGACCAACCGAAGTGTTCCTGCAGTGCACTATAAAGCGGCAACGGATACACGGTTTAGGGCTCAAGATGCTCTTGACATATCAGTGCAACGATGGAGGCATGAGGAAGGATTGGGTTTTGGGTGGCAACGTGGTCTTTCCTTACCTGAGCATCGTTCCTGTCAAATTATAATGTTGTGTAGGCTATAGTGGGGTAGCCTATATGGGGTACACATTTCTAGGGTTGCATATTTGTATCAGTTTCGTTCCTTAGTCAATCATTCTCGTTTCAGTCTTCTCATGGTATCGTGCAGGTTTCCTAGTGGGAACTGTGCCTAGAGCCCACCACATCGATTTTTTTTTCGTGCCCGGAGCGCGCTCAGCCCGAGTCGCACTCCTCTCTCTCACTGCGTCGCGCCGCCCTAGCGGCCCCGTCGCCCTAGCGGCCTCGTCGCCCTGGCGGCCCCATCGTCCTAGCGGCCCCGTCGCCTAGCCCTACGGCCCCGTCACCTCGCCCTACGGCCTCGGCGCCGCCCTGTCCCGGCCCCGCCGCCCTTCGCTGCGGCCCCGCCGCCCTTCGCTGCGGCCCTGCCGCCCTTCACTGCGGCCCCGCCGCCCTTCGCTGCGGCACCGCCGCCCTTCGCTGTGGCCCCGCCGCCCTTCTTTGCGGCCCCGCCGCCCTTCGCTACGGCCCCGCCGCCCCTCTTGCTGCGGCCCCGCCGCCTACCTTGCGGCTCCGCCGCCCTTCGCTGCGGCCCCGCCGCCCCTCTCGCTGCGGCCCCGCCACCTACCTTGCGGCTCTGCCGCCCTTCGCTGCGGCCCCGCTGCCCCTCTCGCTACGGCCCTGCCACCCCTCTTGCTGCGGGCCCGCCGCCTACCTTGCGTCCCCGCCGCCATTCGCTGCGGCCCCGCCGCCCTTCGCTGCGGCCCCGCCGCTCTTCGCTGCGGCCCCGCCGCCCTACCGAGCCGCCCAAGCCGCCCGAGCCGTCTGTTCCGCCCGAGCCGCCCGAGCCGCCCGACCCCCCCGAGCCACCCGAGCCGCCCGAGCCGCCCGAGCCGCTGGTGCCGCCGAGCCGCAGTTGCTGCTGAGCCGCCCGAGTCACCCGAGCCGCCGTGTTGACGTGCTGATGTGCTGCCGAGCTGCCCGAACCGCCCTGTCTGGTGAGAGCAGCGCTTCTGACACTGCACTACCCCTGTTCTACAGTTAGCACTGCTAGCCTACTGCTGTCATGGCCACCCCCAGTGTTCTCGCTTTTGACGCTGAGGGTCGGGCCATTGACTTTGAGGTCTGGGTAGATGACCTGCAGCTTTTCCTACAGTGCGATAGGGCAGACGGTCTCTCCCTCTTTGACCTCACCTCTGGTGCCTCCCCTGCCCCTGCTGCCGATGTCGACGCCACTATTCGCTCCCAATGGGCCACGCGCGATGCTGCTGCACGTCTTGCTGTGCGTCGCCACCTGCCTACCACTGAGCGCGCACACTTTAGTCAGTACAAGAGTGCTCAGACCTTGTACGACGCCGTAGTTGCGCGCTACTCTTCCCCTACGACTGCTGCACTGAGCCGCCTCATGCTGCTGTACCTCTTCCCTGACCTTGCTGCCTTTCCCATAGTCGCTGACCTCATTACGCACCTCCGCACTAGTAACACTCGCTACCGCGCTGCGCTTCCTGCTGAGTTCTGCGCCAAGAACCCCCCCCATGTACATCACTCTCTATTATATCGTCACCCGCCTCCGTGACTCCCTTCGTGTAGTCAGGGACCACTTCCTCTTGGTCTGTCCCACCACTCTCACTGTTGACCTCCTAGAGAAGGCCCTCCTAGCAGCGGAGAAGAGCATAGACGCTGTAGGAGCCTCTCGTGGTGACCCTCGCACCCCCATCTTTGAGGGGTGTTCCCCTTCCCCCCTTTTGCCCTCTGTCGCCTCTGCTGCTGCGGCCGACCTTGTTGGTCTTGAGTCGGTCGGTGCGGCGTCTGCCCCTAGCGGGAGACGCCGCTCTGGCAAGGGCAAAGGGGGCAAGGGCGCGGGTGGAGCTAGAGGGGGTGGCGGAGGTGGCGGTGTAGGCGGCGGAGGGAGTGGGGGTGGCGGTGGGAGTGGTGGCGGGGGTGGAGGTGTCGGTGGCAGCAGTGGAGGCGGAGGCGGCGGGGGCGGTAGCGGTGGGAGCGGAGGCGGCGGTGGTGGCGAAGGTGGAGGAGGCGGTGGTGGAGGAGGTGGAGCTGGTTGGGGTGGCGCTTCGCAGCGGAGCGGCTCCGGTGGTGGTCAGCGCCAGCAGCAGCAGCAGCAGCGTTCTCGAGACATCCCCCCCCGTCAGCAGCTCCGTCAGTGGTACACTGCGCGTCAGCGTGGTGGGGGTTTTGGTCCGTGCACCTACGTCCTTTGCACCGGCGACCGCGCGGGTGAGCAGTGTGGGGGTGCCCACTCCACCCAGCGCTGCTTTGGCCGCCTGACGGACGCTTGGCGTCACCAGTTCCCGGAGGCCGCTGAGATCCCCCGCTGGGGAGAGCTGTCTAGGGCAGGTGTACCTATCTTTGATCTTGACTTTGATGCTATTCTTGCTGCCATGTATGCTGTGACTTATAGTGACGAGGGTGACTGTTACCGGTGTTTCCCGCCCGATCCGGGCATTGCGACTGCTGCTCTAGGTGCTGGTGAGGTTGTTGCTCTAGGTGCTAGTGGAGCTGTTGCTCTAGGTGCCAGTGCGTCTGCGTCCTCAGGTACTGGTGAGTCTGCGCTCTCAGGTACCGCGTCGGCTTTGGCCTCCCTCACCTTCCCACTTGACTCAGGGGCTTCTCGCTCCTTCTTTCGAGACCGCACCACACTCACGCCGCTTGGTCGGCCGGTTGCAGTCTCCCTGGCAGACCCCTCTGGGGGTCCTGTCCTCTCTCACTTCTCTACTGTCCTCCCGTGTCCGGCTGCCCCCTCTGGCACCTTGTCTGGTCTTTACCTCCCTTCGTTCTCTACGAACTTGGTGAGTGGTGCTGACCTGTAGGATGCGGGGGTTCACCAGTTTACTCCTGCGAGTCAGCGAATGACCCACTGCTCGGACGCTCACACAGGCCCGCACCTGGCCACGTTTACGCGTCGGCCGGGGTCGAGCCTCTACACCCTGACCACTGAGTCTCCTCCTGTCCCTGCGTCTGGTCAGGTAGCTGCGTCTGGTCAGGTGTTTGCTGCAGCGTCCAGGTCTGGTCCCGAGTCTGCCCCCTGCTCGTGTCGCCTCCTGTCTCACGACACTCTCTTGTGGCACCACCGTCTTGATCACCCCTCCGTGCCTCGTCTCCGAGGCATGGCTTCCCGTGTCCTTGTCTCTAGTCTTCCCCGGTCCCTCCCTCCCCTTCCTTTGGGGCCTGGTTCTTCCTGTGTCCCCTGTGTCGAGGGGCGGCTACGGGCTGCTCCTCACTCCTCTCCGTTTCCCCTGATAGAGGCCCCGCTGCAGACACTTCACATGGACGTGTGGGGCCCGGCCCGCGTCCGTGGACAGGGTCACGAGCGCTACATTCTGCTGGTGGTTGACGACTACTCGCGTTACACCACAGTCTTACCCTTGCGCAGCAAGGGCGATGTCACTGAGGTGTTGATCGATTGGGTCCACAAGCTCGTCTCCAACTCAAGAGGAGCTTCGGCTCGGACTTTCCTATTCTGCGTCTGCACTCTGACAGAGGCGGAGAGTTCTCCTCTGGCCTTTTGCGAGCCTACTGCCGTGCGCGAGGCATCCGCCAGACCTTTACGCTTCCAGACTCTCCACAGCAAAATGGGATTGCTGAGCGCCGCATTGGCATGGTCATGGACGTCGCTCGTACGTCCATGATGCATGCGGCTGCCCCCCATTTTTTGTGGCCGTTTGCGGTTCGGTACGCGGCGCATCAGATCAACCTTCAACCCAGGGTCTCCAGGCCGGAGACCTCCCCAGCTTTGCTGTGGACGGGGAACGTAGGAGATGCGTCTGCGTTCCGTGTCTAGGGATCTCGGGCGTTTGTCCACGACTTGTCTGCGGACATGCTGTCCCCTCGTGCTACTCCTTGTGTCTTCCTTGGCTTTCCCCCTGACGCGCCAGGGTGGCAGTTCTACCACCCCACCTCTCGTCGTGTTCTGTCCTCTCAAGACGTCACGTTTGACGAGTTGGTCCCCTAGTACCGCCTCTTCCCCTACCGCACTCCTTCCCTCCCCCCGCCACCGCTCTTCCTTGTGCCAGGTCCCCCCCCGGTAGACCCCTCCCCCCTCAGGGTCCTGCCCCTTCAGGTGTGTCCCAGGTAGACGCTGTCGAGCCGGTCGAGGTTACTGGTGACTCTGGTGCTGCTGTGGGTGCTGAGCCTCGGGGTGCTGACTCTGGGGGTGCTGCGCATGTGGGTACTACGTCTGGGGGTGCTGGGCCTTTGGGTGGTACTGCTGGGGGTGCTGAGCTTGGGGGTGCTGCGCCTGGGGGTGCTGAGCCTGGGGGTGCTACGCTTGGGGATGCTGAGCCTAGGGGTGCTACGCCTGGGGGTGCTGAGCCTGGCGGTCCTACGTCTGGAGGTGCTGAGCCTGGGGGTGCCACGTCTGGAGCTGCTGAGCCTGGGGGTGCGGAGCCGGCGGCCGCTGGGCCTGCTCGTGTGGCGTTTGGCGGTGCTGGGCCTGGAGGTTCTCCGGGTGCTTCGTCTCGGCGGGAGCCACTCTCTCCACAGGAGCTGTGTGAGTGGTTTGCCCGGTGCTGGAGGCGTACTGCTGGAGCTTCTCCAGCTGCTGAGGGTGCTGGTGCCGCCGGTCCCGGAGGTGCTCGTGCCGCGAGTACTGGAGCTGCTGGGCCTGCGGGTTCGCCTGGAGCTGGAGTTGCTGAGTGTGTTGGCGCTGAGGCTACTGCTGTCAGTCCTGGAGACGGTTCTGCTGGGGGTGCTGCTGGCGCTGCTGGAGGTGCTGCTGGCTCTGGTCCTGCTGCGGGTGCTGCTGGTCCTGCTGGAGGTCCTGCAGCTGGCGCTGGTGTTGGCGCTGGTGCTGTCCCTGCTGTGTCTGGAGTCGCCGCGCGGCCTCGGCCGTACTTCGTTCCGCTCCTTCAGCAGGTTCTTGGTCTTCCTCCTCCCTTAGAGTGTCCACCGCCTGTCCAGTCCCAGTCACAGCTTCCGCCGGCCTCCCCACTGCCTTCTCCTTCTTCCTACACTGGTCCTACTGGAGGTCTTGCTGAGCGTCGTGAGCCTGCGTCTCGTCCTGCGTCGCCTGTTCGTGCTGCTCGCACTAGTGGTTGCGGTTCGCATCAGCGTCCTCCTCCTGTCCCTGGCACGCACCGGATGTCTCTGCGTCCGTCCACTGCTCCTCTGCGTGCCCCTTTGCCTTCTCCTCATGAGACCTCTCTTCGTGCACTTGCCGACCCAGAGTCGGACTCTCTTCGTGCTGCCAGTCCTACTGTCACACGTCTCCTTGCTACTGTCGTCACTGACCCCTCCTTTGAGTCCACTGCTGCGTCTGCTCTTGTTGCTGAGCTCGTCAACTTTGCTGCTCGCTGTCGTCTAGACTACGCTGCTAGTCTTGTTGCTGAGTCTGTGTCTGTCTGTCCTACGTCAGTCGGGGGTGAGTGTGCTCTTGGCACGGACGTCCTTGAGGACAGGCAGGAGGAGTTCCAGTGTCTGGCTGCTGCTTCACCTCATCTCGTGTCCGTACTCCTTACCCCTGAGGGAGACCCGGATGCACTTGACATCCCGACTCCGCGCTCTTACGCGGAGGCCGTAGAGGGTCCCTACTCCTCTCAGTGGCAGGCAGCTATGGATGCAGAGATGGCTTCCTGGAAGTCCACAGGCACCTACGTTGACGCAGTTCCCCCTCCTGGGGTGAACATCGTCAGTGGCATGTGGATCTTCACGGTGAAGCGGCCGCCAGGTTCTCCACCTCTCTTCAAGGCGCGGTACGTGGCTCGTGGCTTCAGTCAGCGGCAGGGAGTTGACTACTTTCAGACCTTCTCTCCCACCCCGAAGATGACCACTCTTCGGGTGCTGCTACACATAGCCGCTCAGCGTGACTACGAGCTTCACTCCCTTGACTTCAGCACTGCTTTCTTGCAGGGTAGCCTGCACGAGGAGATGTGGCTGCGTCGCCCACCTGTTTCTGCGCACCGACACCTCTCTGCCGCCGTTCTACATCCTCGTGTACGTCGACGACTTGGTCTTTGCCACAGCGGACACTGCTGGACTCGCCCACGTGAAGTCCGAGCTGCAGAAGAGACACACGTGCACAGACCTGGGTGAACTGCGCAGCTAGCTTGGCTTGCAGATCACCCGGGACAGAGCACAGCGCACCATTACCCTGACTCAGTCACACATGGTGCAGCAGGTCCTTCAGCGCTTCGGCTTCACGTACTCCTCGCCTCAGGCCAGTCCTCTGTCTACTCGCCACTCGCTCTCAGCTCTGCCTTCGGATGAGTCCGTAGAGTCGAGTGGCCCGTACCCAGAGCTTGTTGGCTGCCTCATGTACTTGATGACCTGCACACGACCTGACCTTGCATACCCTCTTAGCATTCTTGCACGCTATGTTGCTCCTGGGAGACACAAACCAGAGCACATGGCTGCAGCGAAGAGGGTGTTGCGCTACTTGTGCAGTACGTCGGGCATGGGGCTAGTGCTTGGAGGGCGGAGTCCAGTGGTCCTCACTGGGCACGCGGACGCTTCTTGGGCTGACGACCAGGCTACACAGCGGTCGTCACAGGGTTACACCTTCAGCCTTGGTTCCGGCTCTGTTTCGTGGCGGGCTACTCGCTCGTCTTCTGTTCTCGGCTCCAATTGTGAGGCTGAGATCTACGCCGGAGCCATGGCTGCTCAGGAGCTTCGCTGGCTCACCTACCTGTTGACTGACCTCGGAGAGCCGCCTCGTTCTCCTCCAGTGCTGTACGTAGACAACAAGGCCATGCTGGCCTTGTGTGGGGAGCAGCGCCTGGAGCACAGAACGAAGCACATTGCTCTCCGCTACTTTCTTGCTCGTGAGCTGCAGCAGCGTGGTCAGTTGCGACTTGCGTACGTCGCCTCTGAGGCCAACACTGCTGATATCTTCACTAAGGCACTTGCGCCTTGTGATCATCAGCGCTTCTGTACTCAGCTTGGTCTTGTACCTGTCTTGCCTCACTTACTCACTTCTTGACCTTGCTTGTACTGTGACATATATATATACTCCTGCTCTTGCTTGTTTAGCCTGTTATATATATATGTGTTCCTGCATGTGAACTGGCCTTCTGGCCTTGAACTTGTGCTCGGAATGTGTGGTGACTTTGTGATCCACCTTGAGCTTTGCTTTGTTTTGCTTGACTGGTCTTGTGACCCCTTGTTCTCCCCCACTTTGCCTATGGGGGTGTGTCAAATTTTAATATTGTGTAGGCTATAGTGGGGTATATGGGGTACACATTTCTAGGGTCGCATATTTATATCACTTTCGTTCCTTAGTCAATCATTCTCGTTTCAATGTTCTCTGTTCCACCACGTTCCTGTTTCAGGTGTGGTATAGCGACGGCTGCCTGCGTCAGGGTCCTCATCAACACGCGCCTTGAGCTTGAAGCCGGGCGCGTTGTTGGGATGTCCAAACATTTCAGCGAATGCCTGGTGTATGGTGGCGAAGGCACGTGAGAGGAGAGGCATGGTTAGTGGCGGTGAAGGTGGGTGTACGGTTAATACAAGGATAAATACGTACATGCAAACCCTGTGTGCCTCATCATCATTTCACGGCCTTGAATGCAAAGTCGGCTTACCTGGGCTGAATTCTGAAAGAGCAAGCGCTGTGGTGGATGACCGTCAATCTCGAAGGTCGCCACCGACCATCCGCGATTGAGCCGTGCCAAACGCTCCATCTCGAACCGCTCCAGATCCTTACAGTTCCGGAGCTTCGAGATCACAAGAGGCGCAAGGCCGGGCTCTACGACTAGCTGAAGCAGGCCGTTGATGTCAACCTCGGCCATTCCCATTCCGCCATTCACGCGCCAAACAAAATGCAGCAGCTTCAACGCGAGGGGATTGAGGGGCGTGGCATTGCTCTGTTCGGAGATGATTGTTGGCGGCGTGGCATGACTCCCTTCGGGCCGGCTCTCAGGATGGTCACAGGTGTCAGCCGCAGGAGCTCCTGGTTGTGGTTGATGTTCATCTTCAGGAGGCCCCTCGTTCACGTCGTTGGGAGTTTCGTCAACGTGAGCTTCAGGCACGCGTGGAGGACTGCTCACACTGACGGCGTTGGATGCGTTAGACGCTGTAGGTGAACTGGGAGCGGCTGGAGCGTCCGACAGAATGTCGTGGACGAATAGCAGAGCGTGAAGACCGGCGGTCGGTGCAGATCGCGTCGGCCTTGCCATGGCGGATAGTCCTTGGCAAGGGGTCCGCCGTGACTTATGACCGCCATTAACTTGGGCGTTGGGGAGCCATCTGCTGCAGAACTTGCAGACGACGCCTGGTAAAGAGCCCATGTGTTACGGATCCGTTGTAGAGTCGAGAAATCGCCTATGAAGCTACTAGCCGTGATGAAGCTTGTGAACGCATTAAGTACTGCGTTCAAGAAGCCTGTCACAGCTACACGATCATCGCCAATGCGCGCACTGTGGTGGGCGGCTTGTATCACTGCACGACTGGCACTTGACATTGGCGCTAATGTTTATGACTGGCTAACGATGTCGAGCCGCGTGGTCGTTACCAGGCACGATACAGACCGCCCACCTCACGGGCCGTCTTCCCTACAAGGCGTGTCGCACCCGTTTAGAGTGACCACGACGTGAGCAGAGGAGAATGCGGAGGATCTTAAGTCTCACGGTCGTGTGTGTGCGTCGCGAGCACAGTGAGAAGGACGTGCCTATTGAATCAAGAACTTGTGTTTAGGAACCGTGCGTGAGAGTCAAGGGGGATGAGGAAGAGCTGGAAGAGATTCGTTTGGATCTGTGATTGTGTCGCGAATCGATATAGGGGAGAAATCAGAATCACGTAGGTGAGCTCAAGAGGCTTCAAACATACATGGAAATGCAAATGTACAATTACAACTTAACAAGACACTCAAGTAATTCATAACTAGTAAACATTCATATCCTTAGGACTGATGTTGAACAACCCTTACTTGATAACGATACGGGAAGTACCCAATAACTCCATGCCCTAACGTATGGTTGTTGTGTGGAGCGAATACCTATAGCGTGTCTTCTCTCGAGGTGTAGTGTACCTCTACGCACCGTGCTGAATGAATATGCAAGAATGGATGACAATGTCGTACAATAACACAACGGTTTCAATGTCCATGCAATGTTGGATGACAATGCAACCACCCTCGTGTCCCACCCACCTGCTTCCGTTACTCCCTGGACGAACACTTTAGCGCGAGGCATAGTGGCTACTATGACAGATTTAGTTGAAGCGGCGGTTTTCGAAACCCCTTACCGTGATAGACCGTCGATAATCCCATCGTGGGATTCAGTTGCAGAACCCTTTCGAAACCGGCTCAACCCTTCCGCGCGATTTGCAACTTTGCTCCTCCTACAATTACCATGACACGTGCAACACGTAACCAAGCAATGGAGGAGGAACATGCCGGCCGCCGCGCGACAAGGAGGACGTCTAAACAAATCGATAGGGAGTGTGGTGGCGGCGCTAAAAAAACTAATGCGTCCGTCGCTCGTGGCATTGGGAAGAAGAAAGCGGCGGCAAAAAAGGTCGCGCGCGGTCAACAGGAGGCCGGCAAGAAAGCGGAAGACAATGGCCCAAAACCAACGCCACGCAAGCGTGTTTCTACAGTGAACAAAGATGCGGATGTTGCCTCTACTGGAACCGAGCCCGGTCCGAGTAAAAACGGCACCACTGGCGGCAACGAAGATCCGGGGCGAGGGAGCGCGAGTCTTGCACTCCCGTCGGCGGAGATGGAGGGATCGGCGACGGAGGGAAATCACGGAGGCGATCCCCGCGCTGAGCATGCCGCGACCAAGGAGTCCAATGCGGCGGCAACGCAACACCATCTGACGCTGCTCCAGCCGGCCGTGGTCGAAGTTTCTGCAGTCGTGCTGGATAAGGACAAGGTGGGGGAGCACGAGTTAGTGGGGCTGGTCGGTGGCTCTCCACCTTCTGGTGGACGAGGGAGGCGTAGGCAGAGGAAGAGCGATGGGGAGGACGATTATGACACCGCCGTGCCCGGGGACCTCATTACGCGGGCGAAGAGGTGGCAGACGACAGGTAGTGCAGACGACGCTGGAGGCGCGGCAGTTGGGACACCGCGAGGCGCCAAGGAAGCTAGTGGCAAGGCGGGCGGTCAAGCATTGCGCCAGAAGGGCCGACCCGCAGCAAGAAAAGCATCCGGCGGAAGGAGAGGCAAGAAAGCAGCGACGGGAACAAAGCCAAAACGGGGCGATGAAGACCCCGGTGATGCGGAGGAGGAGGATGAGAAGGAGGATGCGGAGGGAGAGGAGGATGAAGAGGAAGCGGAGGAGGATGACGCGGATGTTGGGGAGGATGAAAAAGATGAGAATGATGGCGGGGAGGACAAAGAGGAGGAGGAGGAGGAGGAGGAGGAGGAGGAGGAGGAGGAGGAGGAGGAGGAGGAGGAGGAGGAGGAGGAGGATGAGAAGGAGGAGGAGGAGGAGGAGGAGGAGGAGGAGGAGGAGGCAGAGGAGGAGGAGGAGGCAGAGGAGGCAGAGGAGGAGGAGGAGGAGGAGGAGGAGGAGGAGGAGGAGGAGGAGGAGGAGCAGGGTGACGACGAGGAGGAGGATGTGGAGGAGGAGGAGGAGGAGGAGGAGGAGGAGGAGGAGGAGGAGGAGGAGGAGGAGGAGGAGGCAGCGGAGGAGGAGGAGGAGGAGGAGGAGGAGGCAGCGGAGGAGGAGGAGGAGGAGGAGGAGGAGGAGGAGGAGGAGGAGGAGGAGGAGGAGGAGGAGGATGTGGCGCCAGTGAAGGGAAAGGGCGGGCGTGGCAGACTGGTGAGTGGTACAAGGAAGGAGGGGGGCCGGACTCGCCCTTCCCGAAAACGCGGGGCAGTTGACGCTGCGCGCGGCGAAGCATCGGGCAAACCGAAGGCGCGTAAGGTGAAGGTCGAAAGTGAAGGGGTTGGTAAAAAGTAAGGGAGCCAGGGAGCAAAAGGGGATGGAGGAGGAAAGGGTGGCCGCGCCAAAGGGGTTCCAGTGGGTACCAGCAAGAAAGAACCTGCCGATAAACGTCGGAGCGTCTGCCAAAGCACCCCGCGGAAAGGTGGCAACGAGAAGGCGCAGGCTGCCCCAAAACCGAAGGGACAGCAGAAAGGTGAGCATTGTGTCCAATAAAACTGGCGTGACGTGTTGAACCATCTGCTAAACCGTGCCAAAAAACACCCTTTTTTCACATTTGCAGGGAAGGAGAAGATCGACGAATCTGCCAAGCAAGGTAAACCCTCTTGTCTCAAACCAGTACAACCCTGAACCCAATCTAGATTCAAACCTTTCTGAATATGCATGCATGTCTGGCCCCGCCTTGAAACCGATCGACTCTATTTTTTTTTTCCGGCTCCCTCTACGTCTCAGCCCCTCGCGTTACAGGCATTGGGCCGCCCGTAAGCGTGCAACGAATGCATCGAACGAAGGCTGCCGGAAGAGCGAGTGTTACACCGCTCTCCTCCAGAGCACCAAGGTACTACACGCCATGGGCCGGCCCGAGCATAGTCGCTGTGACGGCACTAGGCGCGCCAAGAGGAGAGGAATCCGAATCCCCTCCACCCGCCCCCGTCACGCAGTCCCCACTCGCCTCACCCTCGTACCAATTTCGGCAACTCCACGCTTCTCCTGTCCGGGGCAGGGCGGTCTCCCCTCTCGCCGATCCTTCGCGCGGGCATCAGGCAGGCAGTTATGCCAATCCCTTCCCTGAGCTCCCCTTTTCCCAACAGCGTGATAGTGTGAGGGCACACGGGACTGCTGTAGAAGACGTTGATCCCCTTGGCCAGAGGGGGGATTCTTCACACCCTTTTCCCTCCGCTCATGGGTGCCCTAGGTGAAAGTGCGGAGCACTAGCATTTTGTTACACGAGAGGAGTTCCAGGCGCTGCGGTCTGAGATGTACGCCATGTTTGCACAGCTCGGCCTGCGTCGTGGAGTACCTGCCAGCTATGCCGGCGGGTCGGCAGCCCTGCCTATGGCTGGTACCCCGCCGCCGATGAGCGCCGTGGACAAGGCACGAGTGCTAGTGTTGCAGGAGACAAACCCATTCCCGGTATGTGGCGGGCAACATGGGGAGGGTTGGGGTTGACGTGGCAACAAGGGCGGGTTTGGGGCTGACGTGGCGGTTTCGAAGGGAACACGGGAGCGGCGCGTGACGAGGCGACGCGTATCAGGTGGGTGGGGGGTGACGTAGCATGGGGTGGGTGGGTGTGACGTGGCAAGTGGCGCGGGTTGTTGGTGGACGTGGCGGATGCGGGTTGGGTGTGACGTGGCAAAAGGTGAGGGTTGGGATATGACGTGGCGGTGTGAAAGGGTGCAAGGGAGTGCCGCATGACGGCGCGAGGCATTTCAGGTGGGTGGGGGGTGACGAGGCTCTTGGTGGGGGGTGTGACGTGGCAAGTAGGGCGGGTTGTTGGCGGATGCTGGGGGGTGTGACGTGGCAGAATGTGAGGGTTGGGGCTGACGTGGCGGTTTGGAATGGTATACGGGAGCGGCGCGTGACAAGGCGACGCTTGTCAGGTGGGTGGGGGGTGACGTGGCATGGGGTGGGAGGGTGTGACGTGGCACGTGGGGCTGGTTGTTGGTGGACGTGGCGGATGCAGGAGGGTGTGACGTGGCACGTGGGGCTGGTTGGTGGACGTGGCGGACAAGGAGGGTGTGACGTGGCACTTGGGGCTGGTTGGTAGACGTGGCGGATGCAGAAGGGTGTGACGTGGCGGAAGGTGAGGGTGGGGGATGACGTGACAGATGCAGATGGGTGTGACGTGGCGGAAGGTGAGGGTTGGGGATGACGTGGCACCCTAAAAGGGTACACGTGAGCGGCGCATGACGAAGCGAGGCGTCTCAGGTGGGTGGGGGGTGACGTGGCTCTTGGTGGGGGGTGTGACGTGGCAAGTAGGGCGGGTTGTTGGCGGATGCAAAAGGGTGTGACGTGGCAGAATGTGAGGGTTGGGGCTGACGTGGCGGTTTGGAATGGTACACGGGAGCGGTGCGTGATGAGGCGACGCGTGTCATGTGGGTGGGGGGTGACGTGGCATGGGGTGGGAGGGTGTGACGTGGCACTTGGGGCTGGTTGTTGGTGGACGTGGCGGATGCAGGAGGGTGTGACGTGGCACGTGGGGCTGGTTGGTGGACGTGGCGGACAAGGAGGGTGTGACGTGGCGGAACATGAGGGTTGGGGATGACGTGGCGGATGCAGGTGGGTGTGACGTGGCGGAAGGTGAGGGTTGGGGATGACGTGGCGGTTAGAAATGGTACACGTGACCACTGCGCATGACAAAGCGAGGCGTGTCAGGTGGGTGGGGGGTGACATGGCTTGTGGTAGGGGGGTGTGACGTGGCAAGTGGGCCGGGTTGTTGGTGGATGTGTCTGATGGCGCAGGGTGTGACGTGGCAATTTCAAACAGTGTTGCTAGTCACCATCCCATGGTCACGCGGCCACCCTCATAACTGCTGGTTTCTCTCTTCCATGTCGTGTTGTATACCTTATACCCCTGCGCAGAACAAAGCCTACTTAGTGTGCTCTCAGCTCATGTTTCTGAACCCGCCGGAGAAAATACAGTACTACCCTGCACCGGAGGAAGTGTTCGAAGCGTTCTCTGTCCACTTGTCTGCAGAAGGGCTCAAGGCAATGAAGCTGCTGTGGTTGCACAATGACAAGTCAACCATGGGAGTCTTCAACCACCAGCTGTCCTCAACAAGGTCAACTATCAACTCCACCCTCAGGCCAGCAGCATACACCGGCATGGGCCTTGCCGATTACAGCCATCTCGTGGATAGCCTGCCCACTGAGCTACACCCAACGACCTGGTTCGACGACGATCAACTCCTAGCCGAGTACAGAGATGGTATGTGCAGTGCAACTCGAAAACACAATATGCCCTACCATATGCATCTTGGCAGCTACATATCACCATGCGATCTGGCTCACCCTAACTCTCATCCCCCCATTTGATTTCTCTACAAAACCCTTTCCAACCCATACCCTCCCTGCCAAAAAGCAGAACAGTGGGCCCCCAACTGGCACTTTGACAAGGCCACCGGGACACCCTTCAGCAACCCCTTGTTCGCTTATGCGTTCAAACTCTCCTTCAAGAGGGGCGGGGCGGTGTTCACCAAGTTCAAGAGCCGCATGGTGGCATGGGGCCTGTTTTCGGTAAGGATGTAGATATGTGTTTGTACCCCCACGCCTCATCCCCTTAACCCCTTGCCTGTACTTCAGCTAAAACCCTGGACGATTAGGCCTTTGCAGTTACGTAGATAGTGACGACTGCATCACCGCTTTCAGTTGCCTCATTTACCCGTAACCTACCCTCCTCATAAACCATCCACCCAACCCTACACCACATTGCAGATCGAATGGCCCCTTCTGCAGGATAAGCGTTGCAAGCGAATCAGTAGCCAGCCGGAGCAGAACAGGCCAGACTACCAGGAGTGGTGCGAAAAGGTCAAACAGATGATCCATTTTGCTGTCGTGGAGCGGAGGATCCCCCACGATCCGGCTATGGGTGCGTTCGTCTTTCCGAACAAGTTCCTCATCGACGACGGCGACCTTGGAGATGTCGTCCTTGCCCACCGGGCGCTTTCAAGGCCCGCTAGTGCGTAGGCTATTTGACCTGGTGCTAAGATTGCTTGTTGCTAGAATGCTGAATAATGGTTCTTGTAAACAGCAATAATAAATGCAATTTTGAAATCCTCAATATCCAAAATGAACAAAAACAGAATATAGTTCTGAATAATTTGGTCACGAATTTGCAACAAAACAGATTGCGCCCGAATGTCATCCGGAAAAGCTCGCGTGCCAAATTGGAACTTGAACCGAGCCAAACCTTGTCGCAAGATGTGTCTCCAAGCTCCTATCAAATGACTCCAACCGTCGGTCCAAATTGGCTCCGGATTTTTTTACGCGAAGACAATCGAAATCAAAATTTGTCCAAACTTGGCATAGGGTTTTTGTGATGTCAAAGGGTTTGAAGGTTCTATGCAAGAAGTCGCCGGTGATGGGGAGGGTTTGCTGGAGGGCACTAACGATTTGCGTGTGACCCTGCATGATGTCTGTTAGAGACTAAGGACGGAGTCTGTGAAGATTAGGAGCCTAAATTTCTCAAAATCGTTGGCTTGAAATTCTGGACAGAATCGTCGAGTTCACAAGAAACGTCGTCGACAAAAAAGGCACCGTCAAAACTTCACGAATTTCAGATATGTTGTAGCTCTAATCCATGGCTACAATTCCCAAGTTGAATCATGTGATAAGGTGGAGTATTTCTCGAGTTATCAATTTTGGCGCACTAGGGGGTATGCTGCCACATGCTTAACTCAATAACAAAATAGTTCTCACAAGTTCCACAAAGTTGCACACAAGAGAGTTAGGGTAGCACTAAACCAGGTAGGAGGAAAGAGGAGGACGAGAGGGAAGGTCCCAAGAGAGAGTCCCCAACCAAGGAAAACTCCATGCCACACAATTCCCTTCCCCATAGGAAACCCCACTTTCACTTTTGTCACTTTCCCAACCCATGCCATCCACCTTAACCCAACTTGGCCACACTTGCCAACCTGGTTTGGTTTCTCCCAACCACATGGCAGCAACTACAGTAGAAAAGACGAATTTCCCAACCCCCAAAAGTCTGTACCCCATATTGAGTCAACCCCACAACTCCCCATAGTCACCACAACCAAATATCAAAAGCATACGAACTCCAACGTTCGTAACTTTCTTGTTCGTGCTCCGATTGAAGCGATACTTGGTTCGTCGGAAAGCTCTTGAGCAGTGGAGTCACTTCAGATATCTGCTCAAGCCAAATAACATTCACACACACTCAGAAAATCCAAACCACAGAAAAACACAAATTCTTGCACACGCTCATTTCACACATGCAACGCACGAACACATGATGGGAGGCAGACAGACGTGAATGCAAATGATAGCATCACATAACAAACTCCCCCTCTGGCTGCCAACCATCATCCCACATGCCATAGCTCAAGCATGCACCCTCAATGCACATTCATTCCCGCAAGCTTCATTCACTTCCAACACTCATCTCAATGGACAATCATCTCCTTCCAACATCCCACTTCCAACATCTCCTCTTTGCTCAAATCTGTAGCACACTCTGCAGCGTCTGTTTCAAAACACTATCCACCAAACCATCTCATTGCAGCTCCATAGCAATACGCTATCTCATCCTCATCCATCTGTTCAGCCACACTTCCAGCCGGTACCACACTTGGCGTGCCACGGCTCGCATAGGTCAGCCGGTTAGGAGGGCACACATCCCTCCTAGGACGGTCAGACGGACGTGCGGCACCTTGTGGAGCATTTTGCTGCTGCTGCTGCGGCTGCTGCTGCTGCTGCTCCTCCACCTCAGGTTCTCCCCCATCCTCAGTCACCCCAGAAATCTCCTCCTCTGAGACAGTGACCTGCACTTGCCTCGAAGGCCGCTGCACCTCATCAGCCTCAATGATCAGCGGTGTAGTGGGAAGCTTCTGCTGCTGCTGCTTCCACTCCTTGTAGTACAAGGACTCAAGGAACTTCACATCCCTCGACACAGTCAGTTGCTGGCTGGTCAAGTCCCAAATCAGCCAGCCCTTGTGATCCTTAGCAAGCCCCAAGTGCACACCCCATCTCCCAGAAGCTTCCAGTTTTCCCCTCTTCTCCTTAGGCACATGAAACACCACCATGCAGCCATAAGTTCTCAGCATGTTGACTGCAGGCGCACTCCCATACCACTTGGTGTAGGGGACCCATTGCTTGTCCCCCACAGTCGCCAGCACCCGGTTCTTCACAACAACGACCTGCCGCAGTGCTGTCACCCAAAACGGATCCGGCAGCCCTGCACGCCCAAGGAGAGTGCGAGCACCTTCCTGCAGGGTCCGGTTGAACCGCTCAGCCACGCCATTCTGCTGAGGGTTGTAAGGCACTGTGAGCTGATGCTGGATCCCCTTCCGCTTCAGCTCCTTCTCAAAATCAGCGCCGATGAACTCTCCTCCGTTGTCAGTGCGGATCACCTTCACCTTGTGTCCGCTCTCCCTTTGTGCTCTCGGCATCCACTCCTTAAGAACAGCCGCTGCCACCTCCCCCTTAGTCTTGAGAGGGTACACCCACACCGCACGCGTGTGGTCGTCCACAATTGTCAAGAAGTAGCGGCTGCCCGAGAGAGAAAGGGCCCTCGTGGGGCCCACCACATCCATGTGCACTAGTGCAAGTGGTGCCTTTGCTGGTCCTGTGCTGCTGCTGAAGGGAAACTTCGTGAATTTGGTCTCAAGGCAGGTAGGGCAGCTCCCAATCTCCTTTTCTCCCCCCTTCACCTCCAGCCCCTTCAAGCACCCATCCTTTACCAACTTCTGCAGCATAGGAATGTTCACATGGCACAGCCTCTCATGCCACGTCTCCCAATCAGCCTCACCACTCCCAGATGAAGCCTTTGCCCATGCAGCTGTCGCATCCACACCAGCAAGCACCTCACCATGTGATTGCTGTGGCTGCTGCACCTTCTTGACTGCATCCAGGGCCCCAGCAGTTGGTGCAGTCTCCTCTCCTCCCGCAGCTGCTTTAGCCGCTGCCGCTGCCTTTGCCATTGCTGGAGGTTTCCCATTCCAAGGGATGATGGGCAGCTGCCACAGGTCCTTGATGCAGCTGCTCTTCTCCTCCAAATCCCACAGCAGCAACTTCCCAAGCTTTGCACGGCAGCTGGTTGGGCCGAACGTAACTTTGGCCTTGCTTTTCTGCAGCCGGCGCACAGAGAGGAGGTTAGCGGATAAACCTTCAACCAACAGCACATTTCCCAGCCCCACAAGCCCCCCATTGGCTCCCATCACCTTAGCATTCCCAACACCAATCACAGGGAGCAAAGCACCTGAAGCGGCAGCCACAAACTTGATCTTCCCAGGAGGTTTTACCTCATCAAGCAAATCTGCCCGTGGGGTCATATGACTCGTGCAACCTGAATCGATCACCCAGTGAGTGAGGGGGTGCATCACAACCTTCCCAACTGAACCCACATCACCCCCACTCCCTTGCACGTCCTCAACCATGAGGAACATACCAGGGTCGGCTTTACCTTGTGCACCATCACCTTGTGCACCTGAACCTTGCACAGCACCACCTCGTGCACGTTCACCACTTGGCGGCTTCATGCCTGGAGGCGCCCATCCTTCAGGCCGGCTGAAACACTTAAACCATGGGTGTCCAGCCTTCTTGCAGTACCAGCACGCACCCTCCATTCGGGTACTCCCCCTGCCACTAGAGCTCCCATGCCCCTCATTGTAGTCACCTCGGCCTCTCCCTCTGCCAAAGCCTCTCCCACGGCCTCGGCCTCTCCCTCCCCCTCTCCCTCTGCTGCCTCCTGCAGCTCCATACCCCTCAGCAGTTTTGTTGGCAGCACCACCTCCAGTGTGGCGCCTGCGGAAGTCCTCCTGCAGGATCTGCTGCCGTAGCCACTCAGGCGTCCACTTGTCCTGCTGAACGTTGAGGGTGGGGATGAGGTTGTCCCACGAGTTGTCGAGCACCGAGATGATCTTGGTGCACTGCTGTATCTCCGACACCTTGCTGCCCGCCGCTGCCATCCTCGCATAGGTGTCCTTGATCTTGTCAAGGACCGGTTTCACATCGTCTCCCGGCTTCATGGAGAGAGCAGCCAGCTCCTTCTCCATTACGATCACCATCGGCAGCGTGTTGGGTTGTACCACATCGCGTAGCAGCTTCCACGCCTTAGGCCCGGAGTCGTCCAGCTCCACTAGGTCCTTGATATGCTGGAACATATCATTGTTGACCGATTGAAGGATTAGGTCGTACAGCACCGCGCTCCTCTCAATCCATTTGTCGCGGGCATCACCTTCCTCCGGCATCTTCTCTTCTCCCATCGCAAGTTTTAGCAGCTTGTAGCGCTTGAAAGCGCTCCGCATCCGCCCGCTCCATTCCTCATAGTTGGAGCCGTCCAAAGCCTCGATCTTGGACGGTGGCGGTTCACTCTTCTTCTCAGCTCCTTCTCCACTCATCTCCTCTGCTCCCAATCAGAGGTTTCAGCTCCCCCTTTGCTGTCCACACCGAAGTCTCACACAATTTTCCACAAGTGTCGGCGCCAACGAAATTTCGGCAGAGTTTCCCCTTAGCGGAAGTCACATCCAACCTCCAGAACTCCACTTAGGCACGCCCACAGGCCATGGTGGGTCTAAGAGGGTCTTTGCACTTCAGTAGACTTACCACAAGGTCCTTAATCAGCTCTGATACCACTTGTTAGAGACTAAGGACGGAGTCTGTGAAGATTAGGAGCCTAAATTTCTCAAAATCGTTGGCTTGAAATTCTGGACAGAATCGTCGAGTTCACAAGAAACGTCGTCGACGAAAAACGCACCGTCAAAACTTCACGAATTTCAGATATGTTGTAGCTCTAATCCATGGCTACAATTCCCAAGTTGAATCATGTGATAAGGTGGAGTATTTCTCGAGTTATCAATTTTGGCGCACTAGGGAGTATGCTGCCACATGCTTAACTCAATAACAAAATAGTTCTCACAAGTTCCACAAAGTTGCACACAAGAGAGTTAGGGTAGCACTAAACCAGGTAGGAGGAAAGAGGAGGACGAGAGGGAAGGTCCCAAGAGAGAGTCCCCAACCAAGGAAAACTCCATGCCACACAATTCCCTTCCCCATAGGAAACCCCACTTTCACTTTTGTCACTTTCCCAACCCATGCCATCCACCTTAACCCAACTTGGCCACACTTGCCAACCTGGTTTGGTTTCTCCCAACCACATGGCAGCAACTACAGTAGAAAAGACGAATTTCCCAACCCCCAAAAGTCTGTACCCCATATTGAGTCAACCCCACAACTCCCCATAGTCACCACAACCAAATATCAAAAGCATACGAACTCCAACGTTCGTAACTTTCTTGTTCGTGCTCCGATTGAAGCGATACTTGGTTCGTCGGAAAGCTCTTGAGCAGTGGAGTCACTTCAGATATCTGCTCAAGCCAAATAACATTCACACACACTCAGAAAATCCAAACCACAGAAAAACACAAATTCTTGCGCACGCTCATTTCACACATGCAACGCACGAACACATGATGGGAGGCAGACAGACGTGAATGCAAATGATAGCATCACATAACAATGTCCTCTTTGTGCCAGGAATGAAGGCCAATTTGGTCTCCCCTGGGCAGCTTACGGACAAGGGAGCAAACTGCAAACCGAGGAAGATCTCACCCGCATCGTCGCATCAGGGGGTCAAGTGGCTGCAACGGCATGCTATCGCCATCGCCTTCTCTGCCTCGACCTGAAACCGTGGCCGGTATGCAACGGCACGGTGGCTGGGGCTGCATGTGACGACACGGCGGCTATAGCGGCATGCAACGGCAGGGCGGCTGCAGCAACGTGCAACAATACAACGGCTGCAGCAGCATGCAACGGTACATTGGCTGCGGCGGCAGCAGTGCCATGCAACGCCATGTCTAATGCAGTTGCTCATGTGGTGCCAAACGAGCCGGAAGAGAATGACGAAGCGGCCAGCTTCACAACATATTCGGTGGGGACCAAGGCGATGCTCAACTTGCGGCATACTCACCTTAAGAATGACCATGCTGGTGTGGTGAAGCGGACAGCCACGAGCGGTGGCGTGTTAGGCATGGACCTGGAGAAAGGAGGTGAGGATATGTCGCACACCTCTTGCCACAAAGCCAAACTCACTCACGAATCATTTCCGCTGCACGACGAGCGAGATGAGCAGGTTCTTGGGCTGGTCTATACTGATGTGTGTGGTCCATTCCAAACCCCAGCCATAGATGGAAGCAGGTACTACATTCTGTTCGTGGACCACGCCTCACGTTACACCTGGGGGAAGACGTTGAAGCTGAAGAGCGAAGCGCTTGCTGCCTTCAAGGAATGGCTTTCGGAAGCTGAATGCCAAACCAGGATGATGCTGAAGGTGTTGCGGTCGGACCAGGGAGGGGAGTTTATGTCGAATGAGTTTCTGTTGCTGCTGAAGCAACGAAGAATCTTGCGTCAACTTTCCTACCCCTCGACCCCCCAGTAGAACGGTGTGGCTGAACGCCGCAACTGTACGGTAGTCAAGGGCATGCATGTGATGTTGGGGCACATGGGGGTGAAAGCACACTGGTGACACTTCACTTTCCAGCAGTTCATGTGGGTGGTAAACTGTGTGCACCATTCCACCTTGCCCCATGGTGTGACCCCTCATTTGGTGGTGTTCAAAGTCAAGGCCGATGTGACCATGGTCCGTGTGTTTGGGTGCATGGTGCAATACCTCATTCATGAGCATGACCGTTAGGGGAAGCTTGCAAGCAAGAATTGTTGGGGCAAGCAAGAATTGTTGGGGCATGCACTTGGGCATGAGCATGGAAAGCAAGGGATGGCGTGTGGTGGATGTTAAGTCGAAGCGCATGGCCATCATGTGGGATGCACGTTTTTATAAGGACATGTGAATTGAACGGTGACAGAAGTGGCGTGCACGCGTGGGTGACAGGATTGACCAGCCCACACCACCCTTTGTTTTAGTCCCATTTCTCTTTCCTGAGCCCCACGACCCCGAGCAGAATCCGCCGTCACCACACACCGTCATCGTGGTCCTGGTACCGTCCGTGCAAGGGGGCAAGCAACCCCTTAATCACTCGGTGGGCCCTTTGGGCAGCAAGGCACCTACTTCACCTCCTCCTCTCGGTCCACCCTCTGTTGCTGCTTCAGTGCAAATGGGACCAAAGAGATCGTCCTCTGAAGGTCGGCACCAGCATCACTGGTCAAGAGGAAGAAGAAGAAGAAGTAGCAGTGGATGAGCAGTCACCAATGGCCCATAAGCATGAGCCTTCACATGCAGTCCCCCCCATCCAGCCCATTCCACCACCCCCACGTCGCTCCAGCAGGCCTAACAAGGGGGTGCCACCCATACCGTTTCAGCCATCAGCCATGACGCCCAGGATGCAGACGATGAGGACAACCTGTACGATGTGGCGTACCTTGCTGAGGACGATTGCGACACGGACAGCGATGACGAAGTGGAGTACTCGGACGAGGATGAGAAGGAGGAAGGCGCTTGGGGACGTGTCATCCTCGACCTGGCAGCTGAGCTGACCTGACCTGAAGGCAAGGAATAGTGGGCTGCTATGACCCTAAACCCTATACCCTAAACCCTAAAACCCTGCAGTTTAAAGCCATCTCAACCCGTCCTAACATCTCTTTTGCATGCAGCCGCCTTGTAGCAGATGCACATCTCAGGACAGATGCGCATTGGCATGAGCTCTTTCGCACACTCTCCTACTGGGCTGCCTCACCAGACATGGGGCTGCTGTTCAAGGGAGGACCAGAGAGTTTGACTCTCGTGGGGTATGCAAATTCGGATGATACGAGAGACAAAGAGAACCGATCGTCCACGGGAGGCTACATCTTTAAGCTTGGCGGAGCTGCCGTTTCCTGGCAGGCCAAGAAGCTCCTGGGTGTGACGAAACTTTCCTCCACCGAGAGCGAGCTTGTGACTGCGGTGGAAGTAGGAAAGGAGGGGCACAAGCTAAGGTTCATGCTGTGGGAGTTTTAGTTGCTAAAGAAGGGTATTCCCACCACCCTGTACGTTGACAACATGTTAGTGGTGCAGATCAGCCAGGCGGGCGGGCTGCAGGGGCGCATGAAGCATATGGACCATCGCTGCATGTGGATGCAGGACATGGTGCGCATGAAGAAGTTGGAGCTGCAGCACATCCCTACGACGGCGCAGCCCACGGACTTCTTCACGAAGCGGCTCGACAAGCCTTTAACTTATGCTGTGTAGCAGCTGGGCTGGTGCATCGTGCTCCTGACAGCAAGGGGGCGTGTTAGAAGGAAATGCTGCCATGAGCAACAAAATATCGTCCCTAGGATTCGAACTCGTGACCTTCAATATGTCCTGAAAGTGTCTAAGGAAAGATTCAGGACCGTTTTTGCTAAGGCGCTGGTTATGGTGCACGCGAGTATTGAACTGGAGACCTTTCGATTTAAGTGTTTCGAAAGTGTCTTGGCAGGCCAGATTGGGGACAGTTTGGGGACAGATTGGGGCAGTTTGGCGAAATCAATGTTGGGTCACGTTCGGTTTGAATCTCGGCAGCGAAGTGTCGAAGTCAACAGAATTTGCACGGGAGTTACAGTCGGTGGTCGACAAAATTCTTGTCGCGGAAATTCTCGTCTACAAAAATTACAGTCAGTAGAATTCGCCCGGATCAGAATTTCGCATCGACGACATTCAACGTGCGACCCGGATTGACACTTTCTTTTGTGCTTTTATTTTGTATTGCGTCCTAGTATCAACTAACAAACAAGAAATCAACTAAGTTATTAGGGCGTGTCCAGCGCGTACATTACGGGTGATTTAGTACTTTCAGACGTCTCGCAGTTCAAAAAAGCACAGTGTACCTAAAAACAAATCTAGGGTGGGTCGAGTCCATGATGGCTGCCCGTTCGAGTGCGCGGACACAACCGCCACCCTCGCAAATTTCTACAGTGCTTTGATCGTATGGAAACCTAGTTAACTGGTTCCCTCGTCAATCGTCGCGAATGAATTCTCGCACAAGCGAAAATTTCACGCTTGTGCGAAAATTACTGTAGTGGGCAAGATGCAATTTTGTACCCTTCTTCGCGCATACGCTGATTCCAGTAACGTGAGTAAGACGACTCGATGTACATGCAGGGGGCGTGCCGTCTTGTGAACAAAAGCTGATCTTGTCCAAACTTCCTGTAAAAAGCAGTGTTACAACCCAAAATGTGGTAACCGAGCAGGTTTATGAGCTGTAAATGTACGCGCTGGACACCCCCTTATCATTGCTATGTTTGTGTGTATTTCGTGCTAAAGTGGACCGTTTCCTGCAATCTTCGGTGTGTTGGAATCGTGATTTTGAGCTCTATTGAGCTGCTATAGTAGTGGAAATTACTAAAGGTGGAACGGGTTGAGACAGTGGCCGAGCAGTGTGATGAGGATGAGATAGCACATTATTACTGGGCAGCTGTCCCTGAGCCCAAGACCCTAGCTGAGGCACTGAGCGGGCCCGATGCTAAAAAGTGGAAGCAAAGTATGAAGTAAAAGTATGACCCTCTCCTGAAGAATGAAACGTGGGATTTGTGTAAGCTCCCTTCTGGGAAGAAAGCAATCTCTTTGAATCTGATCTTCAAGCACAAGTACGGACCTGATGGGGAGTTGACAAGCTGCAAAGTCAAGGCTTGTGGCTAAGGGGTTTCAGAAGACAAAGGGGAAGGACTTCGATGAGATTTTTGCACCAGTGGGGAAAGGGAAAACACTGAGGGTGATCTTGTCAACGTGTTGTAAACCGTGGGTGGAGGATCAAGCAAATGGATATCACGGTTACTTTCCTCAACGGGATGATACTGGAGGAGCTGTACATGCTGCTGCCTGAGGGATTGGATGATGGCAGCGGCAGGGTGTGCAGGCTAAAGAAAGCCATCTATGGCTTGAAGCAAGCTCCTCGCACATGATATCACAAACCAGAAGAGACACTGTTGGCTAGGGGAATTCAAGAAGAGCGAGTGTGATCACGGCCTATTCCAGTTGCAAGAGGAGGGGCAGTTCTTCATGCTCCTTGTGTGTGTGGATGACCTCCTTCTATTCTCCGACTCATCTGCTATGATTGACCTTGTGGAGGAGGTGCTGGAGATGCAGTTCAAGTGTTCCAAGATGGGAGATGTGAAGTACTACCTGGGGATGCATGTGGAGAGAGACCTTGACAAGGGAGTCTTGAGGTTGCATCAGAGGAAGTATTGTGAGGGGCTGGCCAAGAAGTATGGGCTGCAAGATGGAGGATAGCCAGCAACCTCACTACCTTCGGGGTTCATTGTGGAGCCTTGTGCTGATGAGGAGGTGGTGGGTGAGAGTAACAGAAAGTTGTTCCACTCTATGATTGGGGCACTCAACTATGCAGCAAACAACACACGACCTTACATTGCCTTTGTTACATGAAGGCTTGCCAGTGTGGTCTCATGCCCCAATCATGAGCAGCTGGAACTGGACAAGAGGTTGGTTTGTTATATGAGTGCAACGGCATCAGTTGGTTTGGAGTACAGTGCTGTGAGAAAGAGGCTGCAAAGGGGTGTAGCTGATTTTGGCAAGGGGGGGATGCTTTTGACCCGCTAAGCTAGCTTCAACTCTGTGAAGGCGAATGGCACTAGTATTGGGGGTTATGTGTGCTTGTTTGGTGGTGGTGCAGCGAGCTGGTGCAGCAAGAAGCAGAACGATGTGGGGCTGTCTTCATGTGAGACAGAGTACATGGCTCTGCATTATGGGGCAAAGGAGGTTGGAGGAGATCGGGTTTGAATAGAAGGACACGAAAGTGATCGTCTGTGACGATGACTTAGCTGTGAAGCTTGCCAAGAATTCATGTCTTCATGGGCTGACAAAGCACATCAGGTCCAAGTGGCATTGGGTGAGGAGGATCGTGGTCAAGGAGGTGCGGCTGGAGATTGTGAAGACCCAGCTTAAGGCAACTTATATCCTCACAAAGCCCTTGGTTGAGCCTGAGCATTGGAAGGGCATAAAACTTGCTCGAATGAGTGTGCATTGAGGGTGCATGCATGAGCTGAGGCATGTTGGATGATGGTTGGTAGCCAGAGGGGGAGTTTGTTATGTGATGCTATCATTTGCATTCACGTCTGACTGCCTCCCATCTTATGTTTGTGCATCGCATGCGTGGTGTGAGCGTGCGTAAGAATTTGTGTCTGGCATAGTTAGGATTATCGGAGTGCGTGTGATTTTTTTTTTTTATTTTTTTTTGTCTGAGCATATATCTGAAGCGAATTCTTTGCTCAAGAGCTTTCGGACGAACCAAGAATCGTCGCTATCGAAGCAAAAACAAGAAAGTTATGATCGTTCGATGTTTTCTATTGTGAGGCGGCGACTATGGGAATTGGTACAGTGACTCTATATAGGGTATAGACTTTTGGGGGTTGGGAAATTCGTCACTTCTACTGTACTTGCTGCCAAGTGGTTGGGAAAAGCCAAACCAGGTTGGCAAGTGTGGCCAAGTTGGGTGAGGTGGATGGGATGGGTTGGAAAGTGACAAAGGTCAAAGTTGAGGTGCCTACAAGGAGGGGAATTGTGTGCTTGTGGGGTTTCCTTGGTTGGGGACTCCGTAGGGAACTTCCCCTTTGGCTTTATTATCCCCTCCTACCTGATTCCTAGCTGCTCTTATTCTCTTGTGTGGTTCTTGGTAAAACAATTGTGACTAAGTTAAGTTTCTGCGGCAGCATACCCCCCAGTGCGCCGAAATTCATAACTCGAGATTTACTTGACCTATTAAGACGATTAAAATTGGTAAATGTAGCCATGATCTAGTGCTACTAGTATATGAAAGCCGTGAAGTTTTAACCGTACACGTTTTGTCAATGGCGTTTCTTGTGAAGTCGACATTTCTGTCTAGAAATATAGTCCAACGATCTTTGAGATATTTCGGCCCCTAATCGACTTAGACTCCGTCCTTAATTCTAACAAACCGCGGCCTCATCAGCATGGGCACCTGGGAGCTGGTTGAACGCCCATGCGGGGTGAACATCATGAAGAACCGGTGGGTCCCGATGACCGTGAAGGGCTTCATGCAGGTAAATGGCACCGACTACGACAAGACGTATGCGCCGGTCGGTAGCTACGTCATGCTGAGGATCTTCCTCAGCATCGTTGCCGCCCTTCACCTCAACCTGATGCAGCACGACATGAAAAACGCCTTCCTGCAGAGCAAGTTGGACAGGGTGTTGTACATGTACCGGCCTACTACTACGATGACGGGACCGGCCGGGTGTGCAAGCTGCTGAAGAGCCTATACGGGCTGAAGCAGTCGCCGCTGCTGTGGTAGAAGGCGGTCAACGACGTGCTGGTTGGCGCCGACTGGAAGAAGAGCCAGGTCGACGAGGTGCCCTACTTCACGGTCGGCGATGATGGGGTGAGCTGTTGGGTGCTGGTCTACGTCGACGACCTACTCGCCGCCAGCAGTAGCACCGTGATGCTGAAGGAGATGAAGGAGCAGCTAGAGGCTCCCTTCGAGCTGCGCAAGATCTCGCCAGTCATAAAGTACCTCGGGCTAGAGATCGTGAGCGACATGCCGGCGAGGAAGTTGTGGCTACACCAGCAGAATTACGCCGACAAGGTGCGCAGGCATTTCGTCAACGAGGAGCAAACCGAGCGCATCCCGAAGATGCCGATCTCCGTCAACGCCTACGCTGAGCTCACATGCAACGACGAGGATGCTCAGGAGCACGAAGACTATGAGTACCGGCAGAAGATCGGTTCGCTGCAGTTCGCGGCGACAACGACGAGGTCGGACATCACCTTCGTCTGTAGCAAGTTGGGGAGCGGCCTTACAGTGAGGAGTGACCAGCATTGGCACGAGGTTGACCGCTGCCTCGCCTCCCTCACCGACACCCATGATACCGCCTTGGGGTTTGGCGGTGGAACAGGGTCACGGAAGTTGGTCGGCTACGTGGACGTTGACGACGCCATCGACAAGCAGAACTGAACGAGCATGGGCGACTACGTGTTCGTTTTTGGGGGCCGCTGTCTCCTGGTCGAGCCAGCGCATCAAGTCTGCAACGCTCTCGTCGACTGAGTCGGAGTACATGGCGGCCACGGAAGCCCGCAAGGAGGGACGCCGACATCGCTTCCCTCTTGCAGAGTTCCACCTGTTGGACGCTGTGATGCCGATTGTCCTTTGGGTGGACAACAGATCGGCCATCACGGTCGGTGAGAACTTGGGGCTGTAGGGCAACCTCAAGCACATGGAGCAGCGATATGCCTGACCGCAGCACATGGTGAAGCGCAGGAAGTTCGTACTGAGTTACATCCCGACCACTGAGCAGCTGGCCGACTTCCTAAGGAAGGCGCTGCACTTTCTGGCCTTAAACTGGTGCTCCATCGCAATCAGCCAAGTGTGCCCGGCCGACGTTGGCGACCGCGACAACAACATGCAGTAGTCGGTGCGGTGCCCTTCTGCACGGCTGGTGCGGTGATGGGGAGCTGTGTATTGTGTGCACGACAGCGACAATCAGCTGTTCTCCGAGGAGTGCTACTGTGTGGGCTGGGAGCCCTGCGTGAACGCGGCAGGGGGTGTCAACGGAAGTTGTGTGTTGGCCCCGTCCTCGCTTGGGTGGAGCCGACTTCGTGGTTACATGTACAAGACGTGCAGCCACCGACTGCAGTAGGCGACGGGTTTGGTCGACCTGCACGGGGCCACTGCGAAGCCGACGGCCGACTTCGACTGTAGTGGATGAAGGAAGTCGTTGACTTGGGAGGGGCGCCGACTTGAGGGCGTCAACCTGGAGAGCCGACTTGGCGCAGTCAGCTAACAGTCAGTTGGTCAACCTGGAGTTGGTTGATTTGGGGAGCGGCCGACTTGGCAAAGTCAGCTGGTGGTCGTCGACTTGTGTGCTCGACGAGCACGTCCAACTTTCGGTGGTGTCCCGGTTGACCAAGTAACCAGGGCGACAAGGTTATGCGGGGTGCGCAACAGTCACCCAGGTGATTTTGGCGAAGGCGGCCTCGGGAGTGGTATCCCGAGGTCGACATGGTAGATCAAGCACATTCGTTGGCACATCGTCGGCTTAGTGTCTGCGCTGTGCACATGATGAGGCACAGCACACCAACCAACTGCAAGCACCTGCAAAATAGGTGCGCTGCTGTCATGCAGTTGCAACGCTGTACAGCTAACTTGCTGCAGCATTGGCACTCCGTTGACTTGCAACGTTGGCAAGTCGTCACTTTGCACTGCTGGAGTACGGTCGACCTTGCAGTGCTGGAACGCGTTCGACCGTGCTGTGCTGGAGGTTGACATGCTTGCATGCTAGGCAGGCTTGCTCCTAATGTAGTCAACTTTGCCAATGTACTTGCAACCATTGTTCTTAACTTTCTCTAGTGAAACTCTTGTCGTTTTGCCCCGTTAACGCGCAAGTGCCAAAGAACGCAAGGAACACTACTATCACTCTCACAAACGTGCCCTCCCCCGTAGTCTAGCACCCGTTGTAGATTTTATCTCTGCATGGTGTTGTGAGAGTGGACGCCCCCGAAACTTACCTTCAAATAGGAGCTGACTTTTGCACCTACTACGTCGTTCGTAGGCCGGCACCCCGTATGACTATGACGCCCGTCCCGGAAGTACCCAGCGCGATGGAAGATAGTGTGGATACATTATTAGCTGATGCAAGGAGACGCCACAAGGCTGCGAGTACGAGTCGACCCTCCCCTTGGAGGTTGTCGAGATGGGCATTTGCACAAATTGGGCGACGAAACACCCTTCCAAACCTGTTTCTCCTCAACTGATGAAAGGTGGGGCGGCAGTTTACAGGTGGGGCGGTGGGTAACGGGTGGGGCGGCGAGTGGGGCAGTTGGATACAGGTGGGGTGGCGGGTGGGGGCGCGAGGTGCGCGTGCGTGATGGCAACGGGGAGGGCGACGCGATCTGACGGGCCCGCAGGGGCCTTTCAAGGTTGCGACGTGGGGGGACCCGCGGGGGTCCCTCTAACTCGCGATTTGACGGGCCCGCATTGGTCTTACCAGGTTGCGACGTGGGGTCCCCGCGAGGGTCTCTTCTAGCGTGCGATCTGGCGGGCAAGGGGGCGCTCAACGTCGTGATGGAGGGGCGACCCGCGGGGGTCCCTCTCTAGTGCGCGATTCAACGGGGGGGGGGGGAGACGGAGCGCTAAGGGGTGACGGGGCGTTACGGATAAGTGGGTACTAATGGCCAAGCGCAGGGCGGTGGGCCCATGGGAATCAAACGGCTCTATACCATGTCAACGTGGTAACGGAAAAAGGAATGAATAAGAATGAAACATACTACAAGTTATATCTTGTGAACCCTAACCTAACCCTAGGTCAAGAATGTACACCTAGACTAACAAATATATGCTATACCAAATATAACTTGACGTACATAATGATTAAACAAGCAATGGCAAGAATGTCTAGATCAGAGCCTAAGCAGGCAAGCTGGTTAACCGCCAGCATAGCAAGGTTGTCATCTGTCAGCGTTGCGTAGAGGAACCGCACCAGCGTTGCACAAAGGCGACCTGCCAGCAAAGCAAGTCGGCGGCTTGCCAACACTGCACCGAGGCGGTCTGCCAATGCTGCAGCAGAGCGGCCTTCCAGCGTTGCATTTGCAAGTGATAATAGCACAGTTGCGCACCCACTTCACAGATGCATGGCGACGGTCGAGCAAATTGTCTACCATCGCGCAAATCCCAAGTCGGCCACATGCCGAAAATTGCGTCTGATGCTCCACATCGACCTCTGGATACCAGCCTGAGGTCGCCTTAAAAATCGCAGCCTCGACGGCGTTCGCGTGCAGAATCCTGTCGAGCAGGATACTTTGACCGGGTACCACCACCCGGCGCCCTGGTTGATGTCCTCCCTCGTCGACCACGACTCCCGTCGAGGACCATCCTAGCTGACACAGCCCTCCATCAGCTAGCACGGTCAGCTTTTGTCGTCCATCTCCTATCTTTGACGACCACCCTCGTTGACCTCTCCGCCAAAATAGGCTGCTGGTTCCTGTCGACGGCGGCGCCACAGCGGTCTTCAGCAGGTCGACCAACTTCATCGACTTGCACGCGTTGACCTTTGCAGATAGTCAGCCACACCCCTTGCGCACCCAAGCAATACGTCGGCTTCGCCCAAGCGAGGGCGGGGCCAACAACATATTCACGATAATCCTTTCTACCAATAGGTGCATTGAGGTGCTATGAACATACCAACCAGGTTTCGGCATTAATATTCAAGGAGAATAGGTGATGTGCTAATTTTGAGTATTTCAGCCTGTCAGGAAACGTCAATCGGCCTAATTGTACTACGTGAATATCAATCAAAACAGTTTTAGGTTAGTTTTATCCTACCAATAGGTGCACCGAGGTGCTACAAAGATACCAACATGGTTTTAGCATTAATCTCCAAGGAGATTAGGTGCTGTGCCAATTTGTGTATCGTACTGTGTTCCTTGCTCATTTGTTTGAAACAACATATATTCTTACCAGACGTTGCAAATGGCACCAAACTTGTTTAGCATGGATGCAATATGGTAATTGTTTAATTGATAAAGAAAAAAACCTTGTTAAAACAGCAAACGGATGTCGAAATAGCAGTGCGTATCACGCATGCCTGTCATTGTATAGTTTTCCCTGCTCGATTGTTTGAAGGAAAATTTTGCAAATGGTAACTCATATGGGGCTCAATAACGCGTACGGCAACCAATACAATGAATTTTCATACCGTAACTCGATTCATGCGTTTGGTAACCATACACTGCCAAGCAATCACGCGAATGGTAACTAGAAGATGTCAGAAACAACAAGGGTGATTGAACTAGGAAAAAGTTAGGTACAAGTAGGAAACCCTAAACTTACTGTACACCATAGTAACTACCCCACTACAGCCTAAACAAACTGTAGCAGATATGACATTTGACACCATAGGCAAAGTGGGGGAGAGCAAGGGGTCACAAGACTAGTCAAGAAAGGCAAAGCAAGCTCAGGGTGGATCACAACGTCACCACACTCTCTTAGCACAAGCACAAGGCCACAAGGCCAGTTCACATGCAGAGGAATATATGTAACACAAACATCACAGTGATCTCCACCTAGCAAAGCAAGCATGCAGGTATATATATATATATAGATCACAGTACAAGTAAAGCCTACAGCAAGTGAGAAAAAGTGGGCACAAGCCCTAGCACAGTGCAAAAACGCTGATGATCACCAGACTGAAGTGCCTTGGTGAATATATCAGCAGTGCTGGCCCGAGTGGCCACGTAACGCAGACGAAGCTGACCACGCTACTGCAACTCTCGAGCCAGGAAGTAACGCAGAGCGATGTGCTTCGTTCTGTGCTCCAGTCTGTGCTCCTCACACAAGGCAATGGCAGCCTTGTTGTCGACGTACAGCACTAGAGAAGAACGAGGCCGCTCTGCTAGGTCGATCAGCAGGTAGGTGAGCCAGTGTAACTCCTGTGCAGCCATGGCTGTGGCGTAGATCTCAGCCTCACAACAAGAGCTGAGAAATGAAGACGAGCGTGTAGAACGCCAAGAGATAGAGCCACAGCCAAGACTGAAGGTGTAACCCTGTGACGACCGCTGAGTAGCCTAGTCGTCAACCCAAGAAGCGTCTGAGTGCCCAGCGAGGACAACTGAGCTCCTCCCTCCAAGCACGAGCCCCATGCTTGATGTACTGCATAAGTAGCGTAGTACCCTCTTAGCAGCATCCCAGTGCACCTTTCGGTGCCGACCAGGAGCCACGTAGCAAGCCAGAAGGCCAAGAGGGTATGCAAGGTCAGGACGAGTGCAAGTCATCAGGTACATGAGGCAGCCAACTAGCTCTGGGTAAGGACCACTCGGCTCTACGGACTTGTCTGAAGGTGGAGCTGAGAGCGAGTGACATGTAGCCAGAGGAGTGGCCTGTGCTGAGGACGAGGTGAAGCCGAAGCGCTGAAGGACCTGCTGCACCATGTGTGACTGAGTCAGTGTGATGGTGCGGCGCGCTCTGTCCTAGGTGATCTGCAAGCCGAGGTAGCTGCGCAGCTCACCCAGGTCTGTGCACGTGTGTCTCTTCTGCAGCTCCAACTTCACGTGGGCGAGAGCCTCAGTGTCAGCAGTGGCAAAGACCAAGTCGTCGACGTACACAGGATGTAGAACGGCGGCAGCAAAGTGTCGGTGAGCAGAAACAGCGACAGGTCAGCAGTAGAGGCGCGAACCCAAGAGCCGCAAGTGTAGTCCTCAGTGTGTCGTGCCACTCACGGGGCGCCTGGCGGAGACCGTAGACCGGCCGCCGGAGGCTCCACTAGGTACCAGGAGGAAAAGTCCCAGTGAAGCTAGGTGGGCGGAGCAGCTAGATCTCCTCGTGCAGGCTGCCCTGCAAGAAAGTTGTGCTGAAGTCAAGAGAGTGAAGCTCGTAGTCACGCTGAGCGCCAACGTGCAGTAGCACCCGAAGAGTGGTCATCTCTGGGGTGGTGGAGAAGGTCTGGAAGAAGTCTACTCCCTCTCGCTCACTGAAGCCTCAAGCAACGTAACGAGCCTTGAAGACAGGCGGAGAACCTGGCGGCCGCTTCACCCTGAGAATCCACATGCCACTGACGATGTTTGCCCCAGGAGGGGGAACCTCGTCGACGTAAGTGCCAGTGGACTTCCAGGATGCCATCTCTGCGTCCATGGCTGACTGCCACTGAGAGGAGTACTCACCCGCGATCGCCTCAGCGTAAGAGCGCGGGGTCCGGATGTCTGGTGCATCTGGGTCTCCCTCAGGTGCAATCAGCGTGGACACGAGATGAGGTACAGCAGCGGCAAAGCACTCAAACTCCTCCTGCCTGTCCTCAAGGACGTCCGTGCCAAGAGCACACTCAGTCCCGACGAACAGAGGACAGAAAGACTCAGACTCAGCAACAAGAGTCGCAGCGTAGTCTAGACGCCAGTGAGCAGTAAAGTCGACAAGCTCAGAAACTAAGGCAAATGCAGCAGCAGACTCAAAGGAAGGGTCTGTGACGGCTGTGGCCAGGACACGCGTGACAGTAGGACTAGCAGCACGAAGAGAGTCAGACTCCGGGTCAGCAAGGGTAGGAATGGAGGACGCAGGAGGAGAAGGCAGAGGGACACGCTGTGGAGCAGTGGAAGGACGAAGCGTCATCTGGTGAGTGTCCGGGACAGCAGGAGGATGCTGACGCGGGAAACGACGACCAGTGCGAGCAGCAAAAACAGGCAACGCAAAACGAGACTCAGGCGACACAGGACGAGACGCAGGCTCACGACGCTCCGTAAGACCTCCTGTCTGACCAGTGTAGGGAGAAGGACCAGGGAGTGGCGAGGCAGGCTGTAACAATGACTACGACTGGACAGGCGGAGGACACTCTACGGAGGGAGCAGGACAAGGAGGAGGTTGCTGACCAAGAACCTGCTGAAGGAGCGGAACAAAGTACGGCTGCGGCCGTGAAGCGCCCCCAGATTCAGAAAAGACAGCACCAGAACCCCCAGCAGCAGCTCCAACTCCGGTAGCACCACCAGCAGCTCCAGTAGTGCCAACTCCAGTAACTTCAGCAACACCAGCTCCAGCCGCACCGTCGGCTCCAGCATCTGCAGGAGGACGAGCGTCAGCAACTCCAGCTCCAGCCCCTGCAACACCAACACCAGGGTCAGCAGCTACACCAACTCCAGTAGGCCCAGCGGCCTCAGCTCCACCGGCAGCTCGAGCACCTTTAGCTCCAACTCCAGCACCAGCAGCACCTCCAGCAGCTCCAGCACCAGCAGCACCTCCAGCAGCTCCAGAACCAGCAGCACCTCCAGTAGCACCAGCTCCAATAGCTCCAGCTCCAGCTCTAGCAGAACCCCCAGTCCCAGCAGCTACAGGACCACCTGGACGAGCACCTCCAAGACCAGAGGCTCCAGTACCTCTAGCAGCACCAGGGCCTCCAGCGGGCGGCACCCCAGCGCTTGGAGCGCTGCTCCGGAGGCTGCAGTGTTGAGCGTACCACTCACGCAGCCGCTGTGGGGAGGGAGGCTCCGGCCGCGACACAGCACCACCAGCTCCAACTCCGGCAGAACCCCCAGCTCCAGCAGCCCTACGCTGGAGGCTGCAACGCTGAGAGTACCACTCACGCAGGTGCTGTTAAGAGGGAGCGCCACCAGGCCAAGCACAGTCAGTCTCAGCTCCTTCAGGCTCAGCACCACTAGTCGAAGCACCCCCAGGCTCAGCACCCCCAGTCTCAGCACCCCCAGGCTCACCACCCCCACTCTCAGCACCCCTAGACTGAGCACCCCCAGTCTCAGCACCCCCAGACGCAGTACCTCGCGCAGGACCAGAGTCGACAGCTACCTCGACAGGCTCGACCGGGTCTACCTGGGAAAAACCTGAGGGAGCAAGACCCTGGGGAGGGAGGGGGTCTACCGAAGCAGCACCTGGCGTGAGGAAGAGCGGCGAAGGGGGGAGCGGGGCAGTGCGGTAGGGGAAGAGACGGTAAAAGGGGACCGACTTGTCAAACGTGACGTCCTGAGAGGACAGGACACGGAGCGAGGTGGGGTGGTAAAACTGCCAGCCAGGCGCGTCACGGACAAAGCCAAGGAAGACACAGGGAATGGCACGGGAGGAGAGCTTGTCCGCGGACGTATCGCGAACAAAGGCTCGACATCCCCAGACCCGGAATACCGATGCATCGCCAACCTTCCCCGTCCAACGCAGTGTGGGCGAGGTCTCCGGAGCAGAGACACGGGGCCAGAGGTTGAGCTGATGCGCAGCGTACTGCACTGCAAATGGCCACAGGAAATGGGGGCAAGCCGCATGGATCATGGAAGTACGAGCGACCTCCATGACTAAGCCAATGCGGCGCTCAGCAATCCCATTCTGGTGTGGAGAGGCCGGAAGTGTGAACGTCTGGCGGATGTCGTGCTCCGCGCAGTAGGCTGCCAAGAGGTCGGAGGAAAACTCACCACCCCTGTCAGAGTGCAGACGCAGGACGGGAAAGTCCGAATGGAACCGCTCGCGGAGCTGGAGACGAGCACCGCGGATCCAAGGGATCAAAACATCAGGGACCTCACCCTTGGTGCGTTAGGGGAAGATCGTGGTGTAGCGCGTGTAGTCGTCGACGACCAGCAGGAAGTACCGCTAGTGGCCCTGTCCACGGACGCGGACTGGGCCCCACACGTCCAGGTGGAGAGTCTGCAGGGGAGCCTCTGTGGGAGGGAACGAGGAGGAGTGAGGAGTGGCGCGCTGCCGCCCCTCGACACAGGGAAGACAGGGAGGAGCAGGCGAGGGTGGGAGGGGAGGACTAGAGACAAGGTACCGGGAGTGCATGCCACGAAGGCGCTGCACCGATGGGTGACCAAGGCGGTGGTGCCAGAGGACGGTCTGGTGCGACAGGGTGCGACACAAGCAGAGGGCGTACAACTGACCTGACGCAGACACAGACGCCGCTACCAGAGGGGACTCAGTGGTCAGTGTGTACAAGTCCGACCCCGGCTGCCGAGTGAAGGTAGCCATGTGACGACCCGTCTGGGCACACGTGCAGTGTGTCACACGCTTGTAGGTAGAGGTGAACTGGTGAACACCCACGTCCTGGAGCGCAGAACACGCCACCAAGTTCGTAGAGAACGAGGGGAGGTAAAGGCTCGATAGTGTGCCGGACGGGACAGCAAGTCAAGGGAGGGCAGTGGTGGAGGTCGCAAGGACTGCACCCCCAGAGGGGTCAGCCAGGGAGACAGCAACCAGTCTAGGGAGCTGCTCTAGGGTAGTGCGGTCGCGAAAGAAACAGCGGGAAGCACCTGAGTCCAGTGTGAAGGTGTGTAGTGCCTCAACAGACGTAGTACCTGAAGGCGCAGACTCACAAGCACCTGAAGCAGCAAACTCACGAGCGCCTAGAGCAGCAGCCTCACCTGCACCTGGAGCAGCAGACTGGATACCGGGGTCTGGCGGCACACATAGGTGGTAGGCTCCCTCGGCACTAGTAGACAATGCATACATTGCAGTGAGAATAGCATCATAGTCAAGAGCAAAGATATCTATCCTCTGCCTAACTCTGTACGCCAAGCGTCAAGGAGCTCAGCGTCGTCGCCAAACTCTGTACGCCAAGCGTCGCTCAGACTGGCGAAGCAGCGAGACTCTGTGTGACCACGCGTTCCGCAAGGCTAACCAGTCCGGACACCCGTGCTAACAATGTACGGGCAGCGAGCAGTACTCAGCGACCCTCTACTCTGAGCGTACCACTCACGAAGCTGCTGGGGCGAACGAGTCTCGCGGAGACGACGCTGCTGCTGCACCGGGCCACTACAAGAAACTCCTAAACTACCCACTCCAGGACGACTCCCACTACTGCCACCCCGACAACCCCAACTGGCGTACCACTCACTAAGCTGCTGGGGCGTGAGGGACACACGCGGACGGCCCTGGAGCTGCATCTAGCCACGTCAGGAGCACCAGTAGAAGCAGTAGCAGCAAGAGCAGCAGTAGCAGTAGCAGCAGCAGTAACAGCAGTAGCAGCACAGGCAGGGCAGTGCTCACAAGTGGTGGGAAGGGCAGGCGCACGACGGAGGCGAATACGGGGCCGCTACAGCGGCAGGGCAGGGCCGCGACCGCGGCAGGGAGCTCCGCGGCAGTTGCTGCTGGGCGGGACCGGGCCGTGACGGCAGCTGCTGCAGGGGCGGCTGCTCTAGGGGCCAGGGGCGGCTGGTGCAGTGGCGGCTGCTTCAGGGGCAGCTGCTCCAGGGGCGGCTGCTCCAGAGGCCAGGGGCGGCTCCTGGAGTGGCGGCTGCTCCAGTGGCCAGGGGCGGCTGCTCCAGTGGCCAGGGGCGGCTGCTGCAGGGGCGGCCGCTCCAGGGGCCAGGGGCGGTTGCTGGTGCGGCTGCTCCAAGGGCTAGGGGCGGCTGCTGCAGTGGCGGCTGCTCCAGGGGCGGTTGCTCCAGGGGCCACGCGCGGGGTAGGGAAGGGCGACGCGGCGGGCAGGGGCGACGCCGCGGGCAGGGGCGACGCGGCGGGCAGGGCGACGCGGCGGGCAGGGGGCGACTACGCGTCAGCAGCTGGGTGTGGCCGCGTCAGTAGCAGGGCGCGGCCGCGTCAGTAGCAGGGCGCGGCCGCGTCAGTAGAAGGGCGCGGCCGCGTCAGTAGAAGGGCGCGGCCGCGTCAGCTGCGGGGCTGGCGGGGCCGCGTCACGGCAGGGCGAGGCCGCAACCGCTGCAGGGTGGGGCCGCGTCAGCGACAAGGCGAGGCCGCGACTGCGCCATGACGGGGCCACAACAGCGACCTGACGGGGTCGCGCGCTGGCCTAACGGGCCTGCAGAGGCTGCATGCGGGCGGCGAGGGCCTGCAGGGGTGGTGCGCGGTCAGGCAAAGGCTGCGCGCGGGCGGCGAGGGCCTGCAGGGGCGGCTCGGGGGCCTGACGGGCCTGCAGAGGCAACTCGGGGGCCTGACGGGGCTTTAGGGGCAGCTTGAGGGCCTTACTAGCCTGCAGGGGCGGCGCACTGGCCTAGGGCAGCAGGAGGCAGCGCGAGGGCTGCAGGACGGCGCGCTTGCAGAACGAAGGGCGAGGCGTGCGAGGGCGCACTAGCAGAAAAAAGGCGTACGAGGGCGCACGAGGGCGCACGTAAGGTAGGGCGCACGAGGGCGCTTCTAGCGGAATAGTGGGCCCGTAGTAGTATGCGGTCCTAGGTAGCAACCTAGGCTCGTGATACCATGTCAGAATCAACAAGGGTGATTGAACTAGGAAAGAGTTGGGTACAAATAGGAAACCCTAAACTTACTGTACCCCATAGTAACTACCCCATGTCAGAATCCCAACCACTAGACCATTGGGATAAAAGGGCTTGTTTCAGTAGCGGGTCAGTGCGCCCATAACCCCCAAGGCGAACGCGCCTGTAACCCTCTCCAGGATTTATCGGGAATCCACAGTGCAGATCTACTGACACCCCCCCACACTGGGAGGCCCAGGACTAAGCACAACGGCAACGGCCTACATGTGCATACACCGGGAATCAAACCCGAGACCGCTCTGATACCATGTCAGAATCCCAACCACTAGACCATTGGGATAAAAGGGCTTGTTTTAGTAGCGGGTTAGTGCGCCCATAACCCCCTAGACGAACGCGCCTGTAACCCTCTCCAGGATCAATCGGGCATCCACAGTGCAGATCTACTCACACCCCACTACAGCCTAAACAAACTGTAGCAGATATGACATTTGACAGAAGAAACCCTCACCCAAAATGACACCGGTTATGGTTTTGCCCGCTCACGTCAGATTGAATCGACGAGTCCTAATCCACCAAGTTCTGACAACCTTTCTAAAGTTAGGGCAATTCACGCACAATTAGCTGTAACGGAAACATTTTGACACATTCAATTAATATTTTGGTGCTTGTTCGGAACATTGTTTTGTCTAATTGTACCGCATTGGGTAAAATTTTATCAAACCCTTTTGGATAGCGAGCGATTTTGAAAGCATCAACTCTAACCACCTTGCGATAAGGCGTTTAGGGTTTTGTTTTAATAATTCAGGCATGTAGTATTAGAAATGTATTTGTATTACTTTTCCATGTGTTTTAGCCTTGTCGCAAGGTATTTTGGGTTGAACGCACAGAACCTGTCAGAATATTATCTTATGTTCTAGCCTGTAGTGGGGTGCTCTATAGCGAGTACAACCCTTCTACGGTTTGCTATTTGTATCCTCATTCTTGCTAGTTCAATCCTCTTTCTTCCTTCAAACTTTGTCAGAACCTACGCTTCTAAAAGTGCGGATTGCTTTAATCGGGTACAAATAGAACGTACACACATGCTAAATCTCCTAGTTTGGAAATGTTGGGTGCAAATTTTTTTTTTTCACTGCAACCAGCCGTCTGCATGACGTTACGTATTTTGTGTGTGTTCTGTGTGCATCCGTTTTCGCATTTCGCTTCATGTGTTTTTGCTGTGCGATCACGATCAGTCATGATGGATCATTACGAGTCATGTTTGTTCATGTCGGCTGATGTATGTTCATGTTTTCTCATGGACGAACATGCGCTTTCATCAAAGTTCCGTGATTCGTGAATGTCAATCTATTTTCATGAGCGCTGTTGTGAGTGTCAAGTGTGCTAGGTGTGCGGCTCGAGTTTGTTGACCAGCCCCTTTGACCAAATTCGCGCTGGTTAAGGCTCAAGGCCATGAGTCCGAGAGTAGAAACACAACGAAGTGCTGGCGAAACTCTGCTGGACCAGAACACTCACTTTACAAGCTACGTTGAGCATAACTACTCACTTGTTTTCTACGCCTTTGGCTATGAGGTGACATGCTGTCACACTCGGGGGGTTACAAGTGATGTTAAGTGTTGCCTAACTTACGCTTTTGAGCTGAGTTTAATCGCTTCCACATAGTATTCAGACGTAACACGTGGTATCAGAGCTGGTACTTAGTCGTCGTCGACGTATCCAGCGATGGGAGAGACTGGAGAAGAAGGGAACTCAGCTCCCGCGAGCACTGGCAGCCAGGAATCTGGAGTATCCGCGCCTAGGGTAGCATGGACGAACCAGGGCCCACTGTTAATGAAAGTCCTAAAGAATTTCTCAGTCGACAAATTTAGTGGAGAAGGGTACGACGAGTGGTCCTGGAAGATGCAGTTGTACTTTCGGCAGATAGGACTTCTTAAAGTTATGATCGGTAGTGAAAAGCGCCATAGCAACCCGGAGCTTCAGGGCGATTGGGATGAACGTTCATCAGCTGGATATTATATCCTTTCTCTGAGCTTAGATCTCGCCCAACGCCAGCATATCATGCACCTTCTCCCAGGGGATGAGTGCGGACCCAAGGCATGGGCCGTGCTCAAGGATCTTCACGCACCTACCTCAGTGGTAGCCACCCTCATGCTTGAGAGAGAACTTTCCATCCTGTGCCTCAATGAAGGAGAACCCGTTCAGCCCGTCCTAGACAAGCTTAGGGACGTCTACGCCAAACTAGCCATTGCCGGTGTCACCCATCCCGAACAAACAAAGTGTGTGAAGATGTTGTCGATGCCGCCGGAGTCTTGGATGGTCTTCATCAGCGGACTTAGCCTTCCCCATAACTAGAGCCTCCGGACCTTGGAGTGGATCCGCACCAAAATATTCGAGGAGGACTTTCGGAGGCATCAGTTGAGGGGCACTGAAGAGGGGAGCAGCAGCTACGTGTCGGAAATTCCCTTACCTAGCTTGGATGCTGCCTCTCCTTCTCCTGCCATGGTTGCCTCTTACCCCTTTCCCCTTTTCCTCACTCTGTCTCTCCTCCTTTTACTCCTGCTGCTCCAGGTCTTCTGCGCTGCTGTCAGTCTCTGCTCTGCCGCGACTTGCATTCTGTCCCTTACAATTCTCACAGCTTCTTGTTAGAGCTGGCTTCTCCTCCTCGTGCTCAGTATTTGCTTTACTGCTCCTTGAGTTTGGTATCTCCTTGCCCCCTCCTGTGGCCTTTAGCCGCCCTTGCCCTGGTCACGGGACCCTGGTATTCTCCCACCTTGCCTCCTGCTCTGGCCACGTTAGTGATGTGATCCACCACTCGCACCCCCGCCTCACTCTCCAGAACCAGCACCCCCGAATCTCGAACCTCTTTAACAGTCTAGCGCTGCTGTGACAGCCCCACATCAAGTCCATCCTTCTTGGGGCGGCGAATGTACACTTTCTGCCCCTGCTGCAGGGCTGTTGGCGCCCCCCCTGCCCGGTACTCCTGCCGCTGCTTGTAGCGGTGAATGTCCCGCAGCTGGGCGACATGCAGGCTTTCCAGCGCCGCGGGCAACAGGCGCCGCAGGTACTCTTCACGAACTGATGCGAGAGCCGCCCATTTCTCGGGCGACCCTGCCGTGACCACGTCCGTCAGCACTCTCGGTGCTCCCACAGGGAGGACTACCTCCCTACCAAAGAGCATATGGTACGGGGAGAGGTCCTTGAGTGCTGCCTACTTACTGAACCAGTACCCCGCCATGACCCAGTGAAGATGCCTATCCCAGTCCCGCTTCCTGGTTTCGCCGTATGCACGCAGGCCGCGCTTAAGGGTCTGAATGAGCCGCTCCGTGAGCCCATCACTCTGCGGGTGGTAACGCAATGTGGTGCGGTGTGGGATATGGCACGAGGCCAACAGCTCATCGAACTCTCCTTGGAACTCGGCGCCCTGGTCCGTCAGCACCTCCCCACATGCACCAAAGCGTGTCAGCACTTGCTCTTCGAAGGTGTTTGCCACTGCCTCCGCAGTCTTGTGGCTCAAAGCTTGCACCTCCACCCACTTGCTCACGTGCTCAATCATGACCACCACATATCGCCGACCTTGCTTCGTCAGTGGCAGCTCTCCCGCCAAGTCCAGTGACCACCAGTACCCCAGTCCCACAACTGGCAACGGCTGCAGCTCTGCCTTGCTCCTTTCGAAGACTGCATGCCGGGCACCTGGCCACCGAGTCCTTCATTTCCTTGTGCATACCTGCCCACCACCACCTGGTCTGCAACGGCTGCTGTGTGCCCAACGGGCCGAAGTGCCCAGTTTGTTGTGCACTTCGTGTATGACGCCCTCCCTCTCCTTCGGTTCCGGCACCCGTTTCCACCCATCCTGCGTTCGAATCTGCACTTGGTTCTGGTACCAGCGGTAGTGCTGCCCCCTGCTCCTTGCTCGCGCCGATACGATTGCTCCCTTGGCCGTCTCACCCCACAGCCATGCCAAAGTCTCCTGATCCTCCCACACACCCGGCGCCCCCGCATGATGCTCCCTGCGGAGCGGTGTCGCTCGGTCAGGTGTCATGGCCGCGAGCGCCATCTCCGGCGCCACTGTGGGTGGGTTCCTGGACAAACTGTCGACGTGCTGCATGGTTTTTCCCGGGCGATGTCGGATGATGAACTGGTACTCCTGGTTCTGCCCCATGAGGGCCTCTACATCAGCCATAGCAGGGGTTGGTGACCTGTGACCAGCGTGAATGGGCGGCCCTGCAGGTAAACTTGGAAGTGGCCCACTGCCCACACGGCCGCCAGCCCTTCACCCTCGTAGGAGGAGTAGTTGGCTTCTGCTGGGTTGCATGACCGACTGGCAAATGCTACCACCTTCTCTTCCCCTCCTTCCTGCTGGCTCAGGATTGCTCCCATGCCGATGCTGCTCCAGTCCGTGTAGAGGACAAACGGCTCGTTTGCCCACGGCAGCTGTAACACTACTCCATCCTTTACGGCTCCCATGAGGTCCTTCAACGCTGCCGTCTGCGGCTCTCCCTGCTGCCACTTCTGGTCGTCCTTCAGCATTGTTCAGCGGTACTGCCCGTTTGCTGAAGTTCTCCACGAACTTCCGATAATAGTTCAATAATCCCAGTAGTGCCCTGAGGGCACTCTTGTCCTTGGGCTGCGATACACGGTCGAGGATGGCCACCTTGGCTTTCTGAATCGCGAGCTTCCCTCCGATTACTTCAAACCCCAGGTAAGTCACTGTCGTGTGCCCAAACCGACACTTCTTCGGGTGACACGTCACCCCGGCCTCTCTGATCCTCCTGAGTGTCTCGGCCAGGTGATCCACGTGTTCCTCTGCAGTGGTGCTGAACACTATGACGTCATCAATGTAGCATAGCGCTCCCTCCATTCCTTGTAGCACCGCATCCATCACCTTCTGGAACAGCAGTGACGCGTTCTTGAGACCAAAGGGCATTCATTTCCATTCGTACGCCCCGTGTGGCCCATGGAAGGCCGTCTTGGCCTTGTCCTCTTCTGTGATGGGGATTTGATTGAATTCCTGCCTCATGTCCAGGGTAGAGAACACCCGAGCTCATGCCAGTTGGTCAAAGATCTCATCCACCATTAGGGTGGAGTATCGTTCCGGTACGGTAACCTTGTTTAAATCCCTGTACTCGCCGCACATCCTTCGGGAGAGCACAGTCCCTGTTAGGTCCATTCTGGCGGCCACTATTGTCGCGGCTGCGTAGCTAGATTCTGACCGACGTATCAATCCCGCCTCCAATAGCTCCAGGCACTTCTCCTTGCACGCTTCTAGGTCCTATGGGCTCATCCTGTGTCTTCGTTGGTACACCGGCACTGTCGTAGTCAAGTTGAGCGTCATGACCGCGCAGTTGCAGCACCCCAGTTCCTTCAAGGTGTATGCGAACGTCTGGCGATGCTTTGCCAGCAGAGCCTCCACCGCTTCCCGTGGTTCCCCTTGTAGTCCTTCTCCCAAGTCCCACTGTGATTGTTCTTCTGCTTGTCCCTTGACAGTGGCTTCCTCATCCCCCTCTGCCCTCTCTTCTCTTCCTGTCCGTTGCTCGGCCTCTCCTGGGGTGACGTCCAGTGCCATGTACACCGGCCCTATGGGTGGCCAGTCTGGTGGGTCGAAGTAGTCTCCTTCCATGTCGAAGTCTGAGTCATGGAACTCCTCTGGAGTGTCGCCCCTGCTTGCTCCCGAGTCCTCTTCCATCTCCTCTTCATCCTCATCCTCCCACTCTTCCTCGCTCTCCGGTGGATCCGCGTACCTCCCTGGCACACCTTCTCGCTCATCCCTCCAGCTCGCGCGTTGGTGTTCTTCCGGGATTCCCCTCCACCACTGTTTTCCTCCTCCTCCTCCAGACCACCCAGCATTGTCCAAGCCTCCATCTCTTTGTCTGCCGCCAATCGTGTCTGCGGCCTGATCATGGTCGCCTTGCTGATCCTCCTCTCCAGCCATTTCTGCTCCAGGAGGTTGGACATGGTGACGAAGAGCCACTGTAGCGCGTTCATGTCCATCGCTCTGCCCAACGCTGCTTTCCTATCCTTCTTGGTCATCTGCTCGCAAGCTGTTGCTCTTGCCATGAAGCCCATGGCCTGCTCCCTTTCTTGCGCCGTTGGTTCCTCCTACAATCCTCGTGCCTGATCGTATACCATGCCGGGGCTTGCTATTCCTCCAAATTCCTTGAATCCCCTCACGTTCTCATGCGCCACCAGGGTCGGCCAGGCCTGCCTAGGTTTTCCGGCCTTGTTGCACGGGTACTGCGTGGGGTGGTCCTTTTCGGTGACCGGCGCAGCCAGCCTTCCTAGTTCAAGTATATCTTCCACTAACCTCGCCCTTGGCTGCTCCATCCAAGACAGTTGGTATCGCAGCGCAGCCTCCGGTACCACATTCTGCCAGTACCGCCGCGGTCTGTGAACCCTGCTTCGGTTTTGCGCAGCGTCCCATGCCACCCCTGCCCCTAGCTCTTCAGTTATTTCCTCATTCGCCGCTTGCACCACCGGGCGCGGGTCATCCGCCATGTCCACGTTCTCGATGATGTAAGCCACCTCCCCTTGCCGTTTCTTGATCAGCTTCAACACTCGTACCAGATCCCTGAACTGAGCGCTCCTTACATCCCGAATGCCTCTTCCCCTACCTGCCCTCAAGAGCCCCTGGCAGCTCTACCCTGCGATTACCAGGTCTATCCTTCCCCATTCTGCGAGCATGCCGTCGTCAATCTCCTCCACCCCTCGGCACAGCCATTCTGCTCCCCATCTGCCGCTTCCTCCATGAGCTGCTCGGCTTTCAGTAGCTTGAGGTGATGCCATGCCATGAGGTTCGCATCCCCGTCGTTGTCCACATACAGGTACTTAGCCACGGTGTGTCCCGCCTTCAGCACTGCTGCCAGCCCCGTGGCGATGCCTCCGTATAGTTCTAGCACCACCAGTGGTTTCTGAAGTGCCCGCAGATTCAGAGCCGGCTCTCGCAGATTGTCGCTGACTCCCCAGATCTCTTCATATTGCTTCCTCGCGGCTTCCGTCTGCCCCATCTCCTTCCAAGTCATGATTCCCAGCTCTTCCTCCAACGGCTTCTCCACAGCCTGGTATGCTTCCCTTGGCTCCCTCCTGATAAACCGCACCGGCAGCTCTGGCAACGGACTTCCGTATTCCCAATATGTCACCCGATACATCATCCGCTCCTCCCACATGCAAATGGTCGTGCCGATGGCAAACAGGTATTCTACTCCCAGCAACAGGTCGTAGTCCTCCGATGTTGACACTCCGCAGAACATCCGCACTACACATTCGTCCTTGTGTCCCGGCCGAATCACGATTTCCACGGTACGACGCGTTCTCGGCATCCATTTAGCCGTCCCTCCTTTGGCGGTCATGAGCAGATACCCTTCCTCTATTAGACTATCTTCCCGGTCCAAGCCTAGCAGCCTTGCCATGGGCACCCCAATCAGCACGTTGTGAGCGCCCGTATCCAGTATGGCTTGCTTGACTTTGACTCCGCCCACCGTCATCACTCCCAGCTCCACCACCAGAACTGACGGTTGGCACGCCATTCTCTCCAGTGAATGTCGCCGCGCTGCCCCAGGAGCTTGCTCCTCTGAAGTATCTCGCCTCGGACCCCGCTCTTGTGGGAAATATTGGTACCACGCTCGTAGCCCCAGGTCTCCTCTTTCTCGTACCGGGCGCGCCAACAAGGCGAAGCTAGCCTCACTCCCTTTCTCGTCCTCCTCTTCTGATTTGGCCAACATTGCGTTTCCCTTTGTCTCTTGCCCCTCCATTTCTTCCAACTGGCGTTGCAGTCGGGCGATTTGCACCCTCATGCTCTCTGGGTCTCACTTCGCGCGCCCCTCCTTCCCAGTGCGTAGCAATCCTTCTCCTGATGCCCCTTTTTTCAACATCGCTCGCACACCGGTGCGTTCCGACAATCTCGCCTCATGTGTTCCTCACTTCCGCAAGTAGAGCAGGCCGGACGGTTACGGCAATCCCTCCGCAGATGTCCTGGTTGACGGCAATTGTGACAACGCCGTTCGTCGCTTGCCCTGCGGGGGGGACTTTCCCGATCAGCCGGAGTCGCCGCCCATGCCGACCTCCTTTGTTCTCCACTTCTCTCAGTGGTCGCCGCGATTTCGTATAGCCTCCTTCCCATCTCCACCCGCTTTACCACCTCGTACACTTCCTTTGGCGTTCCTCTTACCCCCATATCAAAGACGCAAACCGCCACGTCCCGCCGTAGCTCTTAGTGCAGCCCATTCAGGAACTTGCTGACCAGGCGTCCCGTGTCATGGCAGCTCATGTCTTCGGCTAGCTCCACCAATCTGCCGTAGTACGCCAGCAGGGACTCTCCAGTCCTGCGCCGGAAATCCCGGAACTCCGATACACGTTCAGGAGTCTATGCAGGGAACTGGTCCTCCAGCATGCCCAGGAACCGTGCCGTGGGGTCACGTTCTCCCGGGGCCCCCCGGGCCGTCCATTTCAAGAGTTCGCGTCGGCTGATGCAGTAGAAGGTTCCCGCTTCCCCAGTCAAGGTGTTGGCGAGCTCGCTGAAGAATTCCTCTAGATCTAGCCGACCCCTTTCCCATCTCGCCCATAGGTTATCCAGCTGCATCACGTAATTTTTAATCGACGGTCCTCGTCACGTGTCTCCAGATAAGCGCTCTGGAACTTCGATCTTCGGCAGCAGCGTGTACTTCCAACGTTGCGCCGACGCTTCTTCTTGCCACGACGCGCCCCGCTGTTAGGAGCCAGTCGGACGATTCTCCGCCTCGCTGCGCGCCGGCCTCCCTCTCGGTCGCTCATCCTTCTTCTCTGCCTCCGCAGCTTCCTTCTCCGCACGTTCTGGTCGATCTTGATTTTCCATCTCCTGCCTGGGAGAGCCGTCTCCACGCGCCGCCTCCTCCCTCTTGTCCGTCCCTTGATCCATGCTTCTTGTCTTCCCCGATGAAGTAGATCTCGGATTTACGACCTCGACTTCTAACTTGCATTCTGTCCCGCCACGCATCCGCATACTAAAGCATCTTGATTGTTTGTATGTGATAAGCCCACTTGGCTTACTCACTTGATTTCCTACATACCTCTATGCTCTTGCTAGTGTCTGTTATGGCCGGTAGTCTCACGAGCTCAAGCTTTGCAGCAATTAGATGAGATTAACACAGAACATACAAACAATGCAGAGTCAAATGCCCGTACCCCCTATATCCTGCCTAGACTCCTCCCCCTATTGCTACTCCGCATGGCTCCCTTGGAGGTGATGACCTCCTCGTCGAGGCGAAGAGCCATCCTCCCTTTTCGCCTACCACCGGCACTTAGCCAACCACCTGCCACTCCTCCAGCACAGGGCTGTAACCCCAGCTGGCTCGGGCATCCAACCTGCAAGGAAACGAAACATGCACTCTCACACGAAACAAAGTAGCGCCTTCCAGCAGTCACACCCCCTTTTCCCCTCATGCTACCCTCCGCCGACGTGTTACCTGTAAGAATAACGTGGAATGAGTTGACTAGGAAACATGTGGTTACAAGTAGGAAAACCTAGAAGTGTTGTACCCTATAGTGTCTACCCCACTACAGCCTAGATAGATCATAGCATATAAGTTTAACACAACCCCATAGGCAAAGTGGGGGAGAACAAGAGGTCCCAAGACCAGTCAAGCAAAGCACAGGAAGCTCAGGGTGGATCACAACGTCACCACACATTCCGAGCACAAGTTCAAGGCCACAAGGCAAGTTCACATGCAGGATTATATAAAAAGGTAAACAAGCAAGTGCATGTATAGAAAGATCACAGTACAAGCAAGGTCAAGAAGTGAGCAAGTGAGGCCAAGTAGGCACAAGACCTAGCATCATACAAAAGGGCTGATGATCACAAGGCTGAAGTGCCTTGGTAAAGATATCAGCAGTGTTGGCCCGAGAGGCCACGTAAGCAAGGCGCAGCAGACCACACTGCTGCAGCTCACGAGCAAGGAAGTAGCGAAGAGCAATGTGCTTCGTTCTGTGCTCCAGTCTGTGCTCCCGACACAAGGCCAGCATGGCCTTGTTGTCTACGTACAAAACTGGAGGAGAACGAGGTAACTCTCCTAGGTCAGTCTGTAGGTAGGTGAGCCAGCGTAGCTCCTGTGCAGCCATGGCCCCTGCTAAGATCTCAGCCTCACAGCTGGAGCCAAGAACAGAAGACGAGCGGGTAGACCGCCACGAAACAGAGCTGGAACCAAGGCTGAAGGTGTAACCATGTGACGACCGCTGTGTAGCCTGGCCGTCAGCCCAAGAAGCGTCTGCGTGACCTGTGAGGACCACTCGACATCGTCCTCCAAGCACTAGCCCCATGCTCGACGTACTGCACAAGTAGCGCAACACCCTCTTCGCTGCAGCCATGTGCTCTGGTCGGTGTCTCCCAGGAGCAACATAGCGTGCCAAGATGCTAAGAGGGTATGCAAGGTCAGGTCGTGTGCAGGTCATCAGGTACATGAGGCAGCCAACAAGCTCTGGGTACGGGCCACTCGGCTCTACGGACTCATCCGAAGGCAGAGCTGAGAGCGAGTGGCGAGTAGACAGAGGAGTGGCCTGAGGCGAGGAGTACGTGAAGTCGAAGCGCTGAAGGACCTGCTGCACCATGTGTGACTTAGTCAGGGTAATGGTGCGCTGTGCTCTGTCCCGGGTGATCTGCAAGCCAAGGTAGCTGCGCAGTTCACCCAGGTCTGTGCACGTGTGTCTCTTCTGCAGCTCGGACTTCACGTGGGCGAGTCCAGTGTCAGAATGTATTTGCTGTCTAGCCTGCAGTGGGGTACTCTGTGATGAGTACAACCCAATTTAGGGTGTTGTACTTGTATCCCAACTCTTGCTAGTGAAACCCCATTCCTCTCCTTCCAAAACCTCTCGATGGTTTTCCTTAACTCGAACTCAACTACCAAGGCTCCTAAATTATGGCTCCTAAGCCAAACTCACGCTAGTATTTTGTCATGTTATCAGAGCTTAACGTTCCTGGCCTGTGGGCCCACTCAATTCCGCTGCCCTACTGTGTGTCGCGCGCCCCGTGGCGCGCGACATCCCATTTTTCTTCCCGCCACGCGCTCCGAGCGCGTGGCGGTTTTCTGCACGCCGTGCACCCCGAGGCGCGCGGCGGGTTCCTACCTCGTCGCGGCGTCTTAGGGGCCCGCGCACTGGCCCCAACCGTTGCCTCATCGAGGCGTTTTGGGGGCCTGCACGCAGGTCCCTCCCGTCGCCTCGTCGCGGCACTTTCAGGGCCCGCGAGCCGGCCCCTCCCGTTGCCTCGTCGCGGCGCCTTAGGGGCCTGCGCGCGGTCCCCTCTCGTTGCCAGTCGATGCACTTTTGGGGACCTGCGCGGCTCCCTAGCACATCGCCCGTCACGGCACAATGGAGGCTGCGCCCTTCCCCTCCCCTCCCTCCTACTTTCCGCTGTAGCAGCCGCCCCTGGAGCCGCCGCCCCTGAAGCAGCTGCCCCTGGAGCGGCCTGCCTTGCAACAGCAGCCGCCCCTGGAGCAGCCGCCCCTGCAGCAGCAGCCCCTGGAGAAGCCGCCCCAGCAGCAGCAACCCCTGGAGCCGCCGCCACTGGGCGGCCGCCCCGGCAGCAGCAGCCCCTGAAGCAGCCGCCCCAGCAGCAGCAGCCCCTGGAGCAGCCGCCCCAGCAGCAGCAGCCCCTGGAGCACCCGCCCCAGCAGCAGCCGCCCCAGCAGCATCAGCCCTAGCAGCAGCAGCCCCTGGAGCAGCCGCCTCAGCAGCAGCAGCACCTGGAGCAGCCGCCCCAGCAGCAGCAGCCCCTGGAGCAGCCGCCCCAGCAGCAGCAGCCCCTGGAGCAGCCGCCCCAGCAGCAGCAGCCCCTAGAGCAGCCGCCCCAGTAGCAGCAGCCCCTGGAGCAGCCGCCCCAGCAGCAGCAGCCCCTGGAGCAGCCGCCCCAGCAGCAGCAGCCCCTGGAGCAGCCGCCCCAGCAGCAGCCGCCCCAGCAGCAGCCGCCCCTGGCCCCTGCAGCAGCCGCTCTTGGACCCGGTGCAGCCGTGGGGGGGTGGGTGTGGGGGTGTCGGTTGTGCATGCCGTTCCCTCCTCCTCCTCCTCCTTCGTCTCCCACTGCTGCAGCTCTCGCTGAGGGGGGTGGATGTGTGGGAGTCTGAGGTTTAGGGTTTAAGTGGGTACTGTGGGTGTAGGGCTAGGGTTTGAGCAGGGTTGTGTGAGAAGGGCGTTAGGCTGCTAGAGAGGTTGAGTGGAGGCAGTAGTCTTGTCGTCAGCAGCAGCAGCAGTCCAGAGGCTACAATCTCCGGTAGTCGCCAGTCGCCCGTGGGTCCGTTGCTCGTCTGCCGCTACTTTTAGCGGCGGGGCCAGTTACCCAAGTAGTCCGGAGCGCTGTTCCGGTAGCCACTGAGCCAGCAGCTCGTCTGTGTGTCTGCAGCGTCAGCAGTCGCCTCCCATCTTCTCTCCCCCACAGTCTCTCCTCCTCCTCACTTGCCCTCTATGATTAGCTCTAGCCTTACTTACCTATTGTGAACTCATGCTCTATGCTTGCTAATTGTGCTGATTACACCCCACTTTGGCTATGGGGGTGTGTCAGAATGTATTTGCTGTCTAGCCTGCAGTGGGGTACTCTGTAATGAGTACAACCCAATTTAGGGTGTTGTACTTGTATCCCAACTCTTGCTAGTGAAACCCCATTCCTCTCCTTCCAAAACCTCTCGATACTTTTCCTAAACTCAAACTCAACTACCAAGGCTCCTAAACTATGGCTCCTAAGCCTAACTCACGCTTGTATTTTGTCATCCAGCAGTGTCACCAGTGGCAAAGACCAAGTCGTCGACGTACACAAGGATGTAGAACGGCGGCAAAGAGGTGTCGGTGCGCAGAAACAGCGACGGGTCGGCAGTAGAGGGAGCAAACCCAAGAGCCGCAAGTGTAGTCCTCAGTGTGTCGTGCCACTCACGGGGCGCCTGGCGGAGACCGTAGACTGGCCGCCGGAGGCTCCACTGGGTACCAGGAGGAAACGACCCAGTGAAGCCAGGTGGGCGGCGCAACCAGATCTCCTCGTGAAGGCTGCCCTGCAGGAAAGCTGTGCTGAGGTCAAGAGAGTGGAGCTCGTAGTCGCGCTGGGCGGCTATGTGCAGCAGCACCCGAAGAGTGGTCATCTTCGGGGTGGGAGAGAAGGTCTGAAAGTAGTCAACTCCCTGCCGCTGACTCAAGCCTCGAGCCACGTAACGCGCCTTGAAGACAGGCGGAGAACCCGGCGGCCGCTTCACCCTGAAAATCCACATGCCACTGACGATGTTCGCCCCAGGTGGGGGAACCTCGTCGACGTAGGTGCCTGTGGACTTCCAGGAAGCCATCTCTGCGTCCATGGCTGACTGCAACTGAGAGGAGTAGGGACCCTCTATCGCCTCTGCGTAAGAGCGCGGAGTCGGGATGTCCGGTGCATCCGGGTCTCCCTCAGGGGCAATCAGCATGGACACGAGATGAAGTAAAGCAGCAGCAAAACACTGGAACTCCTCTTGCTTGTCCTCAAAGACGTCTGTGCTAAGAGCAGCGTACCCTCACATGAAGACGTCTTTGAGAGCAGCGTACCCTCCAGCACCTCCAGCGCCAACACCCCCAACAGCTCCTGCTCCTGCCGGACCACCGGAAGACTCAACAGCTCCATGTGAGAGTACGACGGCTTATGCCAGCTATGCTTGCTTGCCTTCACTTTATTATGCTATTTCTAGCATAGGATAATCATATGCATGCATGAATTGCTTGATTTCCTAGGCTAGGTGCTTTCCTATATTTTATTATAGTTATAGCACCGAGCTAGGTTGCGTGCACCGAATTCTGGCTTTTCGGTTGCCACCGAATTGCCTTCTACCGAATTCGGTAAGGATCCGTTCGGGACGCTACGCGGCCCGCGGAACCTTCGCGTAACACCTGGTTACAGGGCCTTGTGTCGAGCCTATATATAGCCTCGTGTTGTACCCAGGTGAACACATTCAATTCGATTCAATTCAATTCAATTTGAATCATCTTTTCTGAGCTCGATCCCAGATCCTCACACTTGGTAATCAGAGCGGGTTTACACGCGAGGTCTTCAAACCGCTTAGTTCCGGCCTTTAAAAACCGCGGGGGCGACGACGAAAGCGCCGATACGGGTATGTAAAACCAGTTCCGCGCAATTTTTCTAAGTCCTCCTCGATTCGGTTTTCGAACACCCCTCAGATTTACCGGTGGAAAGGTTGGAGTTTCGACCGTTCGATCGAGTTTCATCTCAACGGCCCAAAGAATTTCGCCCAAAAAAGTTGGAATTTGGAGCGTCGGATCGATTTTCTCCTCAACGGCCAAGATCGGACGCGAATTTCGCCTAAGGGAGATTTACGCAACCTACAGAATTCGCGCTCGTCGATTCTACAGTCAATTTGACTCGCAGTAAGTCGACCAGCACCTATAAATTCGATTATTTTCGTCGCGCATCTTCCTGTAAATCACCAAATGGAGGGCCAAGGCGACAACTATGCGACTACGAGCGACATTGCGAGCCTCCGCACCGACATGGAGCAGACGCAAGCGACGCTTCGTCGACTCGAGGCTTTTCTGACAAGCCAACCAGGGTTCGCCACCGCAGCAGTAGTGACCACAGCGACTGCAGCACCGACATTTCACGGACCAATGGCACCACTGTCGCCGAACCTCGAAGCAGCACGACCGAGGCTCCCGGAGGCGTTCGATCCAAGCGCGAAGGGATCCGACGTCCGGCGATTCGTGGCCACCCTCGAAATTTACTTCGAGGCCATTGGCTGCTCGACCCCGAACACGACGCAGCAAGGATTCGGCTCACAGCGACACTGTTTCGTGGACCGGCTCTCGAATGGATTTACTACACCGACGTAGCCCGCGGGGAGAAAATGTGGCAGCAGTTCCAGGCAGATTTAATCGAGCGTTTAAAACCAATTAATACAACCTACATGGCGCGGCAGTAGATACACCGACACAAGCAATACAGTAGTGTAACACAGTACACGCAGCAGATGGAGTTACTGTTCAACCGCATCACTGACCTGACGGAAGGCGAAAAAATCCAGGCGTACACCGAAGGATTAAAAATGGAGATTCGGCGGCAGGTGATTGCGGCGAATTACAACAGCTACAGAGACATCGTGCGTGCTGCCGAGCGATACGACGCACTGACTCGAAGTCAACCCGAAACACGACGCTTCACGCCGAACCGTATATTCGGCACGGAACGATCGGCACCCCCCACGTTCACCGAACCGATGGATATCGACAAATACGACGCGAAGCAGCAGCTGACAAAATGCGAATTTTGCGGCGCAGCAGGACATCAGTTTTTGTCGTGATACAAAATGAAGAAAGCACGTGCGGCACTCCGGGACGGAAACAGTGGAGCACCCCCGAAGTCAAAAAACGGGAATCGCCAGTAGCCGCGGATCGACCTGGCGATCGCGTAAAGATCCTAAAAGCAGGAAAAGGCGACGACGTGGCGACTTCGGAGCGGGTGAAAAAAGGAGAAAATGATGGCGCGAATTTAAAATGTCACAACCGGCTGGCATTGGGGGAAATCGCCGAGGCGAATGGAGGCTCCGCGAAAAAAAGACTCTGCACCGACCGGGAAACTCCAGCCGAACACCCACGAAAGTAAGAATTCGTTAAAAGTATCCTATAAAGATGCTCTAACGAAGAATATTGCTTCTCGTGGTTTACAAGCCTTCAAAGAATTCAGGGGATGTCTAGAGGCCAAGAAAAAGCCTTTAGAAATTATTCAGGTACCTGAGAAGTTGGGCAAAATACTACGGAGCGTAGAGAAGGGTCGTGCGTTCCGTGGAATTAATATTCTCTCCCCGCAGCACAGTGTTAAGGCTCCCCGTCGCCCACAGGTGAAGCCTACACAGCTGCCAAGGCTTAGAGGAGACATCCAGGCTCAGGAAAAATTATACAAGCCTCGGAAAAATCCTCCTACCCCCCAGGTGAAGTTGGAAAGCGCTGAGTCAGGTATAGGAAAAAGGGAAGGTATTAAGTTTGATGTACCCTATGATCCTATTAACGAGACCCTCTTTGGCTACTCAGCACAGTAGAAACCACTACTCCTTGAGGTGTTATGCAATGGGCGACGCCTCCAGGCAGTGGTGGACAGCGGTGCATCTCACTCGGTGTGTGACCGTGGAGCATTGGAGAAAATTGGAGAGAAGGCGGAAGAGACCCAGTTTTCAGCAACCATGGTGGACGGTACGAAGCTTCCTATCCACGGCGAAGCATCACTGCAGTTGCATATAGGTGAGTTGAGGTGGAAGCCGAAGCTACCAGTCACCAACATCAAAGGATTAGATTTTATCTTGGGGCGAGATTTCCTGAAGCGGTTCAACCCCGAGATCGATTGGGTCAACAGCAAGGTGTGCATCTACAACAATGGGAAGCGGATAGCACTGCGAAGCTGGACGGATACAGGGGACGTACCTGAAACGACACTGGCACTGTTCAAACAGACGGTGAACAAGAGTAACACGGGTTACCTAGCACTGGTTATGGCAGCAGCAGAGGAGGAGAAGCCGAGTTCCGAGCTACCTGCAGCAGTGAAAGAGGTCTTGGAGCAGTACAAGGATATACTGACCACTGCAGTCTCAAATACCTAAAGTCACAGCCGACACTCTCACGACGACAGGTGCGGTGGGTGGACTTCCTGGAAACTCACTTCCACTACGACATCGTCTACAAGCCCGGGCTACACAACAAGGCAGACGCGTTGAGCCGCCCCGGACATGTAGCAGGCATCCAGCTCGACGGGATGAACCCTCTGCTCAAGGGTCTATTCCAACATGGGTACTCCGTGGACGCAGAGATTGCTACAGCACAGACCAAGAAGCTATTACAGTGGGAGAAAGACTTAGCTATAAGGAAGGGTTCAGGAAAGATTTGGGTACCGAATTATGCCCCGCTACGGCAGATCCTATTGGAGGAGTTTCACGACGTACCCTTACGCGGGACATTTCGGGAGCAACAAGACGTTAGCAGGGATAGCGAAGTATTACTACTGGCCCGGGATGGCAGCAGACGTGCAGCAGTTCGTCACCTCTTGCGACACGTGCCAGCGGATGAAGAGCAGCAAGCAGAAAAAAGCAGGGTTACTTCAGCCTCTACCCGTACCGGAGCAGCCATGGCAGGTCGTTAGCCTCGACTTCATCACAGGGCTTCCTTCGACCTCACGGGGACATGATTCCATCCTCGTGGTGATCGATAAGTTCTCCAAAATGGGTCACTTCATACCGACCAACGCCACAGCTACAGCTGAAGCAACTACTCGACTCTTCTTCGACCGCATCATCACCATCCACGGCATCCCCGCTACACTCATCTCAGACAGAGACCCCAAATTCACGAGTAAGTTGTGGAAGGAGCTCATGGGACTCTTGGGGACAAAGCTTGCAATGTCTTCAGCATACCACCCCCAGACTGACGGACAGACAGAGCGACTCAATCAAGTGGTTGAACAATTACTGCGCATAGCTTGCAAGGACGACGTCAGCCACTGGGACACACAGTTACCGACCCTAGAGTTCGCTTACAACAACGCATCACATGCGGCCACAGGAAAAACTCCTTTCTTCCTGTGTTACGGACGGGAACCACTCACACCACAGCAGCCAACTACACCGGCACACGTCCAAGCCGCACGTGACTTCGTCACCACCATGCAACACCTATGGGAGAAGACTCAGCGACGACTCACCACGATGCAGACCTCCCAGAAGCAGTATGCCGATCGTCAGTGACGTGATCACTCAGTAGCAGTCGGAGATCAGGTGCTTCTTGACACGCGCAACTTGAACCTGTCTCACCTCCCATCCAAACTCCGGCCTCGCTTCTGTGGTCCTTTTCTCGTTGAGGCACAGGTGACACCAGTTACATTCCGCTTGCGCTTACCAGATACATGGAAGCTTCACAACGCTTTCCATGTCCAGCTACTAAAGCCCTACAAGGACCCCAACCAACAGTTCCAGGGACGGCAACTACCGCCACCACCACCAGCTGCTCTCATACAGGATGAACCCGAGTACGAGATCGAGCGCGTTCTCTCTCATCGGCGCCGCGGTGGTAAGACTCTCGAGTTCCTGATACGCTGGAAGGGATACGACCCCACTGAGAACAGTTGGGTTGCAGAAGCTGATATGGGCAACGCACGCCGTGCTCTCAAGGACTATCTTGTCAAGCAGGGTGTATCTCACGCCACCCAGCTTTGAGGGGGGGACGTGTGAGAGTACGACAGCTTATGCCAGCTATGCTTGCTTGCCTTCACTTTATTATGCTATTTCTAGCATAGGATAATCATATGCATGCATGAATTGCTTGATTTCCTAGGCTAGGTGCTTTCCTATATTTTATTATAGTTATAGCGCCGAGCTAGGTTGCGTGCACCGAATTCTGGCTTTTCGGTTGCCACCGAATTGCCTTCTATTGAATTCGGTAAGGATCCGTTCGGGACGCTACGCGGCCCGCGGAACCTTCGCGTAACACTTGGTTACGGGGCCTTGTGTCGAGCCTATATATAGCCTCGTGTTGTACCCAGGTGAACACATTCAATTCGATTCAATTCAATTCAATTTGAATCATCTTTTCTGAGCTCGATCCCAGATCCTCACACTCCAGCTCCAGCAGCACCTACCCTAGCAGCACCGCCAGCTCCAGCACCGCCAGCAGCTCCAGTACAAGGAGCACCCCCAGACCCAGCAGCTCCAGGACCTCCAGTACAAACACCTCCGGGACCCGTGGCACCAGCACCCTCAGCAACAGTAGAACCTCCAACTCCAGCAGCACTTCTAGCTCCAGCAGCACAGCTCCAGCATCGAGCAAACCACTCGCGCAGCTCTTGTGGAGAGGGTAGCTCCCGTTGGGACGAAGCACCCGAAGGACCTCCAGACCCTGTACCAACAGACTCCACACGAGTAGGCTCAGCACCCTCAGGCTCCGCACCCCCAGTCTCAGCATCCCCAGGCTCAGCACCCCCAGACTCAACACCCCTAGGCTCAGCACCCCAAGACTCAGCAGCCCCAGACTCAGCACCCCTAGGCTCAGCACCCCTAGTAGCACCAGAGTCAACAACTACCTCGAAAGGCTCGACTGCGTCTAATAGGGACACACCTGAGGGGGCAAGACCCTGAGCGGGGAAGGGGGTCTACCGTGGGGGGACCTGGCGCGAGGAAGACTGGCGGCGGGGGGAGGGGTGCAGTGCGGTAGGGGAAGAGACGGTAGTAAGGAACTGACTCGTCAAACGTGACGTCCTGGGAGGACAGAACACGGCGCGAGGTGGGGTGGTAAAGTTGCCAACCAGGCGCGTCAGGGGGGAAGCAAAGGAAGACGCAGGGAACAGCACGGGGGGACAGCTTGTCCGCAAACAAGTCGCGAACAAAAGCCCGAGATCCCCAGACACGAAACGCAGACGCATCGCCAACCTTCCCCGTCCACCGCAGAGTAGGGGAGGTCTCCGGCAAGGAGACCCGGGGCTGAAGGTTGATCTGATGCGCCGCGTACTTAACCGCGAACGGCCACAGAAAATGGGGAGCAGCCGCATGGATCCTAGACGTACGAGCGACGTCCATAACCATGCCAATGCGGCGCTCAGCAATCCCATTTTGCTGTGGAGAGGCCGGAAGCGTGAACGTCTGGCGGATGCCCTGTGCACGACAGAAGGCTCGCAGAAGGTCAGAGGAAAACTCTCAGCCTCTGTCGGAGTGCAGACGCAAAACAGGAAAGTCCGAGCCGAAACTCTCTCTTAGCTAGAGACGAGGTGCGCGGATCCATTCGATCAACACCTCAGTGACCTCACCCTTGCTGCGCAAGGGGAAGACTGTGGTGTAACGCGAGTAGTCCTCAACGACCAGCAGGAAGTAACGCTCGCGACCCTGTCCACAGACGCGGGCAGGGCCCCACACGTCCAGGTGAAGTGTCTGCAGCGGAGCCTCTGTGGGAGGACACTCGGAGGAGTGAGGAGCGGCGCGCTGCCGCCCCTCAACGTAGGGAACACAGGTAGGGGCAGGCCCCGGAGGAAGAGGAGGGAGGGACAGGGGGAGACCAGAGACAAGGACACGGGAGGCCATGCCTCGGAGACGAGGCAGGGAGGGGTGACCAAGGCGGTGGTGCCAGAGGAGAGTCTGGTGGGACAGGAGACGACACAAGCACGGGGCAGACTCAGGACCAGACCTGGACGCTGCAACAAATACTTGACCCGACGTAGCTACGTGACCACACGCAGCAACCGGAGGAGACTCAGTAGTCAGTGTGTATAGGCTCGACCGCGGCTGACGAGTAAACATGGCCAAGTGTCAGCCCGTCCGAGCACACGTGCAGTGGGTCACTCGCTGACTCGTAGGAGTGAGCTGGTCAACCCCCCCATCCTGTAGATCAGCACCACTGACCAAGTTTGTAGAAAATGAGGGGAGGTAAAGACCTGACAGGGTGCCAGAAGGGGCCGTCGGACACGGTAAGACAGTGGAGAAGTGGGTAAGGACAAAACCCCCAGAGGGGTCTGCCTGGGAGATCGCAACTGGCCGAATAAGCGGCGTGAGTGTGGTGCGGTCTCGAAAGAAGGAGCGGGAAGCACCCGAGTCAAGGGTGAAGGTGTGTAAGGCCTGAGCGGGCGTGGTACCTGAGAGAGCAGACTCACCAGCACTTGGGGCAACAGACTCACCAGCACCTGGAGCAGCAAACGCACTAGCACCTAAAGCAGCAGCCTCACCAGCACCTAGAGCAGCACTCTCAATGCCCGGTGTGAAGAAATGAGTAATGAATGAACTAGCACAAGATTGGGTACAAGTAGGAAACCCTAGGAAACTGTACCCCATAGGGTCTACCCCACTATAGCCTAGACAAGCTATATGATAAATGTTTGACACCCGGGTCAGGCGGAACACACAGGTAACAGTCACCCTCATCACTAGTAGGCAATGCATACATGGCAGTGAGGATAGCATCATAGTCAAAAATATAGATATCTACCCTCAGCCGAAGCAGCTCCACCCAGTCGGGGAGCTCAGCCGCGTCGCCAAACTCCGTACGCCAGGCGTCGCTCAGACGGGCGAAGCAGCGGGACTTTGCGTGACCAAACGTCCCGCAAGGCTGACCAGTCCGAGCACCAGTGCGAATGACGTACGGATAGCGAGCAGTACCCCGTGACCCTCCACGCTGAGCGTACCACTCACGAAGCTTTAGGGGCGAAAGTACCGCGCACGGACGACGCTGCAGCTGCACCTTGCCACTACAAGCAACTGCCGAACTACTCACTCCAGGACGACTCCCACTACGGCCACCCCGACAACCCCAAGTAGCGTACCACTCACGAAGCTGCTGGGGCGTGAGGGACTCACACGGACTTCGCTGGAGCTGCATCTGGCCACCGCCAGGAGCAGCACGAGCAGTGGTAGCCGCAGTCGCAGAAGCAGTAGCAATAGCAGTAGTCGCAGCGCAGCCACCCCTACAACCCCAACTAGCGTACCACTCACGAAGCTGTTGGGGGGTGAGGGACTCACGAGGGCGGCGCTGGAGCTGCATCTGGCCACGCTAGGAGCAGCAGTAGCAGTAGAAAGAGCAGTAGCAGCAAGAGCAGCAGTAACAGCAGTACGGGCAGGGCAGTGCTCACCAGTGGCGAGAAGGGCACGCGTACGACGGCGGCAACGGCAAGGCCGCTAGCACTGTAGGGCGAAGGCTCCGCGGCAGCTGCAGGGGCGGCTGCTCCAGGGGCGACTGCTGCAGGGGCCGCTGCTGCAGGCTGCTATAGTGGCGGCTGCTTCAAGGGCGGCTGCTGCAGGGGCGGCTTCTCTAGGGGCAGCTGTTGCAGGGGCGGCTGCTCCAAGGGTGGCTGCTGCAGGGGCGGCTGCTCCTGGGACAGCTGCTGCAGTGGCGGCTGCTCCAGGGGCGGCTGCTGCAGGGGCGGCTGCTCAAGGGGCGGCTGCTGTAGTGGCGGCTGCTCCAGGGGAGGCTGCTGTAGGGGCGGCTGCTGCAGGCTGCTGCAGTGGCGGCTGCTTCAAGGGCGGCTGCTGCAGGGGCGGCTTCTCCAGGGGCAGCTGTTGCAGGGGCGGCTGGTCCAAGGGCGGCTGCTGCAGGGGCGGCTGCTCCAAGGGCGGTTGCTGCAGGGGCGGCTGCTCTTGGGACGGCTGCTGCAGTGGCGGCTGCTCCAGGGGCGGCTGCTGCAGGGGCGGCTGCTCCAGGGGCGGCTGCTGTAGTGGCGGCTGCTCCAGGGGCGGCTGCTTTAGGGGCAACTGCTCCAGGGGCGGCTGCTGCAAGAGCGGCTGCTCCAGGGGCGGCTGCTGCAGTGGCGGCTGCTCTAGGGGCGGCTGCTGCAGGGGTGGCTGCTCCAGGGGCGGCTACTACAGTGGCGGCTGCTCCAGGGGCGGCTGCTGCAGGGGTGGCTGCTCCAGGGGCGGCTGCTGCAGGGGCGGCTGCTCCAGGGGCGGCTGCTGCTGTGGCGGGTGCTCCAGGGGCGGCTGCTGCAGGGGCGGCTGCTCTAGGGGCGGCTGTTGCAGTGGCGGCTGCTCCAGGGTGCGGGTTAGGGCAGGGCGCCGCGGCGGGAAGGGGTGACGCCAAGCGGGTCCCGCAGGGGCGTCGCGACGCGCACGAGCCGCGCCTTGCGGGTCCCGCAGGGGCGTCGCGACGAGGCAGGGGCGGCGTGCGGGTCCCATTGAGGCGTCGCGACGAGGCAGGGGCGACGGGGCGGGGCCGCGACTGGCGACGGGGCGGGGCCGCGACTAGCGAGGGGTTGGGGCCGCGACTGGCGACAGGGCAAGGCCGCTACGGGCAGCGGGGCGGGGCCACGAAGGGGCCACGAAGGGAGCTGCGAGGGGGCCGCGAAGGGGCCGCAAAGGGAGCCGCGAGAGGGCCGCGAAGGGGCCGTGAAGGGGCCGCGAAGGGGCCGTGAAGGGGCCGCGAAAGGGCCGCGAAGGGGCCGCGAAGGGGCTGTGAGGGGGCCACGAAGGGGCCGCGAAGGGGCCACTAAGGGGCCGAGAAGGGGCCGCGAAGGGGCCGTGAAGGGAGGCCGCTAAAGGGCCTTGAAGGGGCCGCAAAGGGGGGCCGCGACGGGCCTCAGGAGCAGGGCAGGCCACTAAGGTGTCGCGAAAGGGTAGGGCAGGTCAGAGCGCGAGGCGCGCTTCGGGCAGGTTAGGAAAAAAAAAAATTGGTGGGCCCTTAGGAAGAAACGGTCCCACTAGGGAACTTGCTCTATACCACGTGAGAATAACGGGGAATGAGTTGACTAGGAAACATGTGGGTACAAGTAGGAAAACCTAGAAGTGTTGTACCCTATAGTGTCTACCCCACTACAGCCTAGATAGATCATAGCATATAAGTTTGACATTACCCTATCCTGCTCCCACCCATCATCCTTGCCGCACTTCCCCTTTCCTCGGTACTCACTTCTTTAGCCGACTGTACAAATATACAGTACATACACCCACGTTCCCTGCATCTTATCTTGCGACATATGCTATGCAAGGAGGGAGACGGGGTGGAGGCAATAAATGGCAAGGAGCTGGGAGAGGAGCTTCAAAGGATGAAGATCCCTCCAACCAGCAAGGCGGCAGAGGAGCAAGACGAGGTGGAGGCCGAGGTGGCAGAGGGGGCAGAGGTGGTGGGAGGGGACCTGGGAGGATGGAGGGCAAGTACTGGTACTGTGAGAAAGTGGGCCACCCATGGTTTAAGTGCAGGAATAAACCCACCTATTGGGCCCCCTCCAACAGGACACAAGACGGGAGCGGCGCTGGAGTAGTGGCCGATGATGAACCGGCTGAACATGAAGAAAGGGAAGCCGGACAATTCTTCCACGTTGGAGAGCCAAGAGAGGACGCGATTGCCGCCCACGCTGGAGCTACACTGCACCCGCTCAACACGTGGATCTTGGACACGGGAGCAGCCTGGACCATGACTCCAAGGGCTGACCTCCTTGACAAAGTGGGGACTGCGTCAATTGCGGAGGTGAAGTCGGCATCCGGGCATGCTCTCAAAGAGACGGGGGCGGGACGTGGTGCATTCAAGGGAGCCGATGGCAAACCTATGAGAGTACGACGGCTTATGCCAGCTATGCTTGCTTGCCTTTACTTTATCATGCTATTTCTAGCATAGGATAATTATATGCATGCATGAATTGCTTGATTTCCTAGGCTAGGTGCTTTCCTATATTTTATTATAGTTATAGCACCGAGCTAGGTTGCGTGCACCGAATTCAGGCTTTTTGGTTGCCACCGAATTGCCTTCTACCGAATTCGGTAAGGATCTCTTCGGGACGCTTCGCGACCCGCGGAACCTTCACATAACACCTGGTTACGGGGCCTTGTGTTGAGCCTATATATAGCCTCGTGTTGTACCCAGGTGATCATTCAATTCAATTCACACTCTCTTTTCTGAGCTCGATCCTAGATCCTCACACCTGGTAATCAGAGCCTGTTTAGAAGTGAAGTTTTTCGGCCGCTGAAGCTAGCTTTTAAAACCGTGGGGGCGAAGACGAAAAGCGTCGATTACGGGTACGTAAACCAGTTCTGCGCTATTTTTTAATGTCCCCCTCGAACCGGTTTTCGAACACTCCTCAGGTCCAGTGGCGAAAAAGTTGGAATTTCGACCGTCGGATCGATTCGAATCTCAACCGCCCTAAGAATTTTGCCCAAACAAGTTGGAATTTGGAGCGTCAGATCAAATTTCTGTGAGAATAAGCGAACAGGAATGAATGAACTAGCAGTGAAATGAGTACAAGTAGGAAACCCTAGAATTGTGTACCCCCTATAGGCTAACCCACTGTAGCCTACACAAGCAGAACATATACAATGTTTGACACACCCCCATAGGCAAAGTGGGGGAGAACAAGGGGTCACAAGACCAGTCAAGCAAAGCAAAGCAAGCTCAGGGTGGATCACAAAGTCACCACACAGTCCGAGCACAAGAGCAGGGCCAGAGGCCAGTTCACATGCAGGAGTACAGACATATATATAAAACTAGACAAGCAAGAGCAGGTATATATATATGTCACAGTACAAGTGAAGTCAAGAGGAGAGCAAGTGAGGCAAGACAGGCACAAGACCCAGCTGGGTGCAAAAGCGCTGATGGTCACAAGGCGCGAGTGCCTTGGTGAACACATCAGCAGTGTTGGCCTCAGAGGCCACGTACGCAAGTCGCAACTGACCACGCTGCTGCAGCTCACGAGCAAGGAAGTAGCGGAGAGCAATGTGCTTCGTTCTGTGCTCCAAGCGCTGCTCTCGACACAAGGCCAGCATGGCCTTGTTGTCTACGTACAGCACTGGAGGAGAACGAGGTGGCTCTCCAAGGTCAGTCAGCAGGTAGGTGAGCCAGCGAAGCTCCTGTGCAGCCATGGCCCCGGCGTAGATCTCAGCCTCACAACTGGAGCCGAGAACCGAAGACGAGCGAGTAGACCGCCACGAGACAGAGCCGGAACCAAGGCTGAAGGTGTAACCCTGTGACGACCGCTGCGTAGCCTGGTCGTCAGCCCAAGAAGCGTCCGCGTGGCCGGTAAGGACCACTGGACTCCGCCCTCCAAGCACTAGCCCCATGCCCGACGTACTGCACAGGTAGCGCAATACCCTCTTCGCTGCAGCCATGTGCTCCGGTCTGTGTCTCCCAGGAGCAACATAGCGTGCAAGAATGCTCAGAGGGTATGCAAGGTCAGGTCGTGTGCAGGTCATCAGGTACATGAGGCAGCCAACAAGCTCTGCATACGGACCACTCGACTCTACGGACTCATCCGAAGGCAGAGCTGAGAGTGAGTGGCGAGTAGGCAGAGGAGTGGCCTGAGGCGAGGAGTACGTGAAGCCAAAGCGCTGAAGGACCTGCTGCACCATGTGTGACTGAGTCAAGGTAATGGTGCGGCGTGCTCTGTCCCGAGTGATCTGCAAGCCAAGGTAGCTGCGCAGTTCACCCAGGTCTGTGCACGTGTGTCTCTTCAGCAGTTCGGACTTCACGTAGGCGAGTCCAGCAGTGTCCGCTGTGGCAAAGACCAAGTCGTCGACGTACACGAGGATGTAGAACGGCGGCAGTGAAGTGTCGGTGCGCAGAAACAGCGACGGGTCAGCAGTAGAAGGAGCAAACCCAGGAGCCGCAAGCGTAGTCCTCAGTGTGTCGTGCCACTCACGCGGTGCCTGGCGGAGACCGTAGACTGGCCGTCGGAGGCTCCACTGGGTGCCAGGAGGGAAAGTCCCAGTGAAGCCAGGTGGACGGCGCAGCCAGATCTCCTCGTGCAGGCTACCCTGCAGGAACGCAGTGCTGAAGTCGAGAGAGTGAAGCTCGTAGTCGCGCTGAGCGGCTATGTGCAGCAGCACCCGAAGAGTGGTCATCTTCGAGGTGGGAGAGAAGGTCTGAAAGTAGTCAACTCCCTGCCGCTGACTGAAGCCACGAGCAACGTACCGTGCCTTGAAGACAGGTGGAGAGCCCGGCGGCCGCTTCACCCTGAAGATCCACATGCCACTGACGATGTTCGCCCCAGGAGGGGGAACCGCGTCAACGTAGGTGCCTGTGGACTTCCAGGAAGCCATCTCTGCATCCATAGCTGCCTGCCACTGAGAGGAGTAGGGACCCTCTACGGCCTCCGCGTAAGAACGCGGAGTCGGGATGTCTAGTGCATCCGGGTCTCCCTCAGGGGCAAGCAGTACAGACGCGAGATGAGGTGAAGCAGCCGCTAGACACTGTAACTCCTCCTGCCTGTCCTCTAGGACGTCCGTGCCAAGAGCACACTCACCCCCGACGGACGGAGGACAGACAGACGCAGACTCAGCAACAAGACTAGCAGCGTAGTCGAGACGACAGCGAGCAGCAAAGTCAACGAGCTCAGCGACTAGAGCAGACGCAGCAGTGGACGCAAAAGAGGGGTCAGTGACGACAGTAGCAAGCAGACGCGTGACAGTAGGACTGGCAGCGCGAAGAGAGTCCGACTCAGGGTCGGCAAGCGCAGGAAGAGAGGACTCAGGAGGAGAAGGCAAAGGGGCACGCAGAGGAGCAGTGGACGGACGCAGAGACATCCGGTGCGTGCCAGGGACAGGAGGAGGACGCTGACGCGAACCGCGACCACTAGCGCGAGCAGCACGAACCGGCGACGCGGGACGAGACGCAGGCTCACGACGCTCAGCAAGACCTCCAGTAGGACCAGTGTAAGGAGAGGGAGCAGGCAGAGGAGAGGAAGGCTCCAACAGTGACTGCGACTGGACAGGCTGTGGACACTCTACCGAAGGAGAAAGACCAAGAACCTGCTGTAGGAGCGGAACGAAGTACGGCCGAGGCCGCGCGGCAGCTCCAGACTCAGCAGGGACAGCACCAGCACCCTCAGCGACAGCACCAGCGCCACCAACACCTCCAGCGGCAGGACCTCCAGCAGCACCAGCAGCAGAACCACCGCCAGGACAGACAGCAGTAGTCTCAGCACCAACACCCTCAGCAGCTCCAGCTCCAGTAGGACCCGCAGGCCCAGCAGCTCCGGGACCGGCAGCACCAGCACCCTCGACGGTCGACGAAGCTCCAGCTCCAGCAGCACTCCTCCAGCGGCGAGCAAACCACTCGCGCAGCTCCTGTGGAGAGAGGGGCTCCCGGCGAGACGCAGCAGCAGGAGAAACCCCAGGCTCAGCAGCTCCAGACTCAGCACCCCCAGGCACAGCAGCTCCAGACGTAGCACTCCCAGGCTCAGCAGCTCCAGACTCAGCACCTCCAGGCTCAGCAGCTCCAGACTCAGCACCCCCAGACTCAGTAGCTCCAGCTCCAGTAGGACTCGCAGGCCCAGCAGCTCCGGGACCGGCAGCACCCTCAGCAGGCGAAGAAGCTCCAGCTCCAGCAGCACGCCTCCAGCGGCGAGCAAACCACTCGCGCAGCTCCTGTGGAGAGAGGGGCTCCCGCCGAGACGGAAGAACCGGAGAGCCCCCAGGTCCAGCAGGCGCAGGCTCCGCACCTCCAGGCCCAGCACCCCCAGGCTCAGCAGCTCCTGACGTAGCACCCTCCAGCTCAGCACCCCCCGGCTCAGCACCCCCAGACTCAGCACCCCCCGGCCTCGCACCCCCAGGCTCAGCACCCCCAGGCTCAGCACCCGCAGCAGGACCAGACTCAGCAGCAACCTCGACTGGCTCGACCGTGTCTACCTGGGACACACCTGAAGGGGCAGGAACCTGAGGGGGGAGGGGGTCTACCGGGGGGGGAACTGGTACCAGGAAGTCCGGTGGGGGGGGGAGGGAAGGAGTACGGTAGGGGAAGAGGCGGTAGAAGGGGACTGACTCGTCGAACGTGACATCCTGGGAGGACAGAACACGACGAGAGGAGGGGTGGTAGAACTGCCACCCTGGAGCGTCAGGGGGGAAGCCAAGGAAGACACAGGGAGCAGCACGGGGGGACAGCTTGTCCGCAGACAAGTCGCGGACAAACGCCCGAGATCCCCAGACACGGAACGCAGACGCATCGCCGACCTTCCCCGTCCACAGTAACACTGGGGACATCGCGGGCCGAGAGACCCTGGGGTGAAGGTTGAGCTGATGCGCCGCGTACCGAACCGCAAACGGCCACAGAAAATGGGGGGCAGCCGCATGCATCATGGACGTACGAGCGACATCCATGACCATGCCAATGCGGCGCTCAGCAATCCCATTTTGCTGTGGAGAGTCCGGAAGCGTAAAGGTCTGGCGGATCCCCTGTGCACGACAGTAGTCTCGCAGAAGGCGAGAGGAGAACTCCCCACCTCGGTCAGAGTGCAGACGCAGAACAGGAAAGTCCGAGCCAAAGCTCCTCCTGAGCTGGAGACGAGCCTCGCGGATCCAGTCGATCAGCATCTCAGTGACAGCACCCTTGCTGCGCAAGGGGAAGACTGAGGTGTAACGCGAGTAGTCGTCAACCACCAACAGGAAGTAGCGCTCGTGACCCTGCCCACGGACGGGGGCCGGGCCCCACACGTCCATGTGAAGCGTCTGCAGAGGAGCCTCTGTCGGGGGAAACTGGGAGGAGTGAGGAGCAGCCCTTAGGCGCCCCTCGACACAGGGGACACAGGAAGGTCCTGGTCCCGAAGGAAGGGGAGGGAGAGACTGGGGAAGACCAGAGACAAGGACACGGGAAGCCATGCCCCGAAGACGGGGCAAGGAGGGGTGGCCTAGACGGTGGTGCCACAGAAGAGTCTCGTGAGACAGGAGGCGACACGAACAGGGGGCAGACTCAGGACCAGACCTGGACGCAGCAGCAAACACCTGACCCGACGCTGCTACCTGACCGGACGCGGGGACAGGAGGAGACTCAGTGGTCAGGGTGTAGAGGCTCGACCCCGGCCGACGCGAGAACGTGGTCAGGTGCCGGCCTGTGCGTGCGTCCGTGCAGTGGGTCACCCGCTGACTCGCAGGAGTGAACTGGTGAACCCCCGCATCCTGTAGGTCTGCACCACTCACCAAGTTCGTCGAGAACGAGGGGAGGTACAGGCCAGACAGGGTGCCCGAGGGGGCAGCCGGACACGGGAGGACAGTGGAGAAGTGAGCGAGGACAGGACCCCCAGAGGGGTCAGCCAGGGAGACAGCAACCGGCCGACCAAGCGGCGTGAGTGTGGTGCGGTCCCGAAAGAAGGAGCGAGAAGCCCCAGAGTCAAGTGTAAAGGTGAGGGAGGCCGAAGCCAACGCGGTACCTGAGAGCGCAGCCTCACCCGCACCTGAGGAAGCAGACTCACTAGCACCTAGAGCAGCAGCCGCACCTGTACCTGGAGCAGGAGACTCACTAGCACCCAGAGCAGCAGCCTCACCAGTAGCTAGAGCAGCAGGTCCTATACCTGGGTCAGGCGGGACGCACAGGTGACCGGCACGGTCAGCACTAGTAGGCAATGCATACATGGCAGTGAGAATAGCATCATAGTCAAGAGCATATATATCTACCCTCTGCCTAAGCAACTCCACCCAGTCGGGGAGCTCAGCCTCGTCGCCAAACACGGTACGCCAGGCGTCGCTCAGACGGGCGAAGCAGCGGGACGGTGTATGACTACGTGTCCCACAAGGCTGACCAGTCCGAGTACCAGTGCGAATCACGTAAGAGCAGCGAACAGCACTGAGAGACCCTCCACTCTGAGCGTACCACTCACGAAGCTGGCGAGGCGTGAGAGATACGCGAGAGGGTCGCGGGAGCTGCATCTGGCCGCCACCACGAGTAGAAGCAGCAGGAGTGGAAGTAGGAGTAGCGTCGCCACCCCTACAGCCCCAACCAGCGTACCACTCACGCAGCTGCTGGGGCGTGAGGGACTCACGCAGGCGTCGCTGGGGCTGCATCTGGCTCCGCAAGTAGGAGCAGGAGCAGGACTAGCAGCAGGAAGGCAGGCAGCCAAGCAAGCCAAAAGGCAGGCAGGCAGGCAAGCAGGCGACGTGAGCGTGCTAGCAGGGCAAGAGCTCACCAGTGGTGGGAAGAGTAGGCTCGGCGACTCAGCGGCTCGGCAGCTCGGCGGCTCGGCGGCTCGGGCGACTCGGGCGGCTCGGCGGCAAGGCGGCTCGGCAGCAACTGCAGCTCAGCAGCTCGGTGACTCGGCGGCTCGGCGGCAGGGCGGCTCGGCAGCAACTGCAGCTCAGCAGCTCAGCGACCCGGCGGCTCGGCGGCAGGGCTGCTCGGCTGCTGGGCGGCTCGGGTGCAGGGCGGCTCGGCGGTGGGGCGGCTCGGCTGCTGCAGGTGAGCGATGAAGGAGGAGGAGAAGCAGGGGAGGCCACACACCTGCCACCCCTCTGCGGCCCCCGAAGGAGCCGCGACGGGCGACGGGAAAAGGGGGGGTGGGTGGTGGGGGCCAGTAGGTGCAGCGGCGGGGCCAGCAGGTGCAGTTGCGGGGCCGGTAGAAGGGGACGGCAGGAGCCGTCAGGAGGGGACGGCGGGGCCGTCAGAAAGGGACGGCGGGGCCGTCACGAAGGGACGGCGGGGCCGTCAGGAGGCGACCGGGCCGCGACGGGGGCAGGCGGCGGGGCCGCGTAAGGGCCTGGGCGGGGCCGCGACAGAGCCGTCGGCGGGGCCGCGTGAAAGCCGGGGCGGGGCCGCGTAGAAGCCGGGGCGGGGCCGCGCGAGAGCAGGCTGCGGGGCCGCGAAAGAGACGGGGCGGGGCCGCGTGAGAGCAGGCGGCAGGGCCGCGTAAGGGCCTGGGCGGGGCCGCGACAAAGCCGGCGGCGGGGCCGCGTGAAAGCCGGGGCGGGGCCGCGTAGAAGCCGGGGCGGGGCCGCGCGAGAGCAGGCGGCGGGGCCGCGAAGGAGCCGGGGCGGGGCCGCGTGAGAGCAGGCGGCGGGGCCGCGTAAAGGCCGGGGCGGGGCCGCGACAGAGCCTGCTGCGGGGCCGCGTGAGAGCCGGCGACGGGGCCGCGTAAGGGCCGGCGGCGGGGCCCCGTCAGAGAGGGCGGCGGGGCCGCGTCAGTGAAAGCGGCGGGGCCGCAGGGAAAATGACGACCCGAGGGGTCGCTAAAAAAAATCGCGCCTCGGGGGGCGCTTCGGTGGGCCCAAAAAAAACGGTCCGTAGAAGGACCCGCTCTATACCAAGTGAGAATAAGCGAACAGGAATGAATGAACTAGCAGTGAAATGAGTACAAGTAGGAAACCCTAGAATTGTGTACCCCCTATAGGCTAACCCACTGTAGCCTACACAAGCAGAACATATACAATGTTTGACAATTTCTTTTCAACGGCCAAGATCGGACACGACTTTCGACTAAGGAAGAATTACGCGACCTACAGAATCAGCGCTCGTCATTTCTACAGTCGACTTGACTCACAAAAAGATGCCCAGCGCCTACAATTCAATTATATTCGTCGCAAATCTTCCTGTAAATTGCCAAATGGAGGAAAACGGTGATAATTCCGTACGAAAAATTGCGGAGTTACACACCGGCCTGGACCAGACGCGAGCAGCACTCCAGCGAATAGAGGCACTTCTTGCAAACCAGTCGGCAACCGCCACAGCAGCAGTGAACGCAGCAGCGAATGCAGCAGCGACGGCAGCAGCAGCAGCAGCGGCGACACCGACACTTCACACAGTAGCAGCGGCAGCAGCTACAGTGAATCTTGAGGCGGCACGTCCGAGGCTACCGGAAACGTTCAATCCGAATGCGAGAGACAACGACGTTCGTGGATTCATTGCGACTCTCGAAATTTACTTCAAGGCTGTTGGCTGTACGACCCCGACACACGATGCAATGCGGATTCGGCTCGCAGCGACACTGTTACGAGGCCCGGCGCTCGAGTGGATTTACAACAGCAATAAGATCCGAGGCGAGGGGTCATGGACGCAGTTTCGGGAAGCTTTAATTCAACGTTTCGAACCAATCAACTCCAGCTACATGGCGCGGCAACAGATTCATCGGCATAAACAGTTCGGCAGTATAATACAGTACACGCAGCAGATGGAGAGCCTCTTCAACCGAATTACCGACCTGACCGAAGGGGAAAAAATCCAAGCGTATACTAAGGGGCTAAAGATGGAGGTTCACCGACAGGTGATTGCCGCGAACTACAACAATTACCGCGACATGGTGTGTACAGCAGAGAGATTCGATGCGCTGATGCGATGTGAACCCGAGACACGACGACACGTGCCGAACCGATCATTTGGCACGAAGCGATCGGCACCACCCACGACCGCCAACCCGATGGATATATACAAGATCGACGCGAAAATATGACAATTGCGAATTTTGTGGCGCAGCAGGACATCGACTCTTGGCGTGTTGGAAAATGAAGAAGGCGCGAGCAGAGCTGCAGGGCAACAGCAGTGCGATATCTTCGATGGCGAAAAAAGGAGAACACGATGGCGCGAATTTAAAACGCCACGACCGCCTGGCAACAGGGGAAATCGCCGAGACAAATGGAGGCTCCGCGAAACAAGACTCTGCACCGACCGGGAAACTCCTGCCGAACACCCCCGAGAGTAAGAATATTCCCTCTCGAGGTTTTCAAGCCGTTAAAAAATTCAGGGGAGATTTCAAGGCCAAGAAAAAGCCTTCAGACATTATTCAGGTACCTGAGAAGTTGGGCAAACCACTCCGGAGCGTTGAAAAGGGTCGTGCGTTCCAAGGAGTTCATATTCTCTCCCCGCAGCATAGTATTAAGGCTCCCCATTGCCCACAGAAGAAGCCTACACGGCTGCAAATGCTTAAAGGAAGGTTCCAGGCCAAGACGAAGCTGAATCGGCCTCAGATAAATCCTTCTCACCCAATTCAGTTGAAAACTGATATGGAGTCAGCAGCTTCGAGCGCAGGACCGAGGGATGAGCTATTTGACGTACCCTACGATCCTATAAGAGAGACCATCTACGGTTACTCGGAGCAGCAACAACCATTACTACTAGAGGTGATCTTCAATGGGCGACGCCTCCGGGCACTGGTGGATAGCGGTGCATCTCATTCGGTGTGCGACTGCGGGACGTTGGAGAAAATTGGAGAGTCTTCGGAAGAGACCAAGTTCACGTCAACAATGGTGGACGGTACAAAACTTCCCATCCACGGTGAAGCATCACTCAACCTGCACATAGGGGCGCTGAGGTGGAAGCCGACGTTGAGAAACTTAGAACGAGAATGAATGACTAAGGAATGAAAGTGATACAAATGTGAAACCCTAGAATTGTGTAACCCTTAGTATCTAACCCGCTACAGCCTACACAGGCTAGATCATAGAAGTTTGACACACCCCCATAGGCAAAGTGGGGGAGAACAAGGGGTCACAAGACCAGTCAAGCAAAGAAAGGCAAAGCAAGCTCAGGGTGGATCACAACGTCACCACACATTCCGAGCACAAGTTCAAGGCCACAAGGCCAGTTCACATACATGAGTTCACACATATATGTAACGCTAAACAAGCAAGAGCAGGTATATATATATGTAACAGTACAAGCAAGGTCAAGAAGTGAGCAAGTGCCTTGGTGAATATATCAGCAGTGTTGGCCTCAGAGGCCACGTATGCAAGATGCAGCTGACCGCGCTGCAGTAGCTCACGAGCAAGGAAGTAGCGAAGAGCAATGTGCTTCGTTCTGTGCTCCAGTCTGTGCTCCCGACACAAGGCCAGCATAGCCTTGTTGTCTACGTACAGAACTGGAGGAGAACGAGGCGGCTCTCCTAGGTTAGTCAGCAGGTAGGTGAGCCAGCGTAGATCCGGTGCAGCCATGGCCCCTGCGTAGATCTCAGCCTCACAACTAGAGCCGAGAACAGAAGACGAGCGGGTAGACCGCCACGAAACAGAGCCGGAGCCAAGGCTGAAGGTGTAACCCTGTGACGACCGCTGCGTAGCCTGGTCGTCAGCCCAAGAAGCGTCTGCGTGACCAGTAAGGACCACTGGACTCCGCCCTCCAAGCACAAGCCCCATGCCCGACGTACTGCACAAGTAGCGCAACACCCTCTTCGCTGCAGCCATGTGCTCTGGTTTGTGTCTCCCAGGAGCTACATAGCGTGCCAGAATGCTAAGAGGGTATGCAAGGTCAGGTCGAGTGCAGGTCATCAGGTACATGAGGCAGCCAACAAGCTCTGGGTACGGGCCACTCGACTCTACGGACTCGTCCGAAGGCAGAGCTCAGAGCGAGTGGCGAGTAGACAGAGGAGTGGCGTGAGGCGAGGAGTACGTGAAGTCAAAGCGCTGAAGGACCTGCTGCACCATGTGTGACTGAGTCAGGGTAATGGTGCGCTGTGCTCTGTCCCGGGTGATCTGCAAGCCAAGGTAGCTGCGCAGTTCACCCAGGTCTGTGCAAGTGTGTCTCTTCTGCAGCTCGGACTTCACATGGGCGAGTCCAGCAGTGTCAGCTGTGGCAAAGACCAAGTCGTCGACGTACACGAGGATGTAGAACGGCGGCAAAGAAGTGTCGGTGCGCAGAAATAGCGACGGGTCGGCTGTAGAAGGAGCAAACCCAAGATCCGCAAGTGTAGTCCTCAGTGTGTCGTGCCACTTACGCGGTGCCTGGCGGAGACCGTAGACTGGCCGCCGGAGGCTCCACAGGGTACCACTAGGAAGTGACCCAGTGAAGCCAGGTGGGCGGCGCAGCCAGATCTCCTCGTGCAGGCTGCCCTGCAGGAAAGCAGTGCTGAAGTCAAGAGAGTGAAGCTCGTAGTCACGGTGAGCGGCTATGTGCAGCAGTACCCGAAGAGTGGTCATCTTCGGGGTGGGAGAGAAGGTCTGAAAGTAGTCAACTCCCTGCCGCTGTCTGAAGCCACGAGCCACGTAGCGCGCCTTGAAGACAGGCGGAGAACCCGGCGGCCGCTTCACCCTGAAAATCCACATGCCACTGACGATGTTCGCCCCAAGTGGGGGAACCTCGTGGACGTAGGTGCCTGTGGACTTCCAGGAAGCCATCTCTGAATCCATGGCTGCCTGCCACTGAGAGGAGTAGGGACCCTCTATCGCCTCCGCGTAAGAGCGCAGAGTCGGGATGTCTGGTGCATCCGGGTCTCCCTGAGGGGCAAGCAGCATGGACAGGAGATGAGGTGAAGCAGCAACAAAGCACTGGAACTCCTCCTGCCTGTCCTCAAGGACGTCCGTGCCAAGGGCACACTCACCCTCGACAGATGGAGGATAGACAGACTCAGACTCAGCGAGAAGATTAGCAGCGTAGTCTAGGCGACAGTGAGCGGCGAAGTCGACAAGCTTAGAAACTAAGGTAGACGCAGCAGCGGACTCAAAGGAAGGGGCAGTGATGATAGTAGCAAGGAGACGCGTGACAGTAGGACTGGCAGCACGAAGGGAGTCCGACTCCGGGTCGGCAAGAACAGGAGGAGAGGACTCAGGAGGAGAAGGCAAAGGGGCATGCAACGGAGCAGTGGAGGGACGCAGAGACATCTGGTGCATGCCGGGGACAGGGGGAGGACGCTAACGCGAACCACGACTACTAGTGCGAGTAGCACGAACAGGCGACGCAGGACGAGACGCAGGCTCACGACGCTCAGCAAGACCTCCAGTAGGACCAGTGTAGGGAGAATGAGCACGCAGAGGAGAGGTAGGCTCTAACTGTGACTCGGACGGGACAGTCAGTGGACACTCTAAGGCAGGAGCCGGTCTAGCAAAGGGCGGAAGACCAAGAACGTGCTCAAGGAGCGGAGCGAAGTACGGCCGCGGCCGCTCAGCACCACCAGCACCAGAAGGGATAGCACCAGCACCCCGAACGACAGCACCAGCGCCAGCAGCACCCCCAGCTCCAGTAGCGCCAACTCTAGTACCCTCAGAGGCACCAGCACCCGAGGCACCCTCAGCGCCAACACCCCCAGCAGCTCCAGCTCTAGCCGGACCACCAGAAGACGTAGCGGGTCCAGATCCATCACCCTCAGTAGCACCGACGACTGCAACACCACCAGCTCCAGTACGAGAAGCACCCGCAGGCCCAGCAGCTCCAGTACTCCCAGTACGAGCATATCCGGGACCCGCGGCACCAGCACCCTCAGCAGCAGCAGAAACTCCAGCACCCGTAGCACCTCCAGCTCCAGCAGCTCGCCTGCAGCGCCGGGCAAACCTCTCACGCCGCTCCTGTGGAGGGAGTAGCTCCCGCCGGGACGAAGCACCCGAAGAACCTCCAGGCTCAGCACCGCCAGACGCCACTCGAGCGGGTCCAGTACCCTCAGACTCCGCACCCCCAGACGCAGCACCCCCAGGCTCAGCACCCCCAGACGCAGCACCACCAGGCTGAGCACCCCCAGGCGCAGCACCCCCAGAGTCAACACCCCCAGACCCAGCACCCACAGGCTCAGCACCCCCAAGCGCAGCACCCCCAGAGCCAACAGCTACCTCGGTAGGATCGACTGCGTCTACCATAGACACACCTGAGGGGGCAGGACCCTAAGGGGGGAGGGGGTCTAACGGAGGGGGACCTGGCGTAAGGAAGAGCGGGGGGGGGGGGGGGAGGGACGCAGTGCGGTAGGGGAAGAGACGGTAGTAGGGAACCGACTCGTCAAACGTGACGTCCTGGGAGGACAGAACACGGCGCGAGGTGGGGTGGTAGAACTGCCAACCCGGCGCATCAGGGGGGAAGCCAAGGAAGACGCAGGGAACAACACGAGGGGACAGCTTGTCTGCAGACAAGTCGCGGACAAACGCCCGAGATCCCCAGACACAAAACGCAGACGCATCCCCAACCTTCCCCGTCCACAGCAAAGCAGGGGAGGTCTCCGGCATGGAGACTCGGGGCTGAAGGTTGATCTGATGCACCGCGTACCGAACCGCAAACGGCCACAGAAAATGGGGGGCAGCCGCATGGACCATGGACGTACGAGCGACGTCCATGACCATGCCAATGCGGCGCTCAGCAATCTTATTTTGTTGCGGAGATTCCGGAAGCGTGAAGGGCTGGTGGATGCCTCGTGCACGACAGAAGGCTCGTAGAAGGTCAGAGGAGAACTCTCCGCCTCTGTCAGAGTGCAGACGCAGAACAGGAAAGTCCGAGCCGAAACTCTCTCTGAGCTAGAGACGAGCTGCGCGGATCCAGGCGATCAACACCTCAGTGACCTCACCCTTGCTGCGCAAGGGTAAGACTGCGGTATAACGCGAGTAGTCATCAACCACCAGCAGGAAGTAACGCTCGTGACCCTCTCCACGGACGCGGGCTGGGCCCCACACGTCCATGTGAAGCGTCTGCAACGCAGCCTCTATTGGAGGAAACTCAGAGGAGTGAGGAGCAGCGCGCTGCCGCCCCTCGACGCAGGGAACGCAGGTGGGGGCAGGTCCCGGAGGAAGGGGAGGGAGGGACCGGGGGAGACCAGAGACAAGGACACGGGAGGCCATGCCTCGAAGACGAGGCAGGGGGGGGTGACCAAGGCGGTGGTGCCAGAGGAGAGTCTAGTGAGACAGGAGACGACACGAGCAGGGGGCAGACTCAGGACCAGACATGGATGCCGCTGCAAACACCTGACCCGACGCGACTACCTGAGCAGACTCAGCGACCGGAGGAGACTAAGTAGTTAGTGTGTACAGGTTCGACCCCGGCCGACGGGTAAACGTGGCCAAGTGACGGCCCGTCCGAGCACAGGTACAGTAGGTCACTCGCTGACTCGCAGGAGTGAACTGGTGAACCCCTCCATCCTGGAGGTCAGCACCACTCACCAAGTTGTAGAGAACGAGGGGAGGTAAAGACCTAACAGGGTGCCAGAAGGGGCCGCCGGACATAGTAGAACAGTGGAGAAGTGGGCAAGGACAGGACCCCAAGAGGGGTCTGCCAGGGAGACTGCCACTGGCCGACGAATCAGCGTAAGCGTGGTGCGGTCTCGAAAGAAGGAGCAGGAAGCACTCGAGTCAAGGGTGAAGGTGTGGGTGGCCGGAGCCGACGCGGTACCTGAGAGCGCAGACTCACCAGCACTTTGGGCAGCAGGCTCTTTGGCACCTAGAGCAGCAGCCTCACCAGCACCTAGAGCAGCAGCCCCAATGCCCGGGTCAGGCGGAAAACACCGGTAACAGTCAACCTCATGACTAATAGTCACAGCATACATGGCAGCAAGAATAGCATCATAGTCAAGATCAAAGATCTGAACACCCGCCCTAAACAGCTCGCCCCAGCGAGGGATCTAAGTAGCGTCAGGCAACTGATGACGCCAAGCATCCATCAGGCGGCCGAAGCAGCGCTGGGTGGAGTGCGGACCCCCACACTGCTCACCCACGCGGTCGCCGGTACGTAGAACGTAGGTACAGGGGCCAGCACCCCCACCCCGCTGACGAGCAGTGTACCACTCACGAAGCTGCTGGGGGGAAGGGGTCCCACGAGTGCGCTGCTGCTGCTACTGCTGGCGCTGACCACCACCGGCGCCGACCCTCTGCATAGTGCCGCCTCGACCAGCTCCACCTCCGCCGCCGCTACCTCCACCATTGCCTCCACCTCCGCCACCTCCGCCCGCACCGCCACCACCGCTGCCTCCTCCGCCTCCTCTGCCGCCACTGGCGCCCCCACCCCCGCCACCACTCCCACCGCCAGCCCCACCCCCTCCGCCGCCTCCACAGCCGCCTCCCAGCCCTCGCCAGCTCCTCCAGCGCCCTTGCCCTCCTTGCCCTTGCCTTAGCGGCGTCTCCCACTAGGGGCAGACGCCGCGCCGACCGACTCAAGACCAACGAGGTCGGCCGCAGCAGCAGAGGCAACAGAGGGCAAGAGGGGGGAGGGGGAGCACCCCTCAAAGACAGGGGTACGAAGGTCACCACAAGAGGCTCCTACAGCGACTATACTCTTCTCTGCTGCTAGGAAGCGCTCCTCGAGGAGGTCAACGGTGAGAGTGGTGGGGCAAACAGAGAGGAAGTGGTCCTTGATCGAGCGAAGGGTGTCAAGGAGCCGAGTGACTATGTAGTAGAGGGTGATGTACATAGGGGGGGGGGTTCTTGCCGTAGAACTCAGCAGGAAGCGCAGCGTGGTAGCGAATGTCACTAGTGCGAAGGTATGTAATGAGGTCAGCGATTGTGGGAAAAGCAGCGAGGTCAGGGAAGAGGAACAGCAGTATGAGGCAGCTAAGAGCAGCAGTGGCAGGGAAAGAGTAGCGTACAACTACAGCGTCGTACAAGGTCTTCGCACTCTTGTACTGACTACAATGCGCGCGCTCAGCGGTCGGTAAGTGTCGGCGCACAGCAAGGCGGGCAGCAGCATCGCGCGTGGCCCACTGTGAGCAAACAGTGGCGTCAGCATCAGTAGCAGGGGCAGAAGAGGCACCACAAGTGAGGTCAAACAGGGAGAGACCGTCTGCCCTATCGCACTGTAGAAAAAGCTGCAAATCATCTACCCAGACCTCAAAGTCAACAGCCCGACCCTTAGCGTCAAAGGTGAGAACACTGGGGGTGGCCATGACAGCAGTAGACAGGCAGTGAGCACGGCGTGGTAGGGCAGTGCAGTGGCAGAGGCGTTGCGCTTACCAAGCAAGTTAGGCGGTCTGGGGCAGGCCGGCAGGGACAGGGCCGCTACCGCAGTGACGGCGGCGTCTCGGCTGCGGCAGCCCGGCGGCTCGGCGGTAAAGGCAGCTTGGCGGCAAAGGCGGCTCGTCGGCAAAGGCTGCTCGGCGGCTCAGCGGCTCGGCAGCGAAGGCGGCTTGGCGGGGCCGTGAAGGGCGGCGTCGCTGTTGCGAAGGAGCGGCGACGGGGCCGCTGAAGGGCGGCGACGAGGCCGCAGAAAGGGGCGGCGACGGGCCCACGGAAAGGGCGGCGACGAAGCCGCTAAGAGGCGGCGACGGGGCCGCTGAAAGGGCGGCGACGGGGCCGCTGAGAGGGCGGCGACGGGGCCGCTGAAAGGGCGGCGATGGGGCCGCTGAAAGGGCGGCGACGGGGCCGCTGAAAGGGCGGCGACGTGGCCGCTGAAAGGGGGGGAGGCGGCGACGGGGCCGCGGAAGGACGGCGACGGGGCCGGAAGGGGCGGCGACGGGGCCGTCAAGGTCGGAAACGAAGCCCGTAGGGGCGGCGACGGGGCCGTCAAGGGCGGCAACAAGGCCGGTAGAGGCGGCGATGGGGCCGCTAAGGGCGGCGCGACGGGCCGCTAAGGAGGGCGCAACGGGGCCGCTAAGAAGTGCGCGAAAGGGCCGCTAAGGAGGGCGCGACAGGGCCGCTAAGGAGGGCGCGACGGGCCGCTAAGGGCAGAACACTAGGCGTGCCTCGGGCAAGGGACAACGCGCACTCCGGGCAGGAAAAAAAAAAATCGATCTTGGTGGGCCCTAGGACAGTTCCCACTAGGGAACCTGCTCGATACCATGAGAAACTAAGAACGAGAATGAATGACTAAGGAATGAAAGTGAAACAAATGTGAAACCCTAGAATTGTGTACCCCTTAGTATCTAACCCGCTACAGCCTACACAGGCTAGATCATAGAAGTTTGACAGACGTTGCCGATCACGAACATCAAGGGTTTAGACTTCATCTTGGGGCGAGATTTCTTGAAGCGGTTCAACCGCGAGATCGACTGGGTCAACAAGAAGGCGTGCATCTACAACAACGGGAAACGACTGGAGTTGCGAAGCGAGACAGATACAGGGAGCGTTCTTGAAATGACGCTGGCACGGTTCGAACGGACGGTGAACGAGAGCAACACGGGTTACTTAGCACTGGTTATGGCAGCAGCAGAGGAGGAGAAGCCGAGTTCGGAGCTACCTGCAGCAGTGAAGGAGGTCTTGGAGCAGTAGAAGGATAAAATGCCCGACGACCCTACCGCAGGCGTACCTCCAGCGCGCACTCACGAGCACGAGATCGTGGAGGAACCATGTGCGAAACCCATCTCACGTGCACCATACCGACTGAATCCGACCGAACTGACGGACATGAAGAAACAGATAGAGTATCTACTGGACAGACAACTGATCCGCCCATCCATCTCTCCCTACGGTGCCCCAGTCCTCTTCACTCCAAAACCAGACGGCAGTTTCCGGATGTGCATCGACTACCGCGCACTGAACAAACAGACAGTTAAAAACAAATACCCCATACCGCGCATAGACGACCTACTAGACCAACTGCGTGGTGCAACAGTCTTTTCGAAGCTGGACCCTACGGTTGGGCTACTGGCAGATCAAGATGGCGGACAACTCGATCCACAAGACGGCGTTCCGTACAAGATACGGCTCCTACAAATACTTGGTGATGCTGTTCGGACTCTGCAACGCACCAGCAACGTTTCAGGCGGAGATGAATCACATCTTATGGCCCCTGTTGGACGAATGCGTGGTGGTGTACCTGGACGACATTCTCATCTACTCCAAGAACATGAAGGAGCACGTGGAGCATCTGCAGAAGGTGTTCAAGATCCTGCAGAAAAACAAATTCTACGTGAAGCTGTTCGAAGAGCGACTTCGCCCTAAAGAAGGTGCAGTTTCTCGGGCACATGGTGAGTGCCGAGGGCGTACACGTGGACCCGCGGAAGATCGAAGCCGTCAAGAAGTGGAAAGTTCCGGAGAACGTGAAGGAGTTGCAGCAGTTCCTAGGCTTCGCCAAGTACTACAACAGGTTTGTGCCGCAGTACGCTAAGATAGCAGCGCCACTGACCAGCCTACTGGAAAAGGATACGCCCTACAAATGGGATAACCTCATCAGCAAGCCATGGAGCAGCTACAGACAGCACTGACCACAGCCCCAGTACTCATCTTACCGGATCCAGACAAGGACTACGTGGTGGAAGCAGACGCTAGTGACCAAGCAGTCGGAGCAGTACTGATGCTGGATCACGGACGCGGTTTGCAGCCCATCGCCTGCCTGAGTAAGAAGCTACACGGAGCAGAACTGAACTACCCCATCCTTGACAAGGAAGCCTTAGCGATAGTCATAGCCTTCAAGGCGTAGAGGTGTTTACCTAGAGGGAGCCAAGACTACAGTCTATACTGACCAATGCAGTCTCAAATACCTGAAGTCGCAGCCGGCGCTCTCACGTCGACAGGTGCGGTGGGGTGGACTTCCTGGAAACTCACTTCCACTACGACATCGTCTACAAGCCCGGGCTACACAACAAAGCAGACGCATTGAGCCGCCCCGGATATCTAGCAGGCATCCAGCTCAACGGGATGAACCCTCTGCTCAAGGGTCTATTCCAACATGGGTACTCCGTGGACACAGAGATTGCTACAGCACTGACAAGAAGTTGTTACAGTGGGAGAAAGACTTAGCTGTAAGGAAGGGCACAGGAAAGATTTGGGTACCGAATTATGCCCCGCTACGGCAGATCCTATTGGAGGGAGTTTCACGACGTACCTTAC